>CM053026.1:586569160-587111660 GCA_028564925.1 Lithobates sylvaticus | reverse complement strand
ACATAGTGTATATGGATTTTGCAAAAGCATTTGACACAGTTGCCTATAAACATTTACTGTACAAAGTAAGGTCCGTTGGCATGGACCATAGGGTGTGTACATGGATTGAAAACTGGCTACAAGGGCAAGTTCAGAGGGTGGTGATAAATGGGGGATACTCGGAATTGTCAGGGGTGGAAATTGGGGTCCCCCAGGGTTCTGTGCTGGGACCAATCCTATTTATTTTTTTCATAAACGACCTGGAGGATGGGATAAACAGTTCAATCTCTGTATTTGCGGACGATACTAAGTTAAGCAGGGCAATAACTTCTCAGCAGGATGTGGAAACCTTGCAAGAAGATCTGAACAAATTAATTGGCTGGGCAACTACATGGCAAATTAGGTTTAATGTGGAAAAATGTGAAGGATGGAAAAGGACCTGGGGTCCTAGTAGATTATAGGCTCAGCAATGGCATGCAATGCCAAGCTGCTGCTAACAAAGCAAACAGAATATTGGCATGCATTAAAAAGGGGATTAACTCCAGGGATAAAGTGGCAATTCTCCCACTCTACAAGACTCTGGTCCATCCTCACCTGGAGTATGCTGTCCAGTTCTGGGCACCAGTCCTCCGGAAGGATGTTTTGGAAATGGAGCGAGTACAGAGAAGGGCAACAAAGTTAATTTAGAAGCTGACTGGCTACCATGCACAGCTGCACCAGATTCTGAGTGCTCCATTATTAGTAAATCTCCCCCATAATCACACACATAGGTTGGACTTGATGGACTGGTGTATTTTTTCAACCTCACCAACTATGTAACTATATATGTAACTATGTGACACTGGGGAGGAAAAATAGCTAATTGGGCCCAATTTGGAAATTTTCACTTGGGGTGTACTCACTTTTGTTGCCAGCGGTTTAGACATTAATGGCTGTGTGTTGAATTATTTTGAGGGGACAGTAAATTTACCCTGTTATACAAGCTGTACACTCACTATTTTACATTGTAGCAAAGTGTCATTTATTCAGTGTTGTCACATGAAAAGATATAAGAAAATATTTACAAAAATGTGAGGGGTGTACTCACTTTTGTGAGATACTGTAAGTAAAAGGGGGGCAGGATGGTTATCATCTTAATTCATAGAATGCATTAAGGTGGAAAAACCTCAAGGGTTTACAACCCATTTAAGTTAGCCAGGGCAGAGTTGAAGTAAAGATGTCCAACCTTCTAGGAAACTATCATAAAGCTGAGGCATGCTATTAGTGGAAGGGGTTTATCCTGGGCTGACCTTCTGTGGGCAACAGTATGACCTAAATGTGAATTACTTTGTAACCTTCAACTTCATATTCATAAACTGAAACTACAGAGGGGTGGAAAACAATACAATACACCAGGGACTGCAGACAAACAGAACAGGAACAAGGGAGAAATCTCCCTAACATCTACAGGAAAAACATCTTGCGTCTCTGAATCTAGTGTTGTCACATGAAAAAATTATAAAATATTTACAAAAATGTGAGGGGTATACTCACTTTTGTGAGGTACTGTATGTATGGGAAGTGTAGTCCCGTGTGTGTAATGAGGACTAGGCCTCTGTATGTATGGGAAGTGTAGTCCTGTGTGTGTAATGAGGACTAGGCCTCTGTATGTATGGGAAGTGTAGTCCTGTGTGTGTAATGAGGACTAGGCCTCTGTATGTATGGGAAGTGTAGTCCTGTGTGTGTAATGAGGACAAGGCCCCTGCATACATGGGAAGTGTAGTCCTGTGTGTGTAATGAGGACTAGGCCTCTGTATGTATGGGAAGTGTAGTCCTGTGTGTGTAATGAGGACTAGGCCTCTGTATGTATGGGAAGTGTAGTCCTGTGTGTGTAATGAGGACAAGGCCCCTGCATACATGGGAAGTGTAGTCCTGTATGTGTAATGAGGACTAGGCCTCTGTATGTATGGGAAGTGTAGTCCTGTATGTGTAATGAGGACTAGGCCTCTGTATGTATGGGAAGTGTAGTCCTGTATGTGTAATGAGGACTAGGCCTCTGTATGTATGGGAAATGCAGTTCTGTGTTTAACCACTTCAGCCCCAGACCAATTGGCAGCCAAAGGACCAGTCCCCTTTTTGTGATTCGGCACTGCGTCGCTTTAACTGACAATTGCGCGGTCGTGCGACGTGGCTCCCAAACAAAATCGACGTCCTTTTTTTCCCACAAATAGAGCTTTCTTTTGGTGGTATTTGATCGCCCCTGCGGTTTTTATTTTTTGCGCTATAAACAAAAATAGAGCGACAATTTTGAAAAAAATGCAATATTTTTTACTTTTTGCTATAATAAATATCCCCAAAAAATATATAAAACATTTTTTTTTTCCTCAGTTTAGGCCGATACATATTCTTCTACATATTTTTGGTAAAAAAAAATCGCAATTAGCGATTATTGATTGGTTTGCGCAAAAGTTATAGCGTTTACAAAATTGGGGATAGTTTTATAGCATTTTTATTAATATTTTTTTTTTTTACTAGTAATGGCGGCGATCAGCGATTTTTTTTTATTGTGACTGCGACATTATGGCGGACACATCGGACATTTTTGGGACTATTGTCATTTATACAGAATTTAGTGCTATATAAATGCACTGATTCCTGTGTAAATGACAGTGGCAGTGAAGGAGTTAACCACTAGGGGGCGGGGAGGGGTTAGTGTGTGTGTGTGTGTGTTTTTTTTTTTTACTGTAGGGGGGCGCGGCTTTGCATCTGACGTCACTGATCGGCTTTCCCGATGACAGGGAACAGTCGATCAGTGTCAGTTGCGCTAGGAAGCACGGGGAGAGGTTTGTTTACACAGACCTCTCCCCGTTCTTCAACTCTATGACCCGATCGCGGGACACCAGCGGCAATCGGGTCCGCTGGTCCCGTGGCCGCGGAGCTCAGGACCGGGTCGCGAGCGCGCTGCCGGCGGCGCGCGCGACCCATGACTGGGCTCTTAAAGGGTCTAGTACAGGTACGTGGTTGTGCCCAGCCGCGCCATTCTGCCGACGTATATCGGCGTGAGGCGGTCCTTAAGCGGTTAATGAGGACTAGGCCTCTGTATGTATGGGAAGTTTAGTCCTGTGTGTGTAATGAGGACTAGGCCCCTGCATACATGGGAAGTGTAGTCCTGTGTGTGTAATGAGGACTAGGCCTCTTATGTATGGGAAGTGTAGTCCTGTGTGTGTAATGAGGACTAGGCCTCTGTATGGGAAGTGCAGTCCTGTGTGTGTGTGTAATGAGGACTAGGCCTCTATAGGTATGGGAAGTGCAGTCCTGGTTGTGTAATGAGGACTAGGCCTCTGTATGTATTAGAAGTGCAGTCCTGTGTGTGTAATAAGGACTAGGCCTCTGTATGTATGGGAAGTGCAGTCCTGGTTGTGTAATGAGGACTAGGCCTCTGTATGTATGGGACATGCAGTCCTGGTTGTGTAATGAGAACTAGGCCTTTGTATGTATGGAAAGTGCAGTCCTGGTTGTATAATGAGGACTAGGCCTCTGTATGTATGGGAAGTGCAGTCCTGGTTGTGTAATGAGGACTAGGCCTCTGTATGTATGGGAAATGCAGTCCTGGTTGTGTAATGAGGACTAGGCCTCTGTAGGTATGGGAAGTGTAGTCCTGTCTGTGAGCTTTGTTCTGCGCATGCCCATAGTTCTCTCCTCATCATTAGCACTTCCTGCTCCTCCCCTCCCCCTGCTCTCGCCCATCCCCGCACTCAGCTCTAAACTGAAAACAAAACTTTTCCTTGCGGAGTTGTTTCGGTTCTTCGTACTTTCTCTCCGCCGGGTGCCGCATTGCCTCGCCCTTCCTCACAATGGAGGTGAGCGGCTGGTTGTAGCAGTCGGTGCCGCCATGCCGAGCTCCGCTGTGGCTGAGTAACAGGGGGCCCTGTCTGTCAAACGCACCTGGCGCTGCACGTGGAGCTGTGTGTGCCCCTATGTGCCCCTCTCATGCCCCTCACTGCAGGACGATCCCTGCCACACGGCCCCCTGTCCGCCCTAATGCCATGCGGGTTAGATAGAGAAGAGCAGAGACACGTTTGTTTGTAGTCAGCACTCAGCGATGGAGGAGCCCCCGGTGAAGGGAGCAGAGTCTGCCCTCAGCAGTGCCAGCAAGGAGGAGGCTGCCATGGACACTTACCTGAGGTCTAAGGGGCTGTACAGGAAGAAAATCGCTAAGGATGGATCGTGTCTGTTCAGGGCAGTGGCTGAGCAGGTACTAATCACTCTTATTATTACTCTGCACTCTTCTATCCTGAAATGCTCACACTAAGACCTCCATAACAGTTGTAAAGGCCTCATAACAGGGGCGAGGGGTCTCTGTAATGGGGTGAGGGGGTCTCGGTAACATGGGTGGACTTAAAGAGGAGCTCCAGTCTCCTGTGTAAAAATCAAACACCAGCTATAAACACTGTAGCTGTTGACTTTTAATAAACACTCACCTGTCCCACCATCAAGCGGTGTGCTCACATCAGCCGCTTTACCCTCCTTTTCTGCCCCCGACATCTTAACTGTGGGCACCTGGCTGTGACAGCTTGCGGCTTCACAGCCAGGTGACCACTGTGCATTGTGAATGGTCCCACAGTCTTTTGGGACCTGTCATGTGTCCCAGAAGACTGCGGGGAGAACTTCTGCTTCTGTTTGGCTAAGCGGTTGAAGTGGGAGCGGGTACCTGTCAAAATCAGGAACCTGCTACCCCCCCCCAAAGTACCATTTCACAAACGGGTGGGGGAGGAGGCCCTTTTATGTGCAGTTCCACTTTAAGACCCCTTTCACATGTGCGGACCGTTCAGATCCGCCTGACGTGTTTTTTTCAGGCGGATCTGAACGGTCGCTCCATTGTGTCTATGGAGCGTCGGATGTCAGCGGTGACATGTCCGCTGACATCTGATCTGCAAAATCCAGACGGATGGATGTCCTATTTTCCATCCGTCTGGCGGATTGGATGAAAACGGACAGGTGGTCCGTAGTCATCTGATTTCTCCCCCCCCCCCCCCATAGGGGAGCACGGAGTCTCTTGACAGGTCCGTCCCTGCAGAGTGAAGAGGCGGACTTGTCATCCGCCGGCTCAGCGGGGATCAACGGAGCGATCCCCCGCTGAGCAAGCGGATGGCTAAATACGGGCAGCCCCGCGTGAAAGGGGCCAAAGTCTAATCCCTTGTGAGGACATTGTGCTGCCTGCAGGGGTTGTAAAGGGGTTCCCTGCATCACCGTGCAGGCAATCCCGTTCATGTCTCTTGGATGCAGCGGCAGTACGGACGCAGCTGCGATTTGACATCCGTGTGGGTGCATGACCCTAAACTCATACTGGTTGTGCTCAGGGACACATACCCACATGGATGGCAAATTAAAAGCAGCTATCCCCTCACATAAACTATGATCATAAGCGTCTCCCTGAGAGGAGGTGAGGACATGCTACATTTTTGATACATGAGGTTCATAGAGATCAGTGTCCTTAAAGCGGTGTTCTGCCCAAAAAAATAAATTAAAAGCCAGCAGCTACACATACTGCAGATGCTGGCTTTTAATAATAGGACACTTACCTGTCCTCGAGTCCAGCGATGTCGGTAGTGCATTTGTTTGGTGCTGCCACCGCCATGGTGGGTAAGGGAACCCAGCAGTGTAGCCTTACAGCTTCACACCGGGAACCCTACTGCGCATGTGTGAGGCCCTCTTACTGTCCCAGCGACAGGGAGAGGCGGAGGGGGCCCTGCGGTGATGTCACAGGCTGCAGCCCGGACTCCCAGGAGTGGGAAAAGGATACCTGTCAAAGACAGGTATCCTGTCCCCCCCCCCCCCAAAAAGGTGCCAGTTGTGGCACCGGCGGGGGTGAGGAGACAAATGAGTGGAAGTTCCACTTTTGGGTGGAACTCTGATTTAAAGTGATTACGTTTTTCTCTAAAAATAAGCATGTTATACTTACCTGCCCTATGAAGTGGATTTGCACAGAGCAGCCCAGATCCTCCTCTTCTCGGGTCCCTCGTCTGTTCTCCTGGCCCCTCCCTCCTGTCGAGTACCCCAAAAGCAAGTTGCTTGCTATGGGGGCACCCGAGCTGAGTCGCAGCTCCCTGTGTCCATTCAGACACTGACCCCCTTGTTCAGCCCCACCCTCACTCTCCTGATTGGCTAACTGACTTTGACCGCATTGGGAGCCGATGGCACCGTTGCTTTGTCTCACCCAATCAGGAGGAGAGTCCCGGACGTCTGCGGCACTCATGGACATCACTGGAGAGAGATGGGGCTCAAGTAAGTATGAGGGGGGGGGGGGGGCTGCTGCACACAGAAGGTTTTTTTTTATCTGAATGCATTAAGATAAAAAAAAAAAAAAACTTTCTGACTTTACAACCACTTTAAGGCAGGCCATAGATTGATTTTCTTTCCTGCAAACATGGGTTGCAGGAAAGAAAATCGTTCGATTTCCCCATCAACATTGACTGAGAATCTCTCCTACGTAGCTATTGTGTTCTCTCGATTATTTCTAGTGGCTATAGCTGCTGGTATCAATGGCATGCTAGAAATCTGACTTGCTGGTTGTACCCGAATTGATTGATTGATGAATCAACTTGGGTACAATCAGCCCGCCCATAGATGGGTGAAATTTCAGCCAGTCCCTGCTGAATCGGTCAAGAGTTTAACCATCTATGGCCAGCTTAATCAATGTTCTCGCTCTCTGCTGAGGTCCGGGGGCCCGCACATCATACACAGATGGGCTGCAGGTTGGGCACCAGAGCTCCTAAGCGCTGCTCTTAATATACTGATCTAAATGGCTGATGTGCATGGCTGCATATTCTAACATAGAACTGCTTTTAGGGGTATAAAAAATATGCTGTATGCCTTTTAACCACGCTGCACGCCGATATACGCCCTTACTTTGAGGGGGGGATATCGTTGTTATAGCAGCAGCTAGCTCTTGAGCGAGCACGCACAAGTGCCCCCATAGCAAGAGCCTTGCTATAGGGGCACTTGGCGGGGAGGAGAGCCATGGGTGCAAGCGGAGGATCGGGAGAGGCAGAGCATGTATAGTATGTTATGTTACTTTGAAGCAGAACTAAACCCTCCTATCTTTTACAGCCAAAGAAGCTGCCACCTTAGCCTCTGTTCTGCATTTGCCATGGTGCTGCACATGTGATCAGTTATGACACCATTAGTTTTGATAGTTTGGTTGCGCGTACAAGTGATTGTGGCAGTTATCATTCACTGCATGCCTTGAATGTAATTGGTTTTAGTCCCGCTTTTAAGTATGTCAAACTGTATGAAAGAATGTCAAATGTTTATTCATGAAGTATTAAACCGCCAGTGGCAATATGCAACACCTGTCTGTTACAGGTATCCTTATATATAGTACTTGTACCTACATGCTTAGTATAGGATGGTCTTAAACATGCCATAGTTCCTGTACACAAGTGTCCCAAAGTAAAAACAACGTTTCTAGGTTATAACAGCTTTCTGCTAATTTCTTCTCCAAAACATTGTACTGCTTTCCTCATAAGACCTAAGTTTCAGTAGTTGACAAGCCACATTCTTTCAGCTTGGCTTTCCTTTAAAGTGGTTGTAAATCTGTACATATAACCAGTGAAGTGACTGGCCTCAGGTGATACACAGAGAAACAAACAAATGCTACATAAGTTATACCTGTATTCGGCAGTCTTCTCTTCAACCTTACATACAAAGTCCAGAGTTTATTAAGCTTGTCTAAGCTGTCAGAAAACGTGGCAGGAAGCTGAAGTCACACTCTGCAGGGCTCAGTAGAGAGCTCTGACAGCTGATTGGAGAGAACGGCACACCCCCTTAACACAGCACACAGGAACAGAGCTGAGGCGGTGAAGCACAGGCTGTGTGCTGGGGGGTCCCTCCCCTGTCACCTTTTTTCTCTTGGTGTCAGGAAAACTTGTTGAAAGTGATTCGTGCTGATAGCAAAGGAACAAAGCAGCAGACAGAAAAGACACGTAATGCTCTTAATTGTGACAACTACACACAATAGAGCAGTGTTTCTCAACATTTTTTCAGTCAAGACACACTTTAAAATTATGGACAGTCTTGAGGAACTCCATTCTAAAATGTGTAAGCTTTACGTAATGCAGCGACATCCACTTGTAGGACACCCAACGTTGGAGGTGATTTATTCTTCCGAAGCAAATACACTTTTGCACGCTGGTGCTGACTAGTTTTTCAATGTTTCTCTTCTCTCTCTCTCTCAACTTTTCTCATTTAGTCAGCTAATCCCCAGTGCTGAGGGAGAGGGTCAAACAAAGATGCTGGGGAAGCAACAGACATCCTCCTCATTTACTGATGTAATTGGTTGTTAGGATGTCAGTGTCTAGAAAGTCATAATGGTAAATAATGAAAACCCGTGACTTTGTGGAACAGGCAGGCTTGATCCACCTGCTGGCTTGTATACAATTTTTTTCTATTATATTTTTAGCCATTTTGCCAAAGCACCCCTGATTGAAAAGCTGCTATAGAGGGATATGCTTTGTTCATATTTCACAGTTGAGGTTTACAACCACTTTATCTCCTTTTTTTTATTATATTTTTTACAGAAAAACACACTTTTATCTGTTGGTGTATAGGCCAATAAGGGAGGGCTGGTTACACCAGGGCTCAACAAATACCAGGCGCCAGGTCGCCATTGCGACTAGAAATTGTGCCGTGGCGCCTGGGTTTGTGTCACTGACAGGTGCCTCTGCTACAGGGCGGGCTGTGGGGTCTGTCTGGTAGTGGGGATGGAGCAGGAAGAGAGCGCTCAGCAGCCGCTGACATCCTCCTCTCTTCTCCACACACTGTTGGCAGAACAGCGCAGTGTGTGTGAAACTGTATGTAGAGAGGAGCTCTCACAATTGAGGTTGGATGTCGGAGGTGGGCGGGACTAGGGGTGGGCAGGACCCAGCTATCCAAAACTAGCCAATGGGATGAAATCTGGGCGGGCCGCTATGTGTATTTGGCTGCTGGGTCCCACCCACCTCTGACATTATGCTGAGTTTGTCAGCTGCTCTCTCCATACAGTTTCACAGCAGAGCAGGCCTGGTAATATGATCCTAGAGTGAGAGCTCAGCTCCTCCCTGCAACCAATCAGCCAGCTCACAGCACACTGACACTCAGAACATGTATCTAGTTCTTGAGTCAGAAGTACCCAGTACATTC
Source organism: Lithobates sylvaticus (assembly GCA_028564925.1). Taxonomy (NCBI): domain Eukaryota; kingdom Metazoa; phylum Chordata; class Amphibia; order Anura; family Ranidae; genus Lithobates; species Lithobates sylvaticus. The sequence goes on along the minus strand of CM053026.1, from coordinate 587,102,522 downwards.
TCACATCGCAGAGCTGCAGAGAGCATTCAGTTTCACATTTACACTATCGGCTGTGAAATCTGCCAGTGCAACCTGCCAGTGCCAACCATTGCCACCTGCCAGTGCCAATTAGTGCTATCCAGTGCCACCTGCCAATGCAATCCAGTGCCATCTGCCAGTGCCAACCATTGTCACCTGCCAGTGCCACCTGCCAGTACAATCCAGTGCCATCTGCCAATGCCAGTTAGTGCCACCTGCCAATGCCAGTTAGTGCCATCCATTGTAACCTACCAGTGCCACCTGCCAGTGCCAACCAGTGCCACCTGCCAATGCCAGTTAGTGCCACCTGCCAATGCCAGTTAGTGCCATCCATTGTAACCTGCCAGTGCCACCCAGTGCCAATTAGTGCCATCTGCCAGTGTCACCAGTTAGTGCCACCTGCCAATGCCAGTTAGTGCCATCTTCCAGTGCCAATAAGTGCCATCCAGTGCCATCTGCCAGTGCAACCCGATGCCAGTGCCAATTAGTGCCGCCCGTCAGTGCCAGTTCTGGGCGCTGGGCAGAGGATGTAAATAACTGGCTCCTAACTTTTTCAGCTGGCTCCTAGATTCTAAGCAAATTTGTCAAGCCCTGGGTTACACAGTGCCTTGAAAAAGTATTTACCCCCCCCCCCTTGAAATTTTCCACATTTTCTCATGTTACAACCAAAAACCTAAATGTATTTTATGTGATAGACCAACACAAAGTGGCACACAATTGTGAAGTGGAAGGAAAATAATTGGTTTTCTAAATGTTTTACAAATGAATATCTGAAAAGTGTGGCGTACCTTTTGTATTCAGCCCCCCTTTTATCGTGATACCCCTAACTAAAATCTAGTGGAACTAGGGGTGCAACGGATCAAAAAACTCACGGATCGGATCGATCCTCGGATCAGGAGTCACGGATCGGATCATTTTTCGGATCAGCAAATAATAATTGAATTTGCAAAAACCTGTGAAAATTCCGCCACCATATAGTCCCCACTGTAATATCCACGTCATCTCCCCCACTGTAATATCCACGTCATCTCCCCCACTGTAGTATCCACGTCATCTCCCCCACTGTAGTATCCACGTCATCTCCCCCACTGTAGTATCCACGTCATCTCCCCCACTGTAGTATCCACGTCATCTCCCCCACTGTAGTATTGGCTGGGTATCTGAGTATCGCAGAGTAAATGCAGGGTAATGCAGAGTAAATGCAGGATATTGGCTGGGTAATGCGGGGTATGTTTACAAGTGATCGCTCCGTCATTTGACGGAGCGATCACATTGTAAACAGTGGCCGGGTGTACCAAGATGGCCGCCGCTCCGGAGCTAGGCCGAAGCCGCGGCCTTTCCTAAGGCCGCCGGGTGTACAAAGATGGCCGCCGCCGCTCCGGAGCTAGGCCGAAGCCGCGGCCTTTCCTAAGACCGAGGCCGCGGATCGCGGGGTGTGCCGATCCGAACGGGGTGGCCCGTTCGGATCACGGATCGGCGACGACCCGTTGCACCCCTAAGTGGAACCCATTGCCTTCAGAAGTCACCTAGAGTCCACCTGTGTGTAATTTAATCTCAGTATAAATACAGCTGTTTCGTGAAGCCCTCGGAGGTTTGTTAGAGAATCTTGGTGAAAAAACGACATCATGAAAGTTGGGGATAGTTGTGAAGTTTAAAGCAGGGTTAGGTTATAAAACAAAAAAAAATATCCCAAGCTTTGAACATCTCACAGAGCACTGTTCAATCCATCAAACAAAAATGAGAGAGTAGGGCACAACTGCAAACCTACCAAGACATGGCTGCCCACCTAAACTGAGTTGCCGGGCAAGGAGAGCATTAATCAGAGAAGCAGCCAAGAGGCCCATGGTAACTCTGGAGGAGCTGCAGAGACCCACAGCTCAGGTGGGAGAATCTGTCCACCGGACAACTATTAGTCGTGCACTCCACAAATCAGTCCTTTATGGAAGAGTGGCAAGAAGAAAGTCATTGTTGAAAGAAAGGAATAAGAAGGCCTGTGTGCAAGAAGCCATGTGGGGGGGGGGGGGGGCACAGCAAACGTGTGGAAGAAGGTGCTCTGGTCAGAGGAGATCAGAATTTAACTTTTTGGCTTAAAACCAAAACGCAGTGCGACGGAAAACTAACACTGCAGTGCACATCACCCTGAGCACACTATCCCCACCTTGAAACATGGTGGTGGCAGCATGTTGTGGGGATGCTTTTCTTCTGCAGGGACAGGGAAGCTGGTCAGAGTTGATTGGAAGAGGATGGAGCCAAATACAGCACAATGTTCAAAGAAAACCTGTTGGTCTGCAAAAGACTTGAGCGGAGGTTCACCTTTCAGCAGGACAATGACCCTAAACTTAAAGACGGAGCTACAATGGAAGGGTTTAGATCAAAGCATATTCATGTGTTAGAATGGTCCAGACCTAAATCCTTTTGAGAATCCGTGACAAGACTTGAAAATTGCTGCTCACAGATGCTCTCTATCCAATCTGAGAGAGCTTGAGCTATTTTGCAAAGAAGACTGGGCAAAAATGTCACTCTCTAGAGATGTATTAAACTGGTAGAGACATACCCAAAAAGACTTGCTGCTGTAATTGCAGGGAAAGGTGGTTCTACAAAGTATTGACTCAGGGGGGCTGAATACAAATGCACGCCACACTTTTCAGATATGCATTTGTAAAAAAAAAATTAAAACCATTTATTTTCCTGCCACTTTGTGTTGGTCTGTCACATAAAATCCCAATAAAATTAAATTTTAGGTTTTTGATTGTAACAAAATAAGGAAAATTTCAAGCGGTAGGAATACTTTTTCAAGGCACTAAACCAGGAGTAGGTAACCTTTTGAGCACAGTGTGCTGAAAAATGTTTTCAGACATTGAGCGTACCGATTTTATAACAAAAAAAGTAAACTTCACTCTCAATCACAAAGTATTTTTTATAATGTAAATGCTGTAGTAGTGAGAGAAATTAACATCCTGCATTCATGCCTCAAGATCAGCCCCAATTCCTGCAACTCCACACTTAAGATCACTGTAACCCCCTACACATCTGCCTTACCAATGTACCTCCTTCACATCTGTCTCACCTCCTATACCCCCCTGCTCTCCTGGCCCATCACTGTAACCCCCCCTGCTCATCTGTCCCACCAATGCACCTTCTTTCACATCTGCCCCACTGCTCTACCTCCCCTCCTTCTCATCTGCCCTAACACTGAACCCCCCCTGCTCACCTGCCCCATCGCTGTACACCCTCTGCTTTTCTGTCCCACTGCTGGACCCCCTTCTCATCTCTTTCACCACTGTACCTCTCTGCACATCTGTCCCACCGCTGGTACTCTCCTGCTTTTCTGTCCCACCTCTGTACCCCTTTCTGCTCACCTGCGCCACCGCTGTACCCTCTTCTCTATATGTGTGATGTGCAGAGTGGTGAAAGGAAGCAGAGATAAGACATATCTACCTGTCCTGTCACACTCATTCTGCTGATCCACCTCTCGCATCCAGTTCACTGTATGCTTTTCCAGCATAATTTTACTTTGGGGCTCGACAAATCCCAGGCGCCAGGTCACCATGGAGACTAGAAATTGCGTCCTGGCACCTGGGCTTTTGTCAGCCGCCAGAATCTGCCTCTCGCTTGCCGCCTGCGCTATAGCCGAAAGACAGCTACAGCACGGTCGTCCAGTTCTGGGAGGGCATCTATTGATGTCCTCCCAGAACCCTGCCCCCCTTGTGCACGCTTTGTGATTTCTGTGTCCTTCAGACACAACTGATCAGATAGAGGTAAAGGCTCAATTACAGTGGCCCTTTACCATGTGAATCAGCTGTGTTAATCACACGTTTTTTAGCAAACCTATACTCCCATAAAAGCTTATAGCGAAAAAATGCTGATAGTGTCATTTTTTTTTTTTTTTTTTTGGCGGTTTTTAAGCTGTTTTCAGCGTTAGGCTTCATGTACACTGCTGTTGGTAAACGTTTAGGAGCAGTCGGGTTTTTTTTTTTTTTTTTTCAGCTGCTCCTGAACTTTCCTCTGTTATCTTATCAGTATTATGTACACAGGGTCGTTTATAGTAGTTTCTAGGCAGTTGAGTTTAGAAGCATTTTTTTGAAAGCAAAAAAATGCATTGTGGACGGATGTTCAGAGGCATTTGAAAGACCAAATGCCTTTAACAGCTTGTAAATTCAGTAACTCGCGTTTAGCCACATTTCATTTACAGGCATTTTTAAAGGAGATACATTTTTGACTATTTGGGGGGGGGGGGGGGGAAAGCCTCTAAACGCAAACGCGGCTAAACATGGCATGTACACATGGCAAAACGGATGTTTTTAAACGTCTGATATTAGCTGTCCAAAAAATCGTTCATAAAGAGTGGTAAAACTGCGCCATTTTTAGCGCTGCTTTACTGTCGTTTTTAGCAGCGCTATTCAGCCGCTAGCGGGGCGGTTTTAACAAATTTAGCAAAACCATAAACAGTGGTGATTTAAATACCATCCAAAAGAAAGCTTTCTGTCTGATGATAAAAATGTTATTTGGGTACAGTGTTGCATGACACTGCAATTGTCATTCTTGATGTGACAGCACTGAAAATTGGCCTGGGCGAGAATGGGGTGAAAGTGCCCAGTAGTAGGCAGTAGAGCTGCACGATTAATCGTTAAAAAATCGCGACCCCCTCCCCCCGACGATCTCTCCTGCTGAGAGTAGGCGATTCTTTCATATAAAAAATAAATAAAATTATAAAAAAAAAAAAAAATTCTTTCGTATAAACAAGTGGAGAGATTATCTGCTTGTAATCCATTCACACAGGGGCAACTTTGAATCCGACTTGAAGTCGCCCCAAGTCGTGCATGAGAGCCGTCCCTGTCTGTACACTACTGAAGTCGCTCTGACTTGAGAAAAGGTTCCTGTACTACTTCAATCCGACTTCTAGGCGACTGTACCCATTGATTTCAATGGAAGTTGCCTCCAAGTCGGATCCCCTGTCTTAACTGAAGCAACTTTAGAACTTGAAACATTGTAACTAACCTTACTTCTTAGATCAAAGGATAGAACTTCTTGTGTAAACAAATAATCTGGGAAGTCTGCCAAGCTTTCAACCAAGTGTAAATGCAAGAAGTTTAACCACTAAAAGTCTAAATCTTTTTCTGATTTTATATATATATATATATATATATATATATATATATATATATATATATATATATATATATATATATATATATATATATATATATATATATATATATATATATATATATATATATATATATATATATATATATATATATATATATATATATAAACATTTTAGCAGAGACCCTAGGGAATAAACTGGCAATTGCTGCAATATTTTGTGTCAAATGCTGCTCATTATGCCTTTGCCTTGCAGGTTCCGTTTTTTTTTTTTTTTTTTTTTTTTGAAGGAGGCTTCACTTCCTCTATAATCCTGTCTTTTCTTTTAGATTTTGTGTTTTGTGTAAACAAATATATTTTTTTTATGAAAAATCTAGATTTGATAAGCAGCTGCACCAATATCATGCAACATAAAAAATGGGATCCTCTACTAATAGAAGATGTTGGGTTTTAAATGTATTTTCCTATGAAAAATTTTTTTTTTTTTTTTTTCTTAAACTAATGTTGGTACTAATACAGTTGCTCACAGTTGCGCCCCCCCCCCCCCCCTGCTTACCGGAGGCAGCGGCGGAGGCGATTGGAGAAGATGACCCCCACCCGTTTCCATATCATTGCAGGGCGGAAGCAACGCCAAAACCTCACTTCTGCCCATAGCTCTTTTTTTATTTATTTTTTTAAATGACACATTTTTCAAAGGTCTTTTGCAAATCAAATTACTTCGGTCTGTAAATGAGTGAAGTTTAACCACTTAAAGACTAAACCTTTTTCTGACCCTTGTTGGTTTCAAGTTTAAAATCATTTTTTGCTAGAAAATTTCATTTGAAAGACCTCTGCAAATACAGTGTGACATAAAATATTGCAACGCTCACCATTTTTATTCTCTAGGGTCTCTGCAAAAGCTCTACAGTGTATAATATTACTTTAAAAAAAATCGTGTGTGTGTCTCTCTCTCTCTCTCTCTCTCACTCACTCACTCACTCACTCACTCACTCACTCACTCACTCACTCACTCACTCACTCACTCACTCATTCATTCATATATATCTGTCTTTTTAAAATTTTAATCACAAAAAAAATAAACCCATTGGTGATCAAATGCCACCAAAAGAAAGCACTATTTGTGTGTGTGTGTTAAGAGAAAAAAAAAAGTTTCATTGCATGACCGCCCAATTGCCAGGTAAGTAGCACAGTGCCGAATAGCAAAAAAAAATATCTGGTCTTGAGGGGAAGGGGGGTGTAAAATCTTCTGGAGCTCAAGGGGTTAAATAGTTTACATACCCCACCTCTGCTCCAAGGAATTCACACTTCTCACCTTGCTGAAATGTAATATATACAGTGTATACTGTTAACTTTTTTTTTTTTTTGTATGTTCTCATTTATAGGTTTTGCACTCTCAGGCACAACATCTGGAAATCAGGAAATCCTGTATTAAGTACCTGCGTGAGAACAGGACCCTCTTCGAAGCTGTAAGTAAAATGTTGACTTAAATTTTGATGCTGCAAGCAACATTTTAATCTATGACCAATTTTCTTTTGCAGAAATGTTGCTATGGAAATATTTATCTTGTACAGAAGTAACTTTAAGATGAACAAATAAGACTTGGGCCTTGTTTACTTGGGCGTAATTTAGCTTACACCCTTACAAGGGCCCAGTTTGCTTGCAAGTGATACTCGGGTGTTTTGTGCATCCGCGTGCGGGCAGTCCCATTCATATCTATTGGCAGCAGCGGCTGCACAGATGCAGCTGCTACTCCCAATTTGACATCCATGTGGATGCCAGTGCATGTCCCAGAATTCAGACAGTGTAAGTTCGGGGACATGCACCTGCACAGATGCCAAATTGGTAGCAGTGGCTTTTACTGTGCAGCTGAAGATTAAATGAATAGCACTCGCCCAATGTAGATGCATAAAACCTGTTAATCCAATGCGGGCAAACAGCTCTGACACTTATACACTTAAGTTACCCCCTTATGAGCAAAACAAAAGAGGAAAAAGCTTCTGGTTTGAGAGAGAGCTATGGTTTGAAACATTGCTGTTATTTATGGAAGACTTAAAAGTGCAAGTTCAGACAAACTCTACTCCCACCCCCATTCTAAGAGCGAGAGAGCGGCGCCACTCTGAGTGCAGCATTTAGGATAAAACATAGTTTAATTGAATCTGTGCAGCAGCCCCCCTAATACTTAACCGATACCCTCTCTAGCCAGCAATGTCCATGAGTGTCTCGGCCGTCCAAAACTCTCCCTCCTGATTTGGCTGAGACACAGCAGCGGCGTCATTGGCTCCTGCTGCTGTCAATCAACGTCAGTCAGCCAACCGGGAGAGAGCGGGGGCAGGGCTGGGCTGCTGCTCCGTGTCTAAATGGACACAGGGAGCTGTGACTGGGCTCAGGTGCCCCCATAGCAAGCTGCTTGCTGTAGGGGCCTTTGACAGGAGGGAGGGGCTAGGATCACCGAAGAGGTTCCTTCTGTGATCCTTGCCCCTCCCTCCTGTCAAAAGCCCCTACAGCAAGCAGCTTGCTATGGGGGAGGAAAGGAGGATCTGGGCTGCTCTGTGCAAATCCACTCAACAGAGCAGGTAAGCAAGTATAAATATGTATGTTCTTGTAATTTTTTTATTTATTTTTTTTCATTTTTTTTAAGCTGAACCCAAAAACATTAAGTAATAGGTTGCAGCCAGGGCCGGTTCAAGGATTTTTTTCTACACAAGGTTAAGGTGCTTTACACAGCTCCTGTATCCTGGAAACCTAAAGGCGGCTACCTAACCAGCCTTCTACTGGTGCTGACCCTGGATCCGAATGCAGATTGCTCTTCAGAGACTAAAGCACATGTAAACAAGCCCTCTAAGTGTGGAAGGAGTGAAACTTAAGGTCTTTATTCACAGGGCCGCTTAGCCCCATACAGCGTTAAGAGCTGTTTCAGATTTCTGTCCCAGCGTTGAGCTGTGTGCAGGCTGTCTATATAAGTGAATGGTGCTGCATGGATCGGTACGTGGCCATGAATGCAGGCACAGGTGCGTCCAAAACGGCCACTACGTCTCAATGCATGCATAAAGCAAATTATTCCGTACAGCTGCACTTCTAAAAATCCCTTTTTTATTGATGCTTCATATGAAAGGTGGTTAACAGATGGTACAGGGGACAAACGGGTGGGAAGTTAAAGGAAGTTAAAAAAATAAAAAATAAAAAAAGGCTAGTGGCAGAATAAACAGGTAAAAATAAGAGGACAAAAATAATTCAACCACTACATATTGCATTTTACATTTTTGGTTCTAGATACAATTTAAGCATTTTTTTTATTTTTTGTACTTTTCAAAGCTTAAAATTTTTTTTTTTAAAAACCACAAGCAGAGAAATGTGTTAAAAAATGTTCTAAATAAAAGCATATGCCCTTTAAAAAAAATTAAAAATTTTGTTTGGATAGACAAATTAGTTGTAGCGTTTAAAGTCAAGTTAAGCAATGCATGCTAAAGATGGTCTGGGCATCAAGGCATGACTGAGTTCTGGTCACGAAAGGGTTAAAGATGAGAGAACTGTAGAATAGAGTGAAGCTCTAAATAGAGTGAAACTAAAAATATTTTCTGTTTTCTATACACTTGTATATTAATATCTGTAATAATTTGAAAAAAATATCAAAATGTTCTAGGGCTCATGCACACAAGATTTTTTTTACAGCTGCTGTTAGGGGCTTCTGACGTTATTTTTAACTGCCTCTAAATGCCCCTCCATGTTAGCCTATGTGTCCGTACACACATAAACTTTCAGAGGCGTTTTGGAGGCATAAGCATTTAGGAGCAGTAGGAAAAAAGACGGCAGAGGCGGTTGAGCTATAAAAACAAGACGCCCAAAAACGTTGCTAAACACTGTAACAAGCGTTTACCCACATTATAGGCGTTTTTTCAGTAAAAAGCCAAAAACGCTTATCAAAAATGCAACTAACAGTGCGTTTTTAACGCAGCTTTTTCCTGGCAGCAGCGCTCAGTTTTTAAATTTTCTGTATGCATGTGCCCTTACAAGTTCTGGTTTCAATGAATACTTTGTTTTCTTATTACATTGTATTTTCCTTTTGGTATTTACTTTATTTTTACTGCAGTTTATTGAAGGCTCGTTTGACGAATATTTGAAACGTCTAGAAAATCCACAGGTAATATGAATGCAGTTCAGCTTTAAATTTTTTTTTTTTTTTTTTTTTTTACAAAATAGTTTGAGTAAAATACAGTATTTGTCACATCAAATAACAGGTGCAACAAGCACCAACAGGTGTAGGAAACATATAAACAGTTTGTCTGACACAGTAAATATTTACTATCATCTTATACATAGTGCTATCAATAAGTAGAAGGGAGGAGCTAGAGACCATATATGCACCTGCAAGTTGGAAAGGAGTCAGGGGGTCCTCCACAGACATAGGTGCTGGAGGTACAGGTGGCACGGTTGTGCTGCTAACAGAGAGAAAAGGGAGTAGGTTTAGTCTGCACATGTGGAGGGGCTTTCTATCCACTTGTCCCAGATTTTCTGTAATTTGTTGGGGCATCCACGGTGAGAGTAGAGGACTTTCTTATATGGAAGCGTGAGATTCACTGCTCTCTTCCATTGCTGGATGGTAGGGGGGGGGGGCAGATCTAAGCCACAATTGGGCTATTTGCATTCTGGCAGCAAAAAGTTTCTTGTAGAAAAATTGTGAGATACTTCTCTTCCACAGGGAGGGGGAGAAGACCAAGGATGCATTGGCGGGGGCATACGGTTAGGGGGGACCCCATTTGGTCGTGAAGGAACTTGACAACCTGTGTCCAATAGTGTTGGATGAGTGGGCAGGACCAGATGAGATGGTAAAAAATTACTATCAGCCGCACCACATCTTGGACAAGTCGGGTCAGTGTCGGGTCTGTATTTAGACAGTCGGGTAGGGGTGATGTACGATTTGTGCAGGATATACAAGTGGGTGAGCCTATCTGACAGCTTAGGAGATACCTTTTTGGGTGTTTCAAGGATTTCCCCCCATTGTTCATCATTGATTTCCCCGAGGTCTGCCTCCCATTTCCTTTTAAGGCGATAAGCATGAGCGATGGCCTTGGGAGTAATGAGATGTGTATACAGGGTGGAGATCAGCTTCCTGGAGTCAGTACCCAGTACCGTTTCTGCCAGAGCCACTGGCTCCAGTGCCGGCGCAGAGCGCCCGCACTGAGCCTGGACTGCATGCCGGATTTGTAAGTATCGGAAGAATGAATGATTAGGGAGGTCAAACTCCTCCTTTAGGGTTTGGAATGTTATAATGGCGCGACCGGTAAAGAGCTGTGACAGGTATATGACTCCTTTGACTATCCACAATTTGTAATCCGGGATGTTCAGCAGTTCCGGGAGTTGGGGGTTTTCCCAGAGGGGCATGTGGGCATGAAGGGGGGGAGCTCCAATCTGAGCAAGTGCTGTGTGCCAGACCCTGCTATATAGTGTGTGAGCATGTGTTTTCTGTCGCCCAATCGTGAGAGGCCCCAGTGCTTGCAAAAAATGATCTGGAAGGGGTGAGCCACTATTACAGTGGCCGCCAGGCATACTAGCATGGAGTATCGAATCCTGTCATGGCCGTTCAAGTGATATAGATGGGACAGTTGGGAGGCAAGATAGTATAGTGCTAGATCAGGTAAAGCCGTGCCACCTAGGTGGGTCGGGCATTTAAGGGTCTGCCATGCCAATTTATGCCTGGAAGAGCCCCAAATAAAGGTGTTGAGGATAGATTCCATGTCTTTAAACATACGGGCCGGGATGTAGAGTTTGGCATGCCAGAAGAGGTACAACAGCTTGGGGAGGAGGATCATCTTCACCAAGCTGAGTCGGCCCATGACTCAGAGGGAGCCTGGACCAAACCTGCGTTTTACATTTCAAAAGGTCAAAGAGTGGTTCTATGTTGAGAGGCATAAAGTCAGTGAGGGAGCGGGAACATTGTATACCTAGGTATTTGAGTTGACTAGTTCGCATGAGGGGCAGGGCTGCCTGCATGTCCGTAGGGACAGAGGTGTCAATAGGGAGGATCTGAGGCTTGGCCCAATTTATTTGTAGTCCTGAAAAGATGCCAAAGTCCTGAATTAGGTGGAGGGCTGCTGTCAAGGAGGGACGTGCGTCCTCCAAGTACAGCAGCATATCGTCTGCGTAAAGGCTGATCACTTCAGTCACCCGGCCCATGCGCAAGCCCCGGATATCTGGGTTTGCTCTGATGGCAATGGCTAGGGGTTCTACTGCGAGTGCATAGAGCAGAGGGGAGATAGGGCAGCCCTGGCGTGTACCCCGGGACAACGGGAAAGAGCTGGAGATGCGGCCATTCAGCTTTAAATTCTTCAACCACTTAAGGACCAGCCACAGCAGTTATACTGAGGCAGGTTGGCTCCCCTGGGTGAATTGGCATCATGGTACGTCGGCGGCTTTAAGAGCTCTTGGGGGGTGCGAGCCGATGGGTATGATGCCTGCCAGCCACACGAGATCGCTCCTGACAGAGGCAGAACGGATATCTGTCCCTGTAAATGGACAAATTCCTGTTCTGTCTGGGAGGAAAGACAGATCTGCTGCTCCTACTGATTAGGAACAGCAATCTGTCAACTCCAGCCAGTCCCATTCCCCCACAGTTAGAAACACTCCCTAGGTAACACATTTAACCCCTTGATCACCCCCTAGTGTTAACACCTTCCTTGCCAGTGACATTTATACAGTAATCGGTGGCTATTTTTAGCTTTGATCGCTGCACTACTAATAGTTGGCCTGTGGACAGATTCTCCCTCCTGAGCTGTGGATCTCTGCAGATTTACCATGTGCCTCTTGGCTGCTTCTTTTAATTAATGCTCTCCTTGCTCGGCCTGTCAGTTTAGGTGGACGGCGATGTCTTGGTAGGTTTGCAGTTGTGCCATACTCTTTCTATTTTCGGATGATGGATTGAACCGTTCTTCGTGAGATGTTCAAAGCTTGGGATATTTTTTTATAACCTAACCCTGCTTTTTATACACAATTGTATCTCTGACCTGTTGGGTGTGTTCCTTGGCCTTCATGATGCTGTTTGTTCACTAAGGTTCTCTATCAAACCTCTGAGGCCTTTAAAGAACAGCTATTTTTACATTGAGATTAAATTACTCACAGGTGGACTCTATTTACTAATTGGGTGACTTCTTAAGGCAATTTGTTCCACTAGATTTTATTTGGGGGTTTCCGAGTAAAGGGGGCTGAATACAAATGCACGCCACACATTTCAGCTATTTTATTTGTAAAAAAAAATTGAAAACCATTTATAATTTTTCTTCCACTTTGTGTTGGAATGTCACATAAAATCCCAATAAAATAGTTAAGTTTTTGATTGTAACATAATAAAATGTGGAAAATTTCAAGGGGTATGAACACTTTTGCAAGGTTCTGTACTTTTTGTAAGTTTGCATATCTTAATTTTTCCCTCCGAAAGTTCCTTAGAAGTTTTAAAGATGAATTTGCTAGCTGAAGAAGCCATGATCCTAGCAGAAGGGAATGCCGGTGATATAAGGCTTACTGAGCTGGCCAGCTGCCGGTGGTGCAGAAAAAGGGTTAAAGGGAGTTAATTGAACCTTCAAGTCTTTTATGTGTGTTTTGTTTTTATTGGTACATAAACAGAAGAAAATTTGGGCTTTTCATTGCAAAATGGCAACAGTTTCACAACAGAAAGTTTTTAACGTTGGTTCTTTTTCTTTTTGCTCATTCAGGAATGGGTTGGCCAAGTGGAAATAAGTGCCCTTTCTCTAATGTTCAAGTAAGTGGTTCTCTTTTGTACAAGCATAGCACATATGTACGAGAATATTTAATTTTCATCCAAGGAGGGACATAGGAATTCGGGCTATACTGCCCCCTACATGAGGATTGGGTACTAGCAAAAACGAGAAGAAAAATTGTGGGCCATCCTAGTATAAGGCCCCTTTCACAGCTTTTCAGGCAGGCCTGATTGGAAGGTCCATTTATCCCTATGGATACAGCTTTGTCCTTGGTTTGTGTTCCAGGTGTGTACAGATGGCAGGCAAACTTCATCAGCCAATGTATCAAAATAACAGCACCACAATGGGTGCACAAAAAGCACCCATTGACAGCTGCTTCTCTGAGTTTTGCAAATATCAAACAATATAATGTGGTAAGAGTAGCGCTGGTCTGCACACCAATCTTCAATATCCTCAGTGTTGGTGCAAATTCTATCTATCTGAGTTTTTCAGCACATTTTTTTTTTGTGCTTAAAATGCCCCCCTCGGCTTATACTCGAGTCAAGCACTTTTCTGCAGCAGTGCTTGACATTTTCCGAACAGATTTTGGGGCCCCGTATCTCTGGGCCACTTGATCCTAGGAACCCCATCTGGATATGTTGTATTGCTAGTTCCACTGAGTGCACACCAAATTTGGGGTTCCTGGCATCAAGTGGCCCCGAGATCGGTCAACTGTGTCCATCTACAGCAATGTCATTTCGGGACCCTTTGGGTCCAGAGACCCCAAATTGGCTGCAGCTAGGGGACATCTAGGAACCCTTAACCACTGAGTTTGAAGTTCGGCGGACCTATGGCTGCAAATGGGCACAGTGAGGCTGCAAATGGGCATTGTTGACCCCCTTTTCCACTTGCAGTAGCTGCACGTTTCTCACCCTAGGCTTGTACTCGAGTCAGTAAGTTTTCCCAGTTTTTTTTTTTTGTGGTAAAATTGGGTGCCTCGGCTTATACTCAAAAGTGTGTGTATGTATATATGTATCTCTATCGCGTGCAAAAATATATTGCTGAAGTGCTTATATAATCATAGAAATCTACCAAAAAAATTGAAAATATAAGCAATATAAAGAAAACATCGAAACCCTCCGGGGCTGAAGTGATTAAGGAACAGTGTCACGGGTGCATCTCGCATGGATGTGGACCAACTGTCCTCTAGATTCAACAACAAACCTGACCAGGTTTTATCTCCAGGTACAAGGATCCTCTAGTGCAGTGGTTCTCAACTCCTGTCCTCAGGACCCACTAACATGGCAGGTTTGCAAGATAACTGAAATACATCACAGGTGATATCATTTGCTGCTCAGAGATTGCAGTATTCTAGTCTGCTTCTCCCCAAGGTAATACTAAAAATCTGGCCTGGAATCTGAATTTGGTTCCTGTGCTTTAAAACCACATTTTGAACCTATTGGGGATATTCCCCTTTCCACTTACAAGATTGCATTACTTAGAGCAGTTGTTCTCAACTCCTGTCCTCATGACCCACTAACAGGCCATATTTTAAGTATTACCTTAGGAAGATGCAGACTAGAATACTGCAATCGCTGAGCAGCAAATGATATCACCTGTGATGCATTTCAGTTATCTTGCAAACCTGGCCTGTTAGTGGGTCCTGAGGGCAGGAGTTGAAAACCACTGCCTTAGAGGCAAGTGTCTGAACTTGCAGCCTTATGTAAAGTGCTTTTTGGTCTTACACTGGAACAAGGTGGGATTCAGGCCCAGACCTTTATTCCTGCTTGAGGTATTTTCAACTATTTAATCACAACCAATACGTCCTCTATCTGCATGCTTTTTCTACACCAGTTACTCAAATAAGAGGGTCCGAATGACGGCAAACCAACTTGCATTTTCAAAAGCGTGTAACTGCAGTACAATACTTAATGTTTCTCCACGTACTTTAAAGGTATCCTGCCCCCTGTTTTTTAACAGAACATATACTTTTGCATTCAAATAGCGTATAAATGGTGCGCAATTCAACCTTAATTATGTGAGCATAGATCTTTAAAAATAATTATTGCCACAATGTCAATAATAATCAATGTTTATAATAAGGATCACATACTCACATATTAATTTATATACAAGGATTGTATATTTTATTTCACACACCTCCAGCACTATATATACGGAGTGTATATATATTTTATTTTTTTCACTTGTGCACTATTGACCACAATTGACATTGTGGCAATAATTATAACTATTTTTAAAGATCTATGCTCACATAATTAAGGTTGAATTGCGCACCATTTATACGCTATTTGTATATCTTTCACCTATTTTCAAGTGTGGGAACACTTTTAATGGTAGCAGCATTTCATTTAGTAATCTTATTTTATTCTATTAGATTTGGGGCTTTTAAATTATATATCAGCGCTTTAGTATACACCAATTTTCATACTTTTGCATTCGCTAAACTTGGAAAGACTCGAATCATTGTGAGCGATATAAGCTTGACAAGACTTCAGTATTTTTCCACTCTAATGGTCCGTGCGCACGGGTGTTTAATGTAAATGCCGACGTCTTTTGCCAGTCAGGGAAGCCCATATGCAGCATACAGCCTTCCATAGGCAAGAATAGCTGTGCGCTGCTATACTTGGGTATACACCACTGCCAGCTTAAACATGAACATAAAGTACAGGTAAAGTACAGTACAGGCATATGCAAAAAAAAATAAAAATTCAAATGTATATCTTTTTTTTTTTTTTTTTTACATTTTCTTTGCTTTTGTTATCCTCGAGCTGTTCTGAAATGTTCAACACTGTAAATAGTTCAGATTGCCAGGTCCTTTTCTGATAAAGACATCTGCAGACTTGGTAATTTTTGTGCCACTGACTGAAGCTATGCAGGTTTTTTAGTTTTTGGTAAACCTTTTATCCAAGGTAAATGCAATCCTAAAATAGAACGTACATGCACTTTTCTAAAAAGTATAAAAGCGTCAAACAGTTGTAAAAAGTATGACCACCCCAGTATGTCACCCCACGCAGTAATCTGGATTGGTTCAGAACTGATCCAAGCCCAGTCTCAGGCTTTAGTTTTTGTTGACTAGTCTTTGTGGCATATGAGTTCAAAAATATTTGAAAGGGCTTCTGTTTTTGAACTCTTTACTGTTTGATGTGTTGGGTTATACTATAGGTCCTCTCAGGTGAGAGACAATGGCAAGTCCAAGTGAATGATGCAGGACCTTGATAAGCCCACTTAGCATCTGCTCCCACCCGCTTGTCAAACCAATCTGATGCACAGACTCGTCTCCATTTTCTGCCAGGCTGGGCATCCATGCATGCCCGGTGGGGTCTGATACAAGAGGACCGTCTGTTCTTTCCTATTGGTTGCCCTGTATCAGAAAATTGATCCAGGTACTTGTGGATCCACGGAGATGATACATCAAGTTTGGAGTCCTTTTTATTTTTTTGCATTTAAACATATCATTTTGAGCTAGTTTTATCTGAATAGGTCTAAGTAAAATAACTAAATACTATGAGTATTAAAGCATGGTGACTGTGGCCCACTGTTGGGTGCCCAAGAATTACTGTATATACATATAAAGGGATACTGGAGATTTTTATCTCTCTTCTCTCTCTCTCTCTCTCTTCTCTCTCTCTCTCTCTCTCTCTCTCTCTCTCTCTCTCTCTCTCTCTCTCTCTCTCTCTCTCTCTCTCTCTCTCTCTCTCTCTCTCTCTCTCTCTCTCTCTCTCTCTCTCTCTCTCTCTCTCTCTCTCTCTCTCTCTCTCTCTCTCTCTCTCTCTCTCTCTCTCTCTCTCTCTCTCTCTCTCTCTCTCTCTCGAAAAGCCCTAGGCTATATGACAATTGTATTAATGCAAGCTGCTGGCATACATCAAACCAATAGTAGGAGCAAAATATTTAATTACAAAGGTTCATCTATTTTATTTTTTAGTGTCACTTTTAAAGTGGTATTAAAGGCCTTTTACCGTCATGCATTCCATTTATCTATCTAGCACCCCCCCAATTCTTTCCTGGGCTCCCTCTTGATCCAGTGATGTGCAAGAGAGCTGAGCTTCTTCTCATCCCTCATTTTCTGAGACAGCAGCAGAAGCCATTGGCTCCCGCTGCTGTCAATCAAAGCCAGTGATGGAGGTGGTGGGGCTGTGGCTCTGAGTCTTATGCATATAGCTGGGCTCGGGAGTGAGCATACACCAGTGCCCTCAGAGCAAGCAGCTTGCTATTAGGGTTGCTGGCTGAAGAGGAGGAGCCAGGGGCGCTGGTGGGGGACCCAAAAAAGAGGAGCGTCAGGGCTGCTCTGTGCAAAACACATTTATGAAGTGGATATATGGATATGCATGTATGTTTGTTTTTTTGTTTTTTCTCTGTTTAAGAAAAAAAAAAAGTTATTTTTTTGTTCGTGTCTTTTTGCTTAAAGAAAAGAATTTGTAATTTACCAAGAGCCTGATGTCTCGCCTGCTCATGTCACTGATAACGGCTTCACTGAAGAGGTATGCTCTAATACTTTTGTCACATTAACTGCATATATACACAGCGCTTAAAGTGTTAACTATAGACCAAGTGACAAAAAAGATTCATTATTATAACCCTGTGTTGATACTTTCAACGCAATAAATAAAAAAAACATGTTCAATAATTAAAGTGGTATGTGCTCCAAGGAAATAGCTGGTGCTGTGTGCCACACTCACCTCTTGTGACCCCAGTCACCAGAAATCGTAGACCACAATCTTTGCGGTCTGGGGACAAAAAAAAAAAAAGCTGTGATCAATCAGATCTGATATGTGCAGGAGCCTCTTCCAAAGTTATTCTGGGACTTTCAGAGTCAACGACCAAGCTCAAAGGACAGGGAGAAAAAGAAAGGACTGATAGTGAAGTACTGTTATTACTGTGACGAGTCACGCTTCTCAGTCGGCGTGCATTCCATGATTTGAATGATTACATCCTTGACGCCCTGGAGCGGTAAATCACTTTGACGCACTTATGGTTTTGTCAAACCATTGACGTCATTTATGCCCTTTGTGGAACGCACGCCAACCAGCAGCGTTTCCAGGTTGTACTGATGCCTGTTTTATCAGCCATTGTGTAAGTGACGCCTGAGATGCGCGATTCGTTACAGTAATAACAGTACTTCACTATCAGTCCTTTCTTTTTCTCCCTGTCCTTTTAGCTTGGTGGTTTACTCTGAAAGTCCCAGAATAACTTTGGAAGAGGCTCCTGCACATATCATTCTGGCATCGGCACCAGATATGATTGATCACAGCTTTTTTTGACCCCCCCCAGACTGCAAAGCTGGTGGTCTATGACTTCTGGTGGGGGGGGGGGGGGGGGGTCACGAGGGGAGTTTGGCACATGGCACCAGCTATTTCCTTTGACTACATATGCACTTTATTTGGACCACTTTAGTCATTGAACAAGGTGTGTTCCGCAGCAGTATGGGCGACTTCCTGATTTCGCTGGAGAAAAAAAGTTGGCCTGAATGCTTGCGCGTGTGTGTGTGTGTGTGTGTATTTTTTAATCAATAAATACAGTGCTTCTTCCGACTGAGGTGGAAACCGTGATGTCCTCCGCCTGCCTCTCAGCTTTGGCCAATCAGAGGAAGCCTTGTATGTCTTTTGGCTAAGAAGCATTCAGGTTGACTCTTGTCTTGGCAGCAGATGGGATTTTGCCCGTACTGTTGCTTAATACAGTGCTGCATACTGTAAGTAGCTAATGCTACTACAATATGATGCAGCGCTGGGAGCACCCGAATAGTCATGAATAGTTTTTTTGGGACAAAATGAAAGCTGGATTTCTTCTTACTGCTATGGGACTAAGTACATGTACTTTTTACCGTGTTGCGAAGTGCTTTTCAAATCTAGTTTTAAGGTCTGACCTGTCCCCCTCCCCTCGTGCCATAGCTGATCCAACGACAACTAGGAAGGCGATGGCCACTTTATAACGCCAGTTTGTCTCCGCTCTTTCCACAGACAAGCAACGGCAAGAGAAATGCAGAGGAAGGGGGGACTTTTCAGCATAGAGACAGAGCATTTAAAAAAGTGTTATGATCTTCTTTTAACGTTCTATTCTTGCTTAAATGTATTAAATTGTTAATTATCCAGAAATTACCGCTAGTTATCTATCTGTTTTGTATTCAAGATAATGCTGTGCTTTTCTAATGGAAATCACTATGACATCATTTACCCTTCTGAATATGCTGAAAATGCTGCGTTGTGCCAATGTAAGTAAACTGTTCCATAAAGACATTTTATCAATGTTTAATGGTGCTGTTTGTAAGCAGCGCCAATCTTGCACACACGACACTGGCTGCTTACTTTGCCTGTTCTTTTCATCAGTTATTCAGATTGCAGTTTTACGATCTGTGTTTCCTCTTGGCCGGGAAGTATACTGGCCAAGAATGACTGAGCGATGTCTGCGTAGCATGGCAATAAATGTGGCTTGCATAATTGTTTTAGTGGCTATCCTTCTAACTTTAGGCCCCTTTCACATGGTGCGGATCAGCTCAGCGGACTCTGCTAGCTCAGCGGGGGATCGCTTAGTTAATCCCCGCTAAGCAGGCGGATGGCAGGCCTGTCTCTGCTCACTGTGCAGGGACGGACCTGTCAGAGCCCCGCTCTCCTCTAGGTGAATATCGGATGAAAATGGACAGCATGTTCGTTTTCATCTGATCCGCTGTACGGATGGCGAACGTGTTGCCATTGGTCTGATCTTGTCGGATGGGATGGCAGACGCTTGTCAGCGGACACATCTCCGCTGACATCTGCCTGCCCATACAAGTCAATGGTTGGCCTGCTCAGATCTGCCTGAAAAACGGACAGGTGGATCTTTACGGGCCTATCGTGTAAAAGGGGCCTTGGGCTTCCAGTACGTTGAAATACAACATGATCTATTGGATTTAAGAAACTTAAACCTATTGATGTACTAGATGATTCGCCTACAATTGATTTTAGGTAACAAGTTGCAGTATTTGTAAGAATGTAAGTTCTATAATTTAAATTAAATCTGTAGCGAGCTGTGAAGTGGGGTGGTTGTTGTTTGTTTTAATAGTTTGTACATTAGAAGTTCACTTTAAGATATCAATTGCAGTTTATTTGAAGACCGATTTTATAGTTGTGTAGGAGCCATATACCCAGTGGTCAAAAAATCTGAAGCTTTGCAGCAACAGTCCATCCATGGTAAACTGACAAGCTTTCTCAGTGTTCTTTGAACAGATTACTTTAAAAAAGTTTAAAGTGTGGCCAAACTTTAAAATAGTCATGCGTGCTGGTGTCAGAAGGGAAGGTGTGAGCATTGCTACATTAGTTTTGTTTAAGGTGTTTTTAGACTAAAGTACAAAACAACCATTTAGTTTTTGACTTGGGAGCTAATTGGCTTAAGCCATAATGGCAAACCATCAGTCCATTACAGCAGTTAACATCTCACAATATAATAGTGGTATTCAAGCCCATAGTGCAATACACAGTGCTTTTGGCTGTATGAGGCAGACTCTGTTTAAGGACATCCAATCATCTTTGGGCAGTTTTCTAACACACGCTGATGCCTGCATGATTGGGTTATGAGCATTATGGAATCAAATTCATTATGTGGAGCAGCTGTTATCAGGGCCAAAAGTGGTCTGATGTTGGCACAGAAGCCAATAGATGGTTCCCTTTTGGTTTTGTCCTGTATGAAAAAATGCACAGGTCAACAAGGACTCAAGAGAAGATTTAAAGCATTATCCTTATAAATTTTAGCTGTTTCAATAATATATTATCAAATTTAAAATTTTTTTTTTTTTTTTTTTTGTAAGATTTACCTGCTCTGTGCACCCCCCCCCCCCCCATTGCTCCTCCTCCTTCTTGGGTCACCTACCAAATTAATCTAGGATACCAAAGATGTATCAAATACCACGTTCGTGTGGTCACTTAACCTTCCTCTCCCTCCCAAAAAAAAAATCAATGCAAAAAAAACATACAATAGTCTTTCCCCATTCGGTAGACAGACATATCATATGGACATCCAATGCCAGTAATTGTCCCGAAAAAAAGTTGTAGTATAAAAAAGGCAGAGAAGTGGACCTCTGGTGAACTGGCTACCTACTGTAAACTGTTTGCCTTATTTGTGCACAGGCAATACATTAATAAAGGAATAAAAATAAAAAAAAACACAGAAAAAGTAGAGGTAAGTAAAGCTTGCCCGCATATGTCCAACTCTCCTGTCAACCTGTCAGACATGAAGTATTCAAATAATGCATCCAGGGAGCAGTGTTAATTTCATCAACAAAAAAAATTATTCATCCGTGGCATTTTTACAGTGACGAAAACTAAATGAAAAATACAGCACATTTTCGTCCACTGTCAAACTATGACAAAAATCGATCAGTTTTCGTTATCGAAAAACGACAAGGTGAAAATGGCAAGGAGGGACGTTTACAAACTTCGCGTGTGTGTGGTGTTGTGTGTTTTTTATTTTTTTTACGGAGCTCTGCCTACTTTCGCACCCAGCAAGCTACGTGATGGTGAGTGAGAGGCGAGCAGCACTGTGTGCATTACAGGCCTGAGCCTCTTGAGTCCCGACTCCTCCTGATGCCACGCCAGGCGCCCGCCACCCAGAGGCAGTGCAGACTAGTGCAGTACTTTCCAGTACAATAATTGTGGTGCAGGCCTGAGGCCTCCCCCTCCCCTACGACTAAGGCTATTGCTGAAGTGGGTCAGATTTATTGTTTTATTGTCACTTTGATGTACCAATAAATTACACTTCAAGGATCACAGTGTTGCCGGCTCTTCTTACTGCTGTCCCCCTCCCCTTAGACGACCACCATCCGTCCAGAGCACACTGTACAAGTGCAACTGTGCAGGCCTCCTCTGACAGTCTAGCAGTGGCATCCAGCACTCTTGTGGGATTATAGGCCATCCCTCAAACTACCATCCAGGCTCCAGCACTGTGTGTGCAGCATGCCCTTTTTATTTCCAAATTTTACAGGCCTACTCTACTCAGACCACTGTCGAGAGCACTGTGCACACTGCACTGCAGCATACAGGCTTCCAGTTCCTCCGCAACCTTCCACGACTCCAAACTATACCGGAAATGTCTTCTTCTGTGACTGGCAGTGGTAGAAAGAGAAAAGATCTATGGATGTATTTTACATTTGATGTTAAGGACAACAAGACTCTGCAAACCATGTGAAGCTGGTAAAAATACAACAAACTTGAAGCGTCATTTGCAGACATCTCATCCTGAAATTCTTACAAAGAGCAACACTTAACTCCATTTTTTGGGAACAGTCTTGTATGTACTTTGACATTGCAGGAATTATTTTTTACAAACTTTCTTGCAGATTTCATACCCTTTTGTTTTTCTGAAGTAAAGGCTGTTGGTTTGTCTGTTGTGCACTTTAGTCACTGAATTTTAATGGGAGCGAGTGATTTGATTTTATAATATCTATCATGCTGCTTTCCCTGAGTTTAAGTATCTCTCACCAAAATATATGTAAAAAGCATCATACACACGATCGGACTTTGTACCAACTTTCCCGTGGATTTTTGTACAAAGGGCGTTGGCCCCAAGTTTGTATTGCATACACACGATCAGACTTTTTAGGCAACAAACATGAACGTAGTGATGTTTCAACGTACTGACGACACTTCAAAAGAGGACGTTCAAATACTCCAGCGCCAACTTTGGTCAACTTCTGTATTGTTGTCTGATCTTTTTCATTGGTTCTGAGCATGCGTGTTTGTACTTTGTACAAAAGTCTGATGGTTTTGTGTACACACGGTTGGACTTTGCTCCATCGGACTTTTGTTGGCAGAAAGTTGGTCCGTTCGCACAGCCAACAAAAGTCAGATGAAAACTGAAAAAGTTGGTCCGATGGAGCTTACACATGGTCGGATGTTGGTCCAAAACAGCTAATTTGCATATTTGTTGTCAAAAAGTCTGATCGTGTGTACGGCCCTAAAGGATGTGGTGGACACTGTCAATTTTGGCCCAGCACAGGCATCTAAAGGCCTAAGGCCGGCCCTGGGAGGGGCTGTACATGTGGCATATAATAGACAGACAACTTGGAGCTGACTCTGTGGGTGAGAGCATGGAAAATCAGAATAACTTCAATTTTCCCCCCTAATTCCACCCCATAGATACAGAAAATCTCAAATGATGGGCCAAGTCAAGCCAGTGGCAGTGCACAACCACAGCAAACTATTTGCATTGCTCTTTTAGGTGCTTCAAAATACAAAATTGACTCTAAGGAACAACATGCCAGAGAGGAGGCCATAGCAAGATGGATTGGGTGTATCGGATTACCAGTCAGAACAATTGAGTATGAGGGCTTGTTAGCATGATGGAGACAGTAGATAGGAAGCTGACTGTTCCAAAGAAAACTAAAATAAGCAATCTAATTGACAGTTCGAAGATGAAAAACAAAAATTAAAAAGGCTGCTGCTCAGAGTATCTATTTTCACTGATTTGTGGACCAAAAATGGACTCTCTGCTACATTTCTTGCCATAAGTGCATGCTACTTTTGTGTTGAACAACATAAACCTCAACGCATATTGTTGGCCCTTGAACAAGTAGCACACCCACACACTGCACAGTCAATCAAATCATGTGTGGACAAATGCTTGCAAGGGTGGGACATACCATAGAGGAAGATCCTTACAGTGATAACAGACAATGGGAGTAATATGGTGGCAGCATTTAAACAAACTGCAACAGCAGCAGAACCATTCAGCTCTAGTGAGAAACTCTCCCATGACAGAAAGTGAGGCTGAAATTGATCTGTGGTGAGCCATTTTTATTATTCTTTTACATGACATGGTTGACACCAGTCAATTATCACATGGCTATGAGATGATTGATATGGGGGGCACTATCTGCTCTACTCTACGGTGTGCACATTTTGTTATTTTTTTTTCCACTTTATTTGTAGTCTTGAGTATTGTAAAAGTATTCCCATAAGATGTTAAGTGGTAAAATAATAGAATGGAACAGAAACCTTTTCTATACTTAATGCTTATTTGGCTGTGTGTTCCACTTGTTAGGTCCACATGGTGGACAAGGAGGCGAGTGTGAAGAGAATACTGGATAAAGCAAGATCAATAGTGAACCTCTTCCGCAAGTCTTCAATTGCAACACAGAAGCTATTGGAGCATTGTGGCCTTACTTTTAAATGACTGCCTCACATGCTGGTCAAGTACATTCAACATGATCGCAAAACTCCTCAAAGAGTCAGTTTGCCAAGTTGCAAACCTGGGATGGGACAGCTTGCTTCCTAGTGAATGGCAAATGCTCACATCATTGCATGACCTACTGCTGCCTTTTTCAGAACATGCTAAAACCCTCCCGAGTGTCACTATGTCCCTGCCCTCTTTGATCTGCTCAGCCATCTTGAGGACTTTAAACAGAACACTGGCTACCAAGACCTTGCCACAATTGCACAGAATATGAAAGGTAGTGTGAACCAGCGTTTTGCTTCATTCTTGTATCCAACTGCTGAAATGTTCTCTCCATTTGCAGCAGCTGCTTGTTTTGTCAACCCTATCGTCTGTGAAACCCTTGTTGTGGTGGATGAGAATATTCAGGAACTGCTTAAAAAGGCAGAGGAGTATGCCGCCAGAAAATCCATTGCCACGCACACAACATGAGGAATTGTCTGAAAAAGATGTGGTGGAAGAACTATCACAGGAAGTGGAAGAAGCACCAGCATCCACATCTAAGCAGCCAGTCTTTCGGTTTCTTTCTAAATTCCGCAGAAGACCCAGGCAGAGGATCTCCCCAAACGGCATAGAGAAGCAGATCATAAAATATAAGTAAGAGCTTTTTCACCAAGTTACCATCAGTGAGGACACTGCAACAGATTTTTGGCTGTCAGTGACACTTTTTATCACAAGCTAAAACCTTTTGCAATAGACCTGCTGTCTATGCCAGCTTCTCAAGCCCTTTGCAGAGAGGGTGTTCAGTGTTGCAGGTGACCTCTCTAGAGGTCGGTG
Organism: Lithobates sylvaticus; assembly: GCA_028564925.1. NCBI lineage: Eukaryota > Metazoa > Chordata > Amphibia > Anura > Ranidae > Lithobates > Lithobates sylvaticus. The sequence goes on along the minus strand of CM053026.1, from coordinate 587,077,734 downwards.
GAATAGAGCAAGGGTCATGTTGGCATGAAGTGCTTTCCTAAAATGAATCGAAACAAATAGAAGTGTTTTTATTATTTTCTTCAGGTATTTCTAACATAAGAAGCATACCTAATACTTGTGGGTTGTGCTTATTGCGATAGGAAGAATCAATAGTTAAACAGTTTTAATTGTCAATTAATTTCATAGCAAAAATGCACAGGCTGAGGCTCAGGCTACAAATGGCATTAGTATGTGGAACAATAACAACCACCACCACTTTTTATCAACTTGTCTTTTACTCTCTCAGCTTTGACAATATAGGTAAATATTACACTAATATGAGAGAGAAAAATCGATCACTAACGGTAATGGATGGTCATAAAGGGCAGCCTTTGAGCCTTGTCTTATGCCAGGGTCCTGCCCCAGTAGTCTTTTAGTGTGACATTTACCTCTATTCTTGTCATTGCGAATGCTGAGAGAGGGCGTTGATAAAAAAAAGTGGTGACTGTTATAATCCACCAAATCCACACACTAATGGCATTATTGTAGACTGTGCACTTTTTCTTTGAATGTATCTGAGAATTAGAACTGTTTGAAATAATATAAACTGAGAGTAAACTTATTCTTATTGTAGAAATGAGCATTACCCTCAAGTGTTGGTTCATTATGCTGTGCCTGTGCAGTGTGCTGCTGTCTGTGCTGTACTTGGCCAAGTACATTGTACAGCTATGGCCAAAATGACACAAATATAGATTTTGACAATGTCTGCCAGTGCTGCTTCAGTGTGTTTTTTTTATTTTTTTTTTTTTTTATTTTTTTTTTTTTTGTGTCCGCTGTATCTGGTATACATCATCATCTGACATTGGTCAGATCATTGTATCTGGCAATGCATTCCATAAGTGTCAATGTCAAATGCTTTTATTGACAATTCCATTAAGTTTATGCAAAAAGTCAATATTTGCAGTGTTGATTTGAGTTGACCTTTCTTTTTCAAGACCTCTGCTGCAATTCGCCCTGGCATCATGGCATGTTGTCATTGTCAATCAACTTCATCTGCGCCGATTCCTGACTGATGTGGCACTAGCACTGCCCATTCTTGCATAATCAATGCTTGCAGCTTGTCAGAATTTGTGTTTTTTTTTTTTTTTTTTGGTTCACTCACCAGCCTTAAGGTCGGATTGGCCACCGGTCCACCACAAGTTCTCAAAGGGATTAAGGTCTGGGTGGCTTTTTGGCCATGGACCCAAAATTTAATTTTGTTCTCCCTTCCCCAAACCACTTAGTTATCACTTTTGCCTTTATGGTAAGGAGCTCCATCATGCTGGAAAAGGCATTATTCATCACAAAACTGTAATTGGATGGTTAGGAGCCTGAGGATGTTTTTGTACCATTAATTCGTGGCTGTGTCCTTGGGCAAAATTGTGAGTGGGCCCACCACTCCCTTAGCTGAGAAGCAGCCAACCGCATACATGAATTATCTCAGGATGCTTTACTGTTGGCATGACAGTCACGCAAAGAGTTCTTATTTTTGTTATGTTTTTTTGGTATGTCTACGTTGCCCTTTTGTCAAAACTGCAATATTCTTGACGAAACGGTTTTACGTAAATAAAGAAGTTTTATAACGACTAAATCTGTGTCTGTAGTGCATGTTCAAACCTAACCATTAAGAACAACCTATTCGATTTTTTTCACTCCAGCAGCAGTATATAATGAGTTTGGAAATTGTAGAGAAATGCTTAAATAATGCATTACAATACACCCATTAGATTTTAGACAACTAAAAGGAGTTTTAGTCGACTAAATACGACTAAAACACCTGCAGAAGACTAAAATAGGACTGTAACTTTAAATGCCATTTTAGTCCTAAGACTAAAACCTAAATCAAAATTTTGCTTCCAAAATTAACACTGCCAGGGAGTCCAAACCTTCTTGAAGCGCCTTTTGTTTATCCTGCAATATTCTGATGATTTTCTCATTAAGTGTTATCCAGGTAACTTTGTTTGGCCACAGATTTAATCTACCACTGAACATTTCCAAGCTGTGGCTATGGCAAGTCTACCACTTAGAACATTCCTTGTATTTTTGGAATAAAAAAAGGAATGACTAAGGCCGGCCATACACGGTTCGAATTTCGAAAGAATTTTCTTTCGAAAATCGTATCGAAGAATTTTCGTATGAATTTCTCACCATTAGTGGGCTGCCGATTTTCGTTCGGAAATCAAATTTGAGGAATCGGACATGTTGGAAATTTTTTGAAAAACGACCGATTTTTTCTAATCAATGATGGGATAATCGTGCGAGAAATGTAATAAGAAAATAAATTTTACGGAGAGAAAAGAAGTTTCCCAGAAAAGAAAATTATTTTCTGTAGCAACATGAGGTGAAATTGAAGGCTCGGGCGGCCGAATTTCGAAAATCAATGGTGGCACAATCGGATCACAAAAAAAACGAACTTTCTGAATTTGAAAAGAAAATTTGTTCAAAATTCGACCATGTATGGCCTGCATTAATCAGTTACCTTTTTTGATTGGCAGTATAATCAGGTGTTGACATTCCCTGACAGGTGCATTTTCCAAACTGAACAGAGTTTTATTTAGAAAGTAGATCAATATCATGACAAGTTGTTACAATTTAAAGCGGGATTCCGCTGATCTATCTTTTTTTTTTTTTTTTGTTCTCATTGTTTTCTTCAAACCCACAAACTGTAGCACTCACCTGTTGCTGCTTCTTCATCCCGGATCGCCGATTTAGTCCTTTAATACAACTTATAACAATCTGTCCCGGGCGTTTCCATTTTGCTTGTGGGCATTTGAAAACCCACAAGCAATTACTTCCGGGATGCGGCGAATGCTGTGCTCCCAGCATTCACCGCGCATGCTCAGTTCGATCCTGCGCATGCTCAGTTATCTGAGCGAGCAGCTCCGTCCCTCGTCATGTGACCGGCGTCATGAATGACGGCGTCCCCCACTGCTTCATGGGAATGCTGTCATACAGCTCCCAGGGGTCATTGCGCAGCGAAAACCACGCCTACTCCCACGGGAGGAAAGACCGGAAGTCATTCTAAGAATGACTAATAAAAGGTAAGGAATGCTTAATTTTTTTTTTTAATGCTCGTTTGTGCATCTAGTTTAACATGTCTATTTATGAAGCTATAGATTTATTTTTGAGTACCAAACCGCTTTAACTATGTAATATTATGTTTTGTTTTTTTTTTTTTTTTTTTTTTTTTTTCCAGCTATAATTTATGAGTTACTTTATGAAAAAGTGTTTGGGGTCAACGTTACAAAAAATATGTTGAAACCGGAAGCATTTGACTGGAAAGCTGAAATCTTTGATAGTGATGATTCAGGATCTGATGGAGACGATAATGCAGCTAGGTATGGACATCTGTAAAGGCATTGCATCGTTTTGTGTATACTTTCTTTTTTTATAATCAGTGAGAGTTTAAAGCGTAACTCCACTTTTGTTGAGAAAAAAAACATTCCCCTCTGGATGATCAATGTACATTTTCAAGGATTTAAAAAAAAAAAAAAAAACTGTTGCAGATACCTACTTTTTTTTTTTTTTTTTTTTTTTTTTTTTTTTTTTTTTGTTCTGAAAAAAATAATTGTTCCTCTGTGCCCCTGTGCCAAGTGGTGTCTAAATGGGAGTGATTTTATAATTATCAACCAGCTGCTGCAGAATCAGGACTTTAGTGAGGAAAATTGCAAGGTCTGCATCCCTTTTAGACATTTTATTCCTATTGGGAGTATCTCACCAACAATGCCATTTTTGTTGCAGAGGATGGCAAAAAATCTGACTTGTATCTTAGTGTAGACTTCTGGGAAAATCAGTGAGCCAATTGCAGAAGCAGGAAAAGTTTCTGGTGGAGAGCGTTCTTTACACCTTTTGTGTACAGAACACCTCCAGGTAGCCATATTGCATTTTACAGAGAATTACAGCGCTGCAGATTGAAAAGGAAAGGTAATTTTTTAATTACATTAAATTCGAATATGACTGGTGTTGCAATTGTGTATGCTATATATTTTTTTATTCCCATGAAAGTGGAGTTGCCCTTTAACTAAACGTAAATTTTGAATTTCAGATACCAGATAAAAATAAGAAATAAAAAATTCTAAACACAGATTTGTAGCATGCGGTGTAACTGAGTGAAAGAACATCTAACGGCAGTATAACCTGACTGGTTCCAATTTTTTTTCGCTCTAAAACTTCACTCTTGTTTCCCTTGGTAAACCGCAGGATTCTATTGCATGATTTGGTTACGGTCAGTCAGGGGATGTGTGTTATGGGATCTAAAGTTCACGCAGCCTTATCTGCTGCCACGTTTTACTTGAATGCGTCTTCTCCAGGCAAGTCTTAAATAGAGTTGAAATGGATTTATTTTTTTAATTTTATTGAGGTACACACAAGGGGGACACACTGACGATGAAAAAAAATAAATAAATACTAAGATCAGCCCCGGATAACCCCTCCTACCCAGCTAGGGTCCTAGGAGGATGGACGTCCTTTCTTCAGCTTTAAGGTGAAAAGTCTAAACGGTTTTTGCTAGATTTTATTCTTAGACTTTTTTCCTTCCTCAGCCTGACTTTGGAATGCTATTTCTGGACCCTACTAGACTGGTCATTGTGGGTGCTTTCCTGGAAGTGACCTTCAGGCACTGGGCCCCACTTGTGGCCCTTTTGAAGATGCTGGGAAAAGTTAGCCACTGAGTTGTTTCCAGGTTCAGAGCTGTTGGCATATCTAATACCATCTAGATTGAATATATATTCAAATGAGTACTGACCATATAGTATTGCTTAGAGATATCCCATGTTACTGCATCCACTTTTTAAACCCTTTAAAAACCTATCGGACAGAATGCCACTATTTCGTGCCAACGCGTGGACCGCGCACGCCAGGCACACAGACCCACAGGGAGGACTCCCCATCAGAGGGCACAAGGACACCTATCGGGGTTGTGTTGATCCAGAGGCATCATACCCCTCCCAGGGGCCCCTACAGGTAACCTTTTAACTGGACAAATGTATCTCCGGACTGGCGGGACTTTGCAACCTTACATGTACCTCAGCATCTTGCTCTGGGAATCTACAAACCTCCTCCCCCCCACCCTCCCCATTCCGTATAGTTACTATATCCCTCACCATTTCTAGGTCACACTCCTTGGAGCCGTAGCAGGGATCCGGCACCGTGGCGCTTATAGCGCCCCCTGTGTACATCCCAGGTGCAAGGTATTCCAGCCTTTATGCAGTATTTCCAGGTACCTTGTTAGTTTGTCTTCACCTCCCCATGGGCCAATTCGATTTCCACTCCTCTCCTCTCCCTCCCTCCCCCCCCCCCCCCCCCTTTTCTTCCTTTCTCCTTTCTTCCTCCTCTCCTCCAATTTTTTTCCCTTTTTCATACCCCTGTTTGTTCTTTTTCTTTTTTCTCTACTGTTCTTTCCCATTTTCTCTCTCCCTCCGTCTCTCCCACACCTCAACATCCCCCCACTTTCCTTTCTCCTCTCCACCCCTTTCTTCCTTTTTCTTTTCCTTTCCTTTCCTTTTTTCACCAGTATTTTCTGTCTACCCAGACTCTCATCCTATCCTTCCTTTTTCACCCTGGCTGATCACACCTGGCCCCTTTGACTCACCCCTGGTACGGTCCCTGGATTTGTGGCGCCCACAGCGACCTTCTGGTGACACTGTCTCCCTCCCCTCCCTTTTTGGCAGGAAATTCCACTCCTAAACCAGGACATCCCAGCAGGTAAAATGTCTTCCATTTTTTACTCATGGGTTACAGCGCATTTGCATGTGGGACCTTCGTCCCCTGTGGGTATTTGCATTTTTGGCTTCTGTATAGCCCAGTACAATTTTGTGTACTTTACCCTTCCCCACAGGGATTGGCGCCCTACCCACCATCTGGATCAAAACCACCACGATTGCGCCCTCTGCTGGGGAGTCCTCCCTGTGTGCCTGGCATGCACGGTCCGCCCACTCTGGTCTGGGCGTTGGCATTCTGTCCCGATAGGTTTTAAAAGGGGATGCAGTAATATAGGATGTCTCTAAGCAATACTATATGGTCAGTACTCATTTGAATGTGTTTTCAATGTAGATGGTATTAGATTTTATATTTGTTATGAACCTTTTTTTGCTGTCGCATTTCTTTACTCATGACAGTCTTTTCAATTATAGACGTTAGATGTTTTTGTCGTGCTGGTCTCAATCATACACCCCTGAACAGGAGTAACACTCGAAACATGTCGGGTACTCCCCATATGTGTGTTCCATATGCAACGGAGTTGATTGTAATCCAAATGTACTGTATTGCTCATTCACTGTGCGACGCATCCTGTATTTCTTTTTCGTTTGCATTTTCCTTTTTACGTTGTAGAGTTGTACATATCTACACCCTTTGCTAAATAAAACTTTATACTCATTACACAGAGTAGCCTTGTTTCCCTTCAAAGTCCCAAAAGAGGAAACTATTTCCCTATGCATATGAGGAGGACAGGTGTTTTTACTGTGTGGGGACAGTGTTTTGGGGACACTATTCAGGGGACATTGTGTGTTTACATTGTGTGGGGACACTGGGCCAGTGATCAGTGTGTAAAAAGCTGTAAAAAAACATCTCATACTGACTGATCACCAGCTGGCTGCCGCAATCTGCTCTCCTCACTGACAACTTCCGTGTGAGGAGAGCAGAGCCGATGGCCTAGCATCAGCTCTCTATTTGCATCACGTGACAGCTGTGATTGGACACAGCCTTCGTCATCAGGAGGGCCAATCACAGAGCCCTCCTGCCGATCAGAGATGTGACACGAGCGCATTGGCATCACGCCGCTTCATGGGCAAGCGCGCGCGATTCCCCTCCTTCTGAGGGATGTTCCTGAACATCCACTCAGGAGGAAGCGCCCACCCGGATGTATATGTGCAGTGGGTGGTGGTTAAAATGCAATTCAATTTTATCTTTTTTTGTTCTGTCTCACTGTTAATCTAAACCTACCATTTAAAATTAGACTGATCATTTTTCAGTGGGCAAACGTACAAAATCAGCAGGGGATCAGATACTTTTTCCCTCACTGTAAATGGTATTGGAATTGCCCATTCACAAGTGTGAATGCAGCCTATAAAAAAAAGTACAAAATCCTATATTTGTATGTATAATCTCTCCTGTGATATAAAGAGCTAGTTCTTAAAAATTATAATTCAAAGAAAGTTGATCGTAATATATTTGTGTCCATTTGAATCAGAAATGTGCTAAAGAATCAACTCCTATAAAGTGCTGGTGCTTTACACATTAGGTTCTTTCACAGTGGCTCAGGATTACTAACCAAAATTTGTTAATCGGAATACAAAATGGTCGAACAGGGCTGTTTGCTAGGTATCAAGGGAAGGTGCATGACTTCTGGTTCCTTATTACAGTATTTCCTCATTCCCTTCATGTTTCTATCCAATCTCACCAGTTCTGGTTAGGTTCGTTCTTTTCTTTCCTGCCTCTCCTTGGGGTGTTTCCATGTACCTTCCTCTTCAGTCGTGCGTAATTGCATCAATTTCTGGGTTTTCTGCTGGACATTAGTGTCCTACTTCTTGCAGGTTTGTGACTGTACTAACTTCAGGGTTCTTCCCTGATGACTCTCCTTGATGAGATGATTGTATGACTGTCTCCTTCCTTTTGGGATCAGATAAGTAAGGATTTAGGGCTTTCTTCTGGATTGGCTCGGGTCGTTCTCATTTACCATGTTGGTGGTTTCCCTCCTGATCGTGATGTCGCCTACCCCTTTGGCCAGTCGGAGGAAGTTTTTTTTTTTTTATTAAATACAAGCCCCCTCCTCAATGGCAGAGAAGCGCTCAGCCTGACTCTTTAATTGCTGCAGCAGACAGGAAGTTTCCCGTAATTCTGTTGGGACACAGCGCCACTCGCGGTATGTAGCAAATGCTACTACAGTCTATTAAAGCACTCCAGAGATCGCATTGTTCTGTAATGAATATCATTTGTTTGGGCCAGCTTGGCCCAAATGAACAATTTTAAAATAGTTCAATCTGGAATTCTACTTTAAATACAGTATATAATGTATTTTTAATGTATTTTGTTAATGTAATAAAAATACAAGTATACATTTACTATCTCATTTATATTTAGAAGTACTTTGGAACAAGAGTTCTAATTATAATATTTTCCTTTAGTTGCGGAGATAATGTGAATTTTGTTGGTGTGAATGGATTTAAACCTCACAAGGATGGGAAGGTATGCTTCAGATGTGCTACTGTACAATATTTGATAATGTTGCGGCTTACCTTTTTTTATTTATATATACAATTTTTGGTACTTTGTAGCCTCCACATATCAACGAAAGTAATTCAATGGTGTCAGCAGCCGTTCTTCGATCACTTAATCCAGCAGTTTTTAGAAATGTGGAGTATGAGGTCTGGATGAAGTCACAAAGGGGTAAGCAGAGGTCTCCTGATTGAAGCTATTTCTCTTCATAACAAGTTACATCAAATATCTGCATATAAATTACATATGTTCTACATATTGTCTGTCATTTCCGTAGTCAGTGTTGTGAGCCGATGTCCCTCCCCTCCTGCATATTCCCCTGTGGCTGTAAAGTAGTATATATAAAAAATTGCTTGTATCCTCTGTTGTAGGAATATATAAAGTACAGTTTGTCAGTTTTTTTTATTTTTTTATTATAATTCTAAATACCTTTTTGCACATCGCCGCTGTGTGGACATGCGTCCTCTGCTAGCTTGCATATGTCTGAGAGGGAATCTCAGCCCCTTCTATTGTACACCCTTAGATCAGGAAGGAGAGAGGGAGGAGACATGACAGCACAGCTGTGCTAGAAGGTATTTAACATTACAATTTTATTTTATTTTTTGTAGTTAATAACTTCCTAAAACAGGGAATGCAAGTAATTTATGAATTACTTTATTACAACCACTTTATTTAATGTTATCCCCTAGGCAAAAAGAGCAGGTTCAAGTGCAAGGAGGCAAGTTTTATTTTTTAATTTTTTTGTGCACTTACATGTTTTACTGTGTTTTTATAGATCAGCAAAGGATGGATTTCACCATTGCTGCTGGCATGCAGTATTCTGTGGGAGACAAATGCAAAGTAAGCCTTCAGTTTCATATAGTCTTATGTATGTCTTAGCAACTCCAGCATATGCTGAGTGTGGAATTGCAGCTTCCTGATCCGACTATAGGCCACTGGGACGAGCAGGAGCTGATAATGGTCTGTGAGAAAATGAAAAGAAGGCAGAGTGACAGCTGAACATGGGTTCGGAAGTAGTATGTTATGAGATGGTGTAGTGAAAGGAGGCAAAGTTGAAGCTACCGTATATACTCGAGTAAAAGCCAAATTTTTCAGCACAGGGAATAACATTTTCCGACCCGACTTTGGGGCCCCATATCTCGGGGCAACTTGGTAATAGGAACACCAAATACCATTTGGATATGTTGCAGTGAGAGGTCCACTGGGTTTGCATACCAAATTTTGGGGGTCCTAGCACCAAGTGACCCCAAGATACGGGGCCCCAAATTCGGTCAACTATGTCTATCTGCAGCAATGTCATTTCGGGACCCTTTGGGTCCAGAGACCCCAATTTTTGGCTGCAGCTAGGGGGATCTAGGAACCCTTAACTACCAAATTTGAAGTTTGGGGCACTTATGGCATGCAAGTAAGCACAGTAAGGCTGCAAATGGCCATTGTTGACCCTCTTTTCCACTTACAGTAGCTGCGCAGTTCTCACCCTAGGCTTATACTCGAGTCAATAAGTTTTCCCAGTTTTTTGTGTGGTAAAATTAGGTACCTCGGCTTATATTCGGGTCGGCTTATACTCGAGTATATACGGTAATCATAGCAGGTGATGGAGCACAGGGTTTTACAGCTGACTATGGAACACTGGGAGAGGCAGAGAGGGCAGAGTAGGTGCTGATCAAGTAGGAAAAAGTGCAGGTAGTGTGTGAGCTCATCAAGGCCAGGGATGCGATGAAATGTCTCAATGTGCTTTGAACTGCTAATACGGGCTGAGCACTCACACACTGCAAAATCCCCACAAAAAACAGCAAGTTTAAAACCCTGCAAGTGTTTGTAAATAGTCAAGGAGCCCACTGCAGGCTAAATTGTCAATACCGGATTTCAATATAATAGCTCAGAAGTTGGGTGATACCAGAACATCAAAAAGAGGTAGAAAAATGTTTTATAGCACTAAGTGCCAAAATACATTTATATCTGTCTGGATAAATATCACAAGTCATACATTGGACAGCCAATTTCCTAATATCCTTACCACTTGGGATATCCTATGTTTGCACATTCCATCCTTTTGTTGTTTTTGCCTCCTTTACATCCCCATTTGGATGCAAGATGATTATCCTGCTTGCTAATTTTGGGAAAACAGCTCCATTTGGTGGACAAAAAAATAAAAAAAACTCATACTGAGTTCCTTACTTGCCCCTCATTCTATATATACTTTTGAGGTGCTTTTGGCAGATCGACCTTGTACACCCTTTTACTATCTCTAAACACCTTGTGCTTCTTGTGTAGCCTTTTACTGCACAACATTATTCCTCATCCTGGGACTCCTACAGGACCACCTGGTTATCCATGTAAATAGAGGGATTCCCTTCCAGGGGGGACCATCATAAGATTTGATCCTCCTTTTTATGGTTTTCCATCAATAGCGGTCCCCTTCCTTGGCTCCACTTCCACTTGGAGCCAGGATAGCCTGGAGACCAGTGTTTTTTTTTTTCCTGCTATGCCTTGTTGGCTGGCACATCATTTTACCCCTAATCCCCTTAATGATTGGGAGTCAGGTATGACATCTATGGCTACTCCATGTCTCCATGGGAAGCTATGTCCCTTTTCTCTCATTTCTTACTGGAATACCCCCCTAGAGACGCCTCATCCTACTCCAATCCACTTTGCCCCTCCTTTGTTCCTTCATGGAGAGTCCCTCTGTTTCTCTCTAAGCCCTGTCTGTTGAAATAAGGTTCTGGGGCCTATACAATTCCTGGAGTCTGAGCTGCTTTGAGCGGAACCACTGCCTAAATTCTGTTTCACATTTCTCCCAAAGCATTGGCTGCTAAGCCGCTGTTCAGTCTCCACTGTTGCTCCTGCAGCGAGGTATTTACTTAAGCTTGTTGTCGCTGGTTAACTGACTTGGGATTCCCCTCCTCGATTTATTGGTTGGGAATAAACCTTAGCGCTTTGGATAAAGGAACTGATCATCAAACTCTAGCTGCAGTAAAAAAACTCGCTAATAAGCAAATTGCAAAAAAGCTAAGTGAGAATATAAAAACAGTTTGCTGTGCTTAGGGTTCATAACTTTCATGTAAACATGCAGAACACACAAAAAAATAATAAAATCCCATTAGGTGATGAAACAAAGTGCTTGTGCTTAATTTGACATCTGTGCTATGGTGTTCAGACTGGGTGCCCCACATAGTTAACCATCCAGGGTGAGTGTACATCTATCGCCAGTATGGTCGCTTAGGCATGTGGGGATACCCCTAGGGAGCCTGTTGAAATGCCGTCTCATGCGTAAATGCACCTCAGAAGTATGGAGGGAAATGGCATTGTGCAATGCCGTAAAACCGGGTTTATTAAATACACAAATTAAAATAATTCACTCCACTTCCTGATTATGGCTTTGTGATTGGCCGACATGTCAAAGGTTACATCGCGTTACTTTCGCCCATACGAAACTATCCAGGAACTGAGCTGAACGCCACAAGCGGCGGCTTTTCCTATCGGGGCCGATTACCCTTAATAATCACCTGCTACACACGCATGGTTCCAGGACTATAAGGCCCTTTTTTAAATGTGAGTGAATTATTATTTTAATTTGTGTATTTAATAAACTCGGTTTTACGGCATTGCGTAATAAAAGGTTTTCCTTTGTCATTTCCATCCATACTTATGAGGTGCATTTATGCATGAGACGTCATTTCAACAGGCTCCCTAGGGGTATCCCCACATGCCTAAGCGACCATACTAGCGATTAGATGTACGCTCACCCTGAATGTTGACCAACTATGTGGGGCACCCAGTCTGAACACCATTGCACAGGAGATGTCAATTTAAGCACGAGCACTTTGTTTCATCACCTAATGGGACTTTTTTTTTTGTGTGTTCTGCATGTTTACATGAATGTTATCAACCCTAAGCGCAGCAAACTGTTTTTATACTCCTCCCACTGCACATAACCCACTTTTCCTTTCACCACTGCGCCTGCACTCTCCTCTCACCTCCATGCTTACCCATGGTCGCGCCATGGCACCTGATCGCCATCTTCTCTCTCTCTGCACTCACCACAGCGCCTGAACACACCACCCCCTTGCTCTCATCATTGCACCTAAGCCTTCTCTGCTGTCACCACCGCACCAGACCTTGCCTGTTCTTGAACAGACAAACATTTGTTCATAATGAAAAGGATGCTAAGGAGAAAAATATGGCTATGGTAAGGAGTGTATTATTAATGCTTGCAGTTTGTTGAAACCTATTCTATTTATCACAAGCAATACTCAGATCTGCCCACATACTTGCCAAGTCGTTAAATTGTACATAGTATTGTGTGCTATAACATTTTTTTGTCTTGATGACTGGCAAAAGCTCTAGCTAGTTGTGATTTTTAAAATGTACCTACTTTTGCTGCAAAAGGTAAAGTTGTCACCATTCTTGGTAATATGAAAACCTGGTTTTCCTTTTTTGTAGGTTCGATTAGAGTATGGAGGAACTTTTTATAATGCTCACATCCAAGAAGTTGTTACTGAGAACGGACCTGCTGTGGTTTTTGTGGAAGAGCTGGGTGAAAAGTATGTCACACAAATGATTAAATGTATGAGAACACTAAAATTGAGTTTAATAATGTGCTTGGGTAACTGTGTATGTAAGAGTTTGAATTTTCATGCTCATAAATACCCATTTGCAATTAAGGATACAGCATTGCCTGAAGGATGTCTCCTTTCCCTCCTTGACTCCCGGAGGGAACTGGATGCTCCTTTTTGGACAGATGAGATTGAACCGCTTGCTGACCAGCTGCCGCAGTTTTACTGTGGCAGAATGGCATGGCTGAGCGAAGCGGCTTTACCTTACGTCTAAGATATGTTTTTATTTTTTATTTTAAAATTGTCTTTTTGTTTTACTTTTTTCTTTTTCATTGAATTAGCCATTTCCCAATTACCCTCACATGAAACACGCGGCTTGGATGGCTTTTCAGTTTAATGGTATGTTAAATTTAACCGCTTGCTGACCAGCTGCCGCAGTTTTACTGTGGCAGAATGGCATGGCTGAGCGAAGCGGCTTTACCTTACGTCTAAGATATGTTTTTATTTTTTATTTTAAAATTGTCGCTTTTTTGTTTATAGTGCAAAAAATAAATCCACCAAAATACCACCAAAAGAAAGCTCCTATTTGTGGGAAAAAAAAATGGACATCAATTTTGTTGGGGTACAGCATCGCACAACTGCGCAATTGTCAGTTAAAGTAACGCAGTGCCGTATTGCAAATAATGGCCTGGTTATTGAGCAGCCAAACTTCCGGGGCTGAAGTGGTTAAACTGTTGAGTCCATAGCAACTGAGAACTTTTGTTGTAGCGCTTAAGGCAGGGATCCTTCCTCCTATGTAAGAAGTGCTTGTTGTTTAAAATGGCAAGAAGGATACCACCAGATGCAAGTCTTTTTGACCCATTTTTTTGATTAATGTAGACATCAAGATCCTGGTGAAATTTTTGCCCAGTTGGATTAACAAAGTTATCGCATATCTGGTGGGTAGTGACCAGGAATGTTTTATTCCAGATGGGTCTACTAGGATGAACATTCGTAGGCTGTTTCATAACCTTAAATTGTTACTAAACCTACAACAGTAAAATCAGTCTGTATATGCAGTAAAGCATGCTTGTTATACTCACTGCGGAACCTATGGGGTTAATCATCTGCATTGTGCAAAAAGGCTGTTTGATCCTGTCTTCTCTGATCATCATCTTCCATTGATTCCAATATATTAACTGATATTTACAGAGCCAGGGGACAAGCTGCACATGCTCAGTTTGGTGTGTATTTCTAGAGTTTTTTCCCCATCCGTCTTTCAGGACAGCACCATAGAGAGACCCTGGCTCCTCCCCTTTCAGGAAACACCGCCTTAGATTTTGAAATTTAAGCCCCCACCGTCCTGCCAGTCCCTCAGTTATGGTGTTTCCTCCGGTGGGGAGACACCGCTATGGAGCCAAGGGCTGAATAGCCAGGGAGGCTAAAGCCGATCGTTTCCAGAGAAGGGGGGGGGGGAGCAGGGGTCTCTCTACCTCCCTCCATCCTATCGTGCGGTCCGTGAGGCTGGGGAAGCCGGGGACTGGACTGACCTTTTTTTCACGCACCTCCGGCTTCTTTTGGGGAAACTGTAAGCCGGAGGGTTCCGCTCTTCTCCTGTCCAGGGGGACGCCAACGGAAGCACTGGAGGCCGCCATGTTCGGCGTGGAGCTCAGTGCGCCGGGTCGGATGGCGGGTGACGTCATTTCCGACGGAGGTCAGTGCTTCCGTTCGTTCCGCGGCTTCCGGTTCCGGCCGCGGGATTTGAAAAGCGGAACGAGCGTTTTGGCTGGTGCTGCTTCATTTTCGGCCTGTAGCGACAAGCGTTCGGAAGCGAAGGCACCACCGATCCTCAGCGGGAAATGTCGGAAGTAGAGGCTTCCCGAACGGCTCCTGGAGATGCCTGCACCAGCCACTCTAAGGTAAGTGGAACCCTGGGGTGGTGTTCCCTTACTAGACAACCTGTAAGCTCCACAGGTGTGTTTGTCTCCCTTGGTGGTGGGGAAGATGGGGGGTAACTAGGACCCTGGTGGTGGTGGTCAAAGTTATAGCACCCCTGGTGGCCCTCTGTGTGTATTGCTGGTGGTTAAGGGGAGTCTGACTGCTCTCTTATATGTTTGTCTTTTTTCAGAGCAAGTCTGCTGAGAAAACCAAATCGCCCCACAATTCAAAGAGAAAATGCCCTTCGTGCAGAGCCACAATGGGGGAATCGTGGTCCAAAGCACTCTGTAGGGAATGTATAGAGGGGCTAGTGAGGGAGCAGTCAGCGGAGCAAAATACGGAGTTAGCTGCGTCCGTCAAGGAACTAGCAAACACCGTACAATCTTTTAAAACGCTCTTCTCTAGTTTTCAGTTTCCGCAGACTCAGATTAACCCTCCACCAGCACAGCAGAGTGTTGCGCCAAGCCTAACGGATGCTCCCTCGGCGAGTGGTGAGAATCCGGGGGGCTCTAGAGAAGAGATTGAGGAGGAGCCAGATAGCGTTGCTTCTGATTCCCAAGGGGAATCCGAGGGAGAGGAGGTGGATGGCGAGTCCACGAGAACCTCTCGCTACAAGCTTTCTCTGGAGGAAGTGGAAGAGCTTTTGGGAGCTATTCACACCACTTTGGGAATCCAGGAAGAAAGGAAAAAGCTATCGCTCCATGACCAAATGTACAGGGGCTTAGGGGAACAGAAAAGGAAAGTGTTTCCGGTCCATGAAGTACTGGTCGACGCCATTAAAAAAGAATGGCAGGACCCGGAAAGGAAACCATTCTTTTCAAGAAGTTTGAAAAGGAGGTTTCCTTTTGCAGAGGAGGAAGCTCTAGTGTGGAATAAAATTCCTAAACTAGATGCGGCCTTCTCACAGGTCTCTAGGCACACCGACCTTGCCTTTGAGGATATGGGAGCCCTCCCAGATCCTATGGATAAAAGGATGGACTCTTTATTGAAAAAATCCTGGGATTCATCAATAGGCAACCTCAAACCCGCCATGGCGTCCACAGTGGTGGCACGGAACATGGAGTACTGGTTGACGCAAATTAAGGCGCACATTGAGGCAGGAACTCCTAAGGAAACAATCCTGTCTTCCTTTCCTATGCTCCTTAATGGAGTAGCTTATCTGGCTGACGCCTCAGCGGAGTCAGTAAGGATGTCAGCAAGGTCAGCAGCCTTGTCCAACTCAGCAAGGCGGGCCCTTTGGCTTAAGACGTGGCAAGGAGATAGCGCGTCAAAAGTCAAGCTCTGCGGTATTCCCCTCACAGGGGACTTGTTGTTCGGTCCTGGCTTGGAGGCCGTCTTGGATAGGACGGCCGACAGGAAAAAGGCCTTTCCTCTCAAAAAGAAATTTGCAGAAGCCAAAAGGAGGGTTCAACCCAGGAGGAAGTTTGAGCCTCCTAAAAATGAGCAACAGAAAAAAGTTTGGCAGAAGGGCAAAGGGCGTGGGGGAGCTATTTTTCGCCCTCCTGAACAGCCCAAAAAGTCTAAATGACGGAACCAAGGTGGGAGGAAGACTGGGATACTTCCTCCCACAGTGGGAGTTGATCACCTCCAACCATTTTATTTTGGAGATTATAAGGAGGGGTTACAGGTTGGAGTTTTCAAAACCCCCACCTCTCAGGCTTCTGGTCACCACGCTACCAAAATGTGCAGAGAAGGCTTCAGCTCTTCTTTCCTCTCTACAGGAGTTGGAGGAACAAGAGGTGGTAACCCGAGTTCCGGTGGAAGAGACAGGCAGGGGCTTCTATTCCCACATCTTTGTGGTCCGCAAACCATCGGGAAAGTTCAGACTTATCCTGAACTTGAAGCCCCTGAACGTCTCGGTTACATACAGGAAGTTCCGAATGGACTCGATCTATTCGGTAAAAGCACTTCTTCCCCAGAATTGCTTCATGGCGTCCATAGACCTGAAGGATGCCTATCTGCACATCCCCATAGCAGAGGGGTACCAGAAGTTCCTCAGGTTGGCGGTGAAGACCCCAGAAGGGATAGTGCATCTACAATTCAGGGCTCTTCCCTTCGGGCTATCTTCTTCCCCCCGTATATTCACCAAAGTCATGGTGGAGGTTCTGGCCTTCTTGCGACTCAGAAACATCGCAATAGTCGCATATCTAGACGATCTGCTCCTATTTGCTTCTTCCCCAGAGCAGCTGTCCAGAGATCTGCAGGTAACAAGGGAAATCCTCGAAAATCTAGGATGGCTCTTGAACCTGGAAAAATCCAGCCTGACCCCATCGCAGAAAATCATCTTCCTGGGCTACAGGTTGGATTCAACAAAACAAAAAGTTTTTCTTCCGGAAGAAAAAATCCAGAAGGTGGACAGGGCGATGTTGCTCTTGCAGGGCAATCAACAGATCTCAATAAGGAAAGCCATGTCAGCCCTAGGGCTATTGACATCCTCGCTCCCAGCAGTACAGTGGGCAGGGCTGCATTTTCGCCCTTTACAACTGTTCATACTGGGAATTTGGGACCACAGTCAGAATTCCCTGGATGCTCTGATAGAGGTACCAAGTCAGGTAAAGAGGTCACTTTGGTGGTGGAGAAAAGGGGCCAATCTTTCCCAGGGTTTGGAATGGGTCCTCCCGGTATCCAAAACCATCACGACCGATGCAAGCGGCACAGGTTGGGGAGCTCATCTAGGTTCCCGGATGGTTCAGGGCACCTGGCTAAAGCAAGAGGCAAGGGAATCCTCGAACTGGAGGGAGCTGAAAGCCATAGAGTTGGCGCTCAGAGCCTTTCAGGAAGAACTCCAGGGTCAACACGTGAGAGTCAGGTCAGACAACTCCTCTGCAGTAGCATACCTCAACAGGCAGGGAGGTACCAAAAGCAGGTCTCTGTGGAGCTTGACAAGCACCATTCTCAGGTGGGCCGAGACAAATATTCTGTCCCTGTCGGCGGTACATCTAAAAGGGGATCAAAATCAGGTTGCGGATTTTCTCAGCAGGAGAAAGCTGAGAGAAGGCGACTGGATTTTGAACCAGGATGTCTTCAAGGCAATTACCCAGAGGTGGGGGATGCCTTGTATAGACCTCTTCGCTTCAAGGGAAAACAGAAAAACAGATCTGTTCTTCTCCCTGAGCAGATGGGACGGAGCACTTGGAGTGGACGCACTGGCTCAGAGCTGGGAGTTCTCCAAGTGCTATGCCTTCCCCCCTCCTGTACTAATTCCAGCAGTACTGAGGAAGCTACAGTTGGAGAGCACAACTCTCATTCTGATAGCACCTCATTGGCCCAGGAGGCCGTGGTTTTCCATCTTGAAGAGTCTGGCAGTGGAACCCCCGTGGATTCTGCCATTCCAGGAAGATCTTCTGTCCCAGGGTCCAATCTGTTGTCCTCAGGTGGAGCGGTGGAACCTGGCTGCTTGGCTACTGAGGAGGAATTGCTGAAGGGCAAAGGGTTCTCAGATCGGTTGGTGTCAACCCTACTAAGTTGCAGAAAAAAGGAGACGCAAGCTATCTACCTGAAAGTGTGGAAACGCTTTAATAGTTGGTGTGCGGATAGTTCCTTCGACACAAGCAGTCCGGTAGCGGTACTGGAATTTCTGCAAGCGGGGGCAGACAAGGGGTTGGCTGTTAGCACACTGAAAGGACAAGTGTCTGCTTTAAGTGTATATTTGGAAAAACAGTTAGCTTTAGATCCCTGGATATCTAGGTTTTTTAAAGCTCTGAACAGGCAGAGGCCAGTAAGAGTATCCTCTTTTCCAGTATGGGATCTTTCTTTAGTGTTACAAGCCCTCACTGGTGAACCGTTTGAACCATTGGAGGCTTGTACGTTGAGGTCGATCACCCTCAAAACGGTGTTTTTGGTGGCGATCACCACGGCAAGGAGAGTAAGTGAACTCGAGGCCCTTTCCATTAGGGCACCTTTTTTTTTCAGATATTTCCGGATCGGGTGGTTTTTAGAACTGATCCGGCATTTTTACCTAAAGTGGCTTCAAGTTTTCATAGAGGCCAAGAAATAATTTTGCCTACCTTCTGTGTAAACCCTGTGAGGGAACAGGAACGCACATTTCATAAGTTGGATGTTAGGAGGTGCGTCCTCCAGTACTTGGAGAGTACAAAGGATTATAGGAAGTCTGATTCCTTTTTTGTATTGTTTTCAGGAGCTAAAAAAGGGTCTAGGGCCTCTAGACGGACGATAGCCAGATGGATTAGGTTAGCCATCAGACAGGCTTATGTAGCGGGGGGAGTGGAGCCCCCGGATGGGATTAGAGCGCATTCCACCAGGGCAGTGGCGACTTCGCAGGCTGAGTGGGCTGGTGCTTCTCCAGAGCAGATCTGTAGGGCGGCAACATGGTCCAGCTTTGATACGTTCGTAAGGCACTACAGGTTGGACCTGCTGTCAGCGAAGGACCAAGCCTTTGGGCGTAAAGTTCTGCAGGCAGTAGTCCCACCCTAAGGTAAGGTGCTCGCTTATCCTCTCTATGGTGCTGTCCTGAAAGACGGATGGGGAAAAACGGAGTTACTTACCGGTAACGTCCTTTTCCGGGAGTCTTTCAGGACAGCACAAGTTACCCACCCTAATTTGTGGACATGGAAGAAGTCATCGCATGAGACCGTCAGGTAAGAGATATAAGTTATTATGACGTGTTCTTGTGTCTCCCCAGCTGGCCGGAGGTACTCTTGAAGAACTGAGGGACTGGCAGGACGGTGGGGGCTTAAATTTCAAAATCTAAGGCGGTGTTTCCTGAAAGGGGAGGAGCCAGGGTCTCTCTATGGTGCTGTCCTGAAAGACTCCCGGAAAAGGACGTTACCGGTAAGTAACTCCGTTTTTTTTTTTCTTGGGAGGGAGCATGTGATTAGCACAGGGCAAATCAGCACTGTCCAGACAGAGGGTAAGGGGTTCTGCATTCTCATATGAAAATCATGGGAGAATGAAAACTGCTCCTACAAGCTTTAACCAGGCACTTATAGAAGACACAAGACTGATCTAACTGCTGAAAAAGGGTATTTAGCAGATTATATTCACTAAAATTGCTTGTCCATGTTCTGTGTACTGTGGGAGGCCAGATTTAGTGAACGCAGGGTCCTGGGTTTTGTAACAGTTTAAATATCCACATGCCCAGGAGAGAGTCTCTGGACACGTTTGAACATTTTGATAGTGTTGAATGACCCATTTAATACATACAAGGATACAGCATTATTATGCGACTCTTTTTATTTATTTATTTTTTTAGCTAAGGTCTGTTTCAGTTTTTATGTCCTTTTCCAAAGCTGGTCACGTAACCTGATAACCCAGGAATTGCACTGATCTGTTCCCAGGGGACTTAACCGCTTCCCGACCGCCTCACGCAGATATACTGCGGCAGAATGGCACGGGCAGGCAAAATCGCGTACCTGTACGTGGCCCTTTAATTGCCTGCCCGTGGGTCGCGGGCCGGTCGGGAGCTCCGTGACCCTGGCCGCGGGACAAGCGGACCCGATCGCAGCTGGTGTCCCGCGATCGGGTCACAGAGCTGAAGAACGGGGAGAGGTTTGTGTAAACAAACCTCTCCCCGCGCTTCCTACTCTGCCTGTCATTGATCGGCTGTTCCCGGTCATCGGGAAAGCCGATCAATGACGTCAGACGTCAGCCCCGCCCCCTAATGTAAAAAAACACACACACACACGTCACAGCCCATAACCCCTCCCCTCCCCCTAGTGGTTAACTCTTTCACTACAACTGTCATTTATACAGGAATTAATGCATTTAAATAGCATTGATTGCTGTATAAATGACAATGGTCCCAAAAATGTGTCAAAAATGTCCGATGTGTCCGCCATAATGTCGCAGTCACAATAAAAATCGCTGATCGCCGCCATTACTAGTAAAAAAAAAAAAAAAAAAATATTAATAAAAATGCTATAAAACTATCCCCAATTTTGTAAACGCTATAACTTTTGCGCAAACCAATCAATAATCGCTAATTGCGATTTATTTATTTTTTGACCAAAAATATGTAGAAGAATACGTATCGGCCTAAACTGAGGAAAAATAATGTTTTTTTTATATATTTTTTGGGGATATTTATTATAGCAAAAAATATTGCATTGTTTTAAAAATTGTCGCTCTATTTTTGTTTATAGCGCAAAAAATAAAAACCGCAGGGGCGATCAAATACCACCAAAAGAAAGCTCCATTTGTGGGGGAAAAAAAGGACGCCAATTTTGTTTGGGAGCCACGTCGCACGACCGCGCAATTGTCAGTTAAAGCGACGCAGTGCCGAATCGCAAAAAGGGGCCTGGTCCTTTGGCTGCCAATTGGTCCAGGGCTGAAGTGGTTAAGCTGTCATTGACAGCTTATGTTTGAGTATTGGCATCTTTGCAATTTTTTTTGCTGTTGGCTCTGAATGGGAGGACATTTATTAAGCTATCCTTTAATGTGAGGCATCTTGCTCTTGATTCCAGGTTGGAAGCATTTAATTTTATCAAATATGCTCTTGAGAAAATCAATACTCAAACTTTCTGAACAAAGAACCAATTCACTCTTGCAGACTTTGGGATGGGACTGTGGTGGCCCAAAGCTGACCATTCAGAAAGCACCACACTTCTCGCTTGTGCACAGTGGGGCGCTGGCTGTGAAGCATTACGAAGTAAGCTTCCCACAGTCAAGATGGTGGTCCCGGGGACCCTAACACCTGTGTAGTTATTTTTTTGTTTCAATCTTGCTTTTATTAGTTTTTTTTTTTCTATCATACTGTATGTTGCATATACAAGGAATACAGAAAATACAAAAGTGGTACTAATTAAATTATCAACAAGTGGTAGAATGTACATATCAAAAATATTGCTTTGGTACTTTACTGTCAATGCAAGACAGGCGGTATAATGTGGAAATACAGCCCTTTCAGGTCGCCTAGGGAGTAGCTAGGAGGTGGGCAGGCCAATCAAATTGGTTAAACATCAGAAAACCATTGAAAAGTAATACTATTCTGTCATAGTGAATGCAGGGTCCTGGGTTATTAACACTATCTGGTCTCCCACAGTACACAGAACCTGAAAATGCAACAATTTTAGTAAATTTAAACTGTTAATTACCTTTTCTCATCAGCAATAGATAGCAGTCTTATGACTTCTATCAGTGTCTGATTAAATCTTGTAGGAGTTTTCATACTGCACTGAGCTGTCCTATAAGGATCCAGGACCCCTGACCATCTGATTGGCACTGTGCTGTTTACATCCCAAAGAAAAAAAAAAAAAACCCTCCTATCAATACACATGAAACTGAGCATGCACAGCCTCAATCCAAAGCCTGTGTACTATCCAGAGTCAGTGGAAGAAGAGGATCTGTACATACAGGATCAAACAGCCCTTTTACACAATGCTGTGAATTAACCCCTTAGGTTCCACAGTCAGTATAACAAGCATGCTTTACTGCATATATAGACTTTTATTTTATTGTCTGTTTATTAACACTTTAACCATTTATAGAAACCAAGTAGTCTAATATGCAAAACTAGCATCCGGTAGGGGTTAGTGAGGTCACAGGGAATATACCATTTCAAGGGGAAAGTAAAAAAGAGAGGCTAGCCAGGGTTTAAGCCTAAAGCAAGAGAGGTTGCAGTTGGTCGCAGGTGGCGAGTGTCATCCTTTATCCTATTCTGAAATGCAAAGGAATAACGAACCAGTGACCAAGAGGTCCAAGTTATTTTGAATTGCTCGTCCCTGTTGTTTTCCTGTACCAGCAAGTGTTCCAGGACCTGTATGGAATAGAGTTCAATTACCCATTCCACCTAGGGGAGGTATGGTTTTCCAATAGCGGGGTATAAACTATTCTGGCTGCATGAAACCAAATCTTCACTTTAAGTATGGGTTAACCTTAACTGGACACATGACACAACCATGACATCATGTTCTATTTGCTTTTTGTTGATGGTCTTTTTTTTTCTGTTGTGTGTATCGTTTAACTTTTTTTTTTTTTAATCTAGAAAAGTTGTTTCGCTGAAAAACCTTAAACCAGTCCCACTGACTGTCAGCAATGATGGCTGGAGCACTGTTGCTGGGAAGAAGTTAAAAAAGCCTTGTGTGAGTGGCCCGGTGGTGCAGTTCGGTAAATAAGATTTTTATGGTGCTTTATGTAAATCTTTAGGTGGTGGTCAGTGTTTTGCATGAAAAGTTGATTCTTTCTCTTATTGGCAGAGAAAGATAGCAGAGGACAGAAGAGTTTAGCTAAACCGCATAAGACTCAATCTGTACCTTCTCCGCGCCTGCAACAAGCCTCTGGAAACAAGCAGCATGGACTTCCTGCAGATCAGACTGTCCTGAATGAGAATAAAGGGCAGAGCAAGACTCCAAAAGTGCCTGGAAGGCAAGCTTTTACATTTTATATAATAGAGGAAAATAGAGGAGCCCTGTGTTCGCTCATTGCTTTGATGGGTGTTAGATTCAGAGACGCAAGATGTTTTTCCTGTAGATGTTAGGGAGATTCTCCCTTGTTCCAGTTCTGTTTGTCTGCAGTCCCTGGTGTATTGTATTGTTTTCCACCCCTCTGTAGTTTCAGTTTATGAATATGAAATGGAAGGTCACAAAGTTATTTTACTTTTAGGTCCTACTGTTGCCCACAGTAGGCCAGCCCAGGATAAACCCCTTCCACTAGGATCATGCCTCCAGCTTCTTGATAGTTTCCTAAGAGGTTGGACATCTTTACTTCAACTCTGCCCTGGCTAACTTAAAGGGGTTGTAAACCCTTGGTTTTTCACCTTAATGCATTATATGCATTAAGGTGAACAACATTGTGCTGCAGCTGCCCCCCTTTTACTTACAGTATCTCACAAAAGTGAGTACACCCCTTACGTTTGTTAATAATTTTATATCTTTTCATGTGACAACACTGAAGAAATTACACTTTGCTACAATGTAACGTAGTGAGTGTACAGCTTGTATAACAGTGTAAATTTGATGTCCCTTCCAAAAAAAACTCAAAACACAGCCATTAATGTCTAAACCGCTGGTAAAAAAAAGTGAGTACACCCCTAAGTGAAAATGTCCAAAGTGTCTTTTGTGTGGCCACCATTATTTTCCAGCACTGCCTTAACCCTCTTGGGCCTGGAGTTCACCAGAGCTTCACAGGTTTCCACTGGAGTCCTCTTCCACTCCTCCATGACTACATCACCAAGCTGGTGGCTGTTGGAGATCTTGCGCTCCTCTTCCAACTTCCGTTTGAGGATGCCCCACAAATGTTCAATAGGGTTTAGGTCTGGAGACGTGCTTGGAAAGTCCATCACCTTTACCTTCTTTAGCAAGGCAGTGGTCGTCTTGGAGGTGTGTGTTGGGGTCGTTATGTTGGAATACTGCCCTGCGGCCCAGTCTCTGAAGGGAGGGGGATCATGCTCTGCTTCAGTATGTCACAGTACATGTTGGCATTCATGGTTCCCTCAATGTAGCTCCCCAGCGCAGGCAGCACTCATGCAGCCCCAGACCATGACCCTCTCACCACCATGCTTGACTGTAGGCAAGACACACTTTTCTTTGTACTTCTCACCTGGTTGCTGCCACACGCGCTTGACACCATCTGAACCAAATAAGTTTATCTTTGTCTCATCAGACCACAGGACATGGTTCCAGTAATTCATGTCCTTAGTCTGCTTGTCTTCAGCAAACTGTTTGTGGGCTTTGTGCATCACCTTTAGAAGAGGCTTCCTTCTGGGATAACAGCCATGCAGACCAATTTGATGCGGTGTATGGTCTGAGCACTGACAGGCTGACCCATCCCTTTAACCTCTGCAGCAATGCTGGCAGCACTCATACAGCTATTTCCCAAAGCCCAACCTGTGGATATGATGATCAACTTCTTTGGTCAACCATGATGAGGCCTGTTCTGCGTGGAACTTGTCCTGTTAAACCACCATGTTGCAGCTCAGTTTCAGTGTCTTGACAATCTCCTTTATAGCCTAGGCCATCTTTATGTAGAGCAACAATTCTCTCTCTCTCAGATTTTTATATTTCTTTGCCATGAGGTGCCATGTTGCACTTCCACTTACCAGTACGAGAGAGTGAGAGCGATAACAAATTTAACACACCTGCTCCCCATTCACACCTGAGACCTTGTAACACTAACGAGTCACATGACACCGGGGAGGGAAAATGGCTAATTGGGCCTAATTTGGAAATTTTCACTTAGGGGTGTACTCACTTTTGTTGCTAGTGGTTTAAACATTAATGGCTGTGTGTTGAGTTATATTGAGGGGACAGCCAATTTACACTGTTATACAAGCTGTACACTCACTACTTTACATTGTAGCAAAGTGTAATTTCTTCAGTTTTGTCACATGAAAAGATATAATAAAATATTTACAAAAATGTGAGGGGTGTACTCCCTTTTGTGAGCTACTGTACCTGAACCCAGTCTTTCCAGCGGCAGGGACGAGCACACTAGCCTGATTGGATAGATTGATAGCAGCGCAGCTTTTGGCTCCCACTGCTGTCAATCAAATCTAATGACGTGGGAGTCAGGGGGCGGTGCCGAGTTCTGCTGTCTCTGTCAATGGATGCAGCAGCAGGATGCATAAGAACGCCTGAACGAGTACCCCGAGGGAGAGCGGCTCAATGGGGCACTTAAACAGGAGGAGCCAGGAGTGCCGCTGAAGGACCCCAGAAGAGAAGGATCAGGGCCACTCTGTGCAAAACCAACTGCACAGAGGAGGCAAGTATAACATGGTTTGTTTTGTTTTTTTCTGAACCTTTAATTACCCTTTTAACTGCTAGAATCAGATTTCCGTCAACAATGTTTCTTTAACCACTTTCAGACCGGACCAATTTGCAGCCAAAGGACCAGGCCCCTTTTTGCGATTCGGCACTGCGTCGCTTTAACTGACAATTGCGCGGTCGTGCGACGTGGCTCCCAAACAAAATTGACGTCCTTTTTTTTTCCCACAAATAGAGCTTTCTTTTGGTGGTATTTGATCGCCCCTGCGGTTTTTATTTTTTGCGCTATAAACAAAAATAGAGCGACAATTTTGAAAAAAATGCATTATTTTTTATTTTTTGCTATAATAAATATCCCCCAAAAATATATAAAAAAACATTTTTTTTCCTCAGTTTAGGCCGATACGTATTCTTCTACATATTTTTGGTAAAAAAAATCGCAATAAGCGATTATTGATCGGTTTGCGCAGAAGTTATAGCGTTTACAAGATAGGGGATAGTTTTATAGCATTTTTATTAATAATTTTTTTTTTATTAATGGCGGAGATCTGCGATTTTTTTTTTTTTTTTTTTTTTTTTGTGACTGCGACATTATGGCGGACACATCGGACATTTTTGACACATTTTTGGGACCATTGTCATTTTTACAGCAATTAATGCATTTAAATGCATTGATTTCTGTATAAATGACACTGGCAGTTTAGGAGTTAACCACAAGGTGGCAGTGTAGGGGTTAAGTAGGCCTAGGGGTGTGTTTTTTTTACTGTGGGGGGGCGTGGCTGTCAGCTAGTGAATGCTGATCTCTGCTCCAATCACAGGGAGCAGAGATCGGCGTCACTAGTTGCTAGGCAGAACGGGGAGATGCTGTTTATCTCGGCGCCGCTCCGTGAGACGATCGCGGGAGTCCCCGCGGCGATCGAGTCCGCGGGGACCGCGGCCGGACTCACGGGGGTCCCGACCGGCGCGGGAGCGCGCCGCTCCCGGCGCGCTCCCGATGGCACGGACAGGCTCAAGGAGGGACGTATATATACGCCCTCCTGCCTGTACGCGCCATTCTGTCGACGTATATCGTCGTGCGCCGGTCGGCAAGTGGTTAAACTAGCCCTTCTCCATTGCTGCTAAAGCTTGGTCTTTTTGATTGTAGCTATCTGTTGCAGCTGTCCTCAGCCTGACTTTTGCAGTGCCACGTAGGCATCCTGCTGAACTTGACATTACTGGGCTAGCATAGAAGTGACTTTCAAATGCTGCATTCTGCGTAAGGCTCTTTCCAGATTATGTTCTGGTAACAAGTTAGCTGTGGAGAATATTCCAAATCCACTTGCCCTCTGTTTACACGGTTAACATATGTTTGCGGAACTTATGTATGCATTCGCAGTTCCACAGGGGGACAGGGGTTTTAAAATGTCTTTTTAATTTTTATTTATTTTTAATAAACTTTAGTGCTATCACAAGAAATGAAAAATATCTCTTGTGGTAGCAATAAGCATGAGAGATCCTCTTTATGGAATGCTCTACGGTCTATTAGACCACCACATCTCTCCTCTGCCCTGAAAGCATCTGATCAAACTGAGAGCCCATCTCCGGCTGAAAACTTTGGTATCATGATGCTGCTGCTTCAACCCGAGCAGTGTGGGTGTGTCCTAAGGGCTTGAAGTGGTTACATTTTTGCTTTCCACTGGTTCCTACATTAGAGGTTGTTGCTGAGGTACTGAGTGCTGGCTTCATCATTGGGTGGTGTGTGTGTGTGTGTGTGTGTGTGTGTGTGTGTGTGTGTGTGTGTGTGTGTGTTCAGAACTCTGCTTCCCACCAGAATCATTTTCACTGCTGCCCCTGCATTGCAAAGAGCCACATGATGGACCTCCCACTTTGGTCTGTTCCTTCTGTTGCCCTGCAGTGACAGTGGTTACCTCTACCCATCTGACCCTCACCTGCTATCAGCTGTTTGGGTTTTGGAAGTACCTGAAGCCTTGACTTGTGCCATGCCTTACATTGCTAAACTGCCACATGGTGTCATGACATAGTGGTGACCATCCTACTGTACCGGGTTCCCCCAGCTCACACACTATTTACAGCTCCTTTGCTGCTTGTAATGCACACATTGATTTGTCCGTCAGCCTAAAATCATGCAGCCTTCTGATCCTAGAGTCTAGCTCATCATCTGAGCCATCTCTAGCTCTGTCAGAAATGGCCAGCTCTTCCGCCCTCCATTCTAGTCTTTACAACAACCATAAAAGATGTTGGTAATATCCGCGCTTAGGAAGCGGAACTGCTTACAAGTACAAAAGAGGGGGTGGTGGCGCTGTTCTAAAAAATGTTAAAACCAAAGGGGTGTAAAAAATATATATATATCTATATATGGGAAACAGTGCGTCTAAAAAATATATTGAGGTCACAAAGCAAAATTAAAGTGCATATACGTAAAAAAGTGAACCAATGGTGAATACTATCACATATGCGGAAATATCAATCCCAAAATGTTGTGATGCACAAAATAAGTGATTAAACTGGCACAAGATAATAGTAGAAGGATACTAGTTAATATATAGTAGAGTATAAGTGAAAAGTGCAAGTGCATACATACATAAATAAATGAATATATGACAATATGATAAGAGTATTGGCTGTATAATTCAGAACAGCTAAAATATATCAGGAACGTGGATAATTAATGATCCAAAATGGCTTTGCTCGTCTGGGCTGGGGGTTGCTGTCATCTGGTTCTTATCTGTGTTCCGGTTCCTATCTGTATTTCATCAGGGTGTCCTCAGCAATATTAATTTATATCATGTATGAAAAAAAGGGAATGGTCTCATAGGGTGAATCCGTATGATAAAAAGTGTTTATTAATTTAAAAAAGGCTTACAATTAGCCACCAATCAGAGGTATTAAAAAGAATTAAGGGCTATAAGCCCATAAAGCAAAAATAGAACCGGCGTGACAATCGCCGAACCTGGAGCCTCAGACGACGTCCAATGATGAAACGCGTAAGGCGGGTCTATCTTGGTACGCAAATACGTCACGTCCGGCACAGCCGTCTTCCGGTTCTGAACTCATTGCGGCCGTGGAACGCACGCTGCTTCCTCCTGAGGAGTCGCCATCTTCTATTACTTACAAATTTAGGCCCCGCTCACACTGGCATTAAAAGCAGGAGTTTGCCTCAAACTCCTAGTAAAGCAGACTGCAATAATTGTTAATATGGACAGACCTAAAATATTTGCATTGTCGTGTTGCCGCGCTTCAAATATAAACCTTAATGTGGAGTTTGGAAGGAGTTGAAGCATGTCCGCTCCTTCAATTCAAGTCTATGGTAACGCAGCGGCAATTGTTTGCAGTGCGTTTAGGTGTGTTTTACTGAGCATTAGGCCTGGTTCACAACAACCAAAAAATTGGCATCTGTGGTGCTTTTTTAATGCACGTCAAAAGTGCATAGGGTGTTTTGGGGGCGTTCTTCACACCCGTAAAACATATATTAATGCGCGTTGGTTCAGTCAAGTATTTTTTTTTTGAGCAAGTGTAAACAAGGCCTTGGAGGTAATTTTTGGCTCTTATTGATGTGGTGCATACCACTCTGAAAGTAGAGGATGAGCCTATTGCCTCTTCCAGTGCTATTCCCAGTCTTGGGTCCTTTTAACATCCCTAAGACTACGACTACAAAGGTGTTCCCAGTGAACCTGCTTATTAGCCTTGTATCTTCTTCTTTTTTTTTTTTTTTCTTTCCTCACTGTTAAAGTGCTCTGCCCCCACTGTAGATCCAGCAATGTCCCGCCTTAACAAAACAACCACAATCCTGGTGGAGGACGCACCTGTCTTTAAGGACACAAGCAGTTGGGAGCCCTCTCTAGAGCTCTGTTCTCATCTGCAGATTCTGCTCTCTATCTGGATTTGGCTTTGTGTCTTATTTTTATTTTATTTTTTCTTTGCCCGACTGGTCAAAGTTCATTAGAAGAGATCCTGTAATTACTGCAGTTGATCAATTGATTGTGGAACCTTTGGAGAAAATTATGTGATCCAGAAATGCCCAGGTGTGAACAGGGGCCTAACCGAGCGGACACCATAGCTTGATTTAGCTACTCAGGGTGCACTTGTACTGAGCACCCAAGTGCTTCCATGTGCAAGGGTAACCTGAAGGGGCCAGTGCCTCATTTACTCGCTCAGCAGATGTGCTTCTGCTAAGTGTTATGAGAGCCTTACACTCCCCTTTTCTGACACGCATCCAATCAGTTCTTGTAACACTGCATGGTCTCTCCTCTCCAAATCCACAAATTCGATGCTAGAGACCTGCAGGGAAGTGAGTAGATGATAAGTGGTGCAATGTTTAAACCATCAAGTTTAAGCCGCCATAAGTCCCTTTCGCTTTTAAAAGCCCCAGACATTCGTAACAAGTAGGTTGGTCAAGTAGGTTTTATTTTATTTTTTTTATTAAATTTACACACCTGGTTTCATTCGGACAATGGAATGTCAATGATGTACATCAGGGAGTAGTCATAAGTCTCTTTGTGACAAAAAAGAGTGCTAATCCTTGTCCTGGGTAGAGATTCACGTTCCAGCCTTGTCCGCCATTTGCATCCTAGGTTTGGCAGGTCGATCTTCACAGCCAACCTGGAGCTCATGCCTTCTAGGTTTAACAACCTACGTGTTTCCCCGAACATAAGACCTACCCCAGAAATAAGCCCTAGTTTAAAATGCTTGTAAAATTTTATAATTCACTCTATTACAGTAGTGTATATAATGTACAATGTGTGTTTCTGTAATATAATCGTGCCAAATTCCTCTGATACAGCGGCGCTCAGCTGACCTCCCAGCTGTCAGCGGGGGCTCTCACCCCACCCTGCAGTGCTCGGAGCAGGGAAGAGCGCTACAGCGGGTCACAGAAGCACTGATTGGTGCTATAACAAAGGTATTTGGTACAATTATATTACAGAAACACACACATTGTACATTATATACTACTGTAATAGTGGATTATAGGATTTTACAAGCATTTTAACTCTGTTCACACTGGGGATTCCTGACATGGTAAGACCTACCACGAAAATAAGCCCTACTGTGTCTTTATGTTGCCAAAATTATAATAAGAACCCGGGCTTATTTTCTGGGAAATACGGCAGGCAGACAGACCTGTCTCCAGTTATAGGGATCCTATAGTCAAAGCTACATGGGTTTGGTTTTCCCTGATCTATGCCTTTCCTCACCTGCTTTGCAGAATCAAGAAGGGAGGGCATTCTGTTACTTCTCATTGCTCTGGTTTGCCGCAGGCTGATATGGTACGCAAACCTGGTAGGACTACTGGCAGATGCTTCTTGGGCTATTTCATATCATCTGGATTTTCTTCATCTCAATGACCAATTTGCCATGTTGCTGCAGTGTCGCTGACTTTAATGGCATTGCTGTTGAAACCCAGGTTGAGACATGGGCATATCTGAATCAATAATTGCTGCAATTTTAAAAGCTTTGAAGTTTTATTTTTCACACGTTCTGTTATTGGACATGAAAAGGCAGTGTTCACTTGGTGTCTCAGGAATTCCACTCTAGGAGATTCTCAGTGGGATGAATTAGAGCTGCACAATTAATCGTTCAAAAACTGATCTCGATTCAACACCCCTGACTATCTCTATTGCAGATTCTTTCATATAACAATTGGAGAGACTTTATCTGCTCACTCAGCTGTCAAAAAACATTGGGGCAGTCAGCCAAGTTTTAAAAATGAAACATTGTAGGGCGTGGCCTGAACGGCATGGTGTGAGGAGTGCTGAACGGGAGCTCCGCTTGCCTAATATCCGTTTTTGTACCTATCCTGCGGTTGATTTTGCACCGATTTACCCTCCATGCGAGTACCAGGACACCCGACCCTCCTGGGATAATGTCACCTCTGAAAGCGGCAAAGGAGACGGCCGCCAAGCTGGCAAAATATCGACATGCATAGAAGCAGGCCCCTGGGGAAAATGGCGCCGGGGACTCTGCAGCGGAAGACACTGCATGTGTACTAGAAGCCATATCCGACTGTAAAAGCATGCTGACCTGCAAGATGGAGGAATTTAAAATTGATGTCTCCTTGATCCACCAGGACCTACAAAAGCTGAGAAACCGGGTCGCGGACACGGAAAATCGTATCAGTCAGGTGGAGGACGAGCTCCCGCCATTACAGAACACCACCGAACGACTGCAGCACCAACTCAGTATGGTGCTAGTTAAACAGGGCGATATGGAAAATCGCCTCAGGAGGTGCAACCTACGGTTCGTGGGCCTGCCGGAGGGTGTAGAGAGTCCGGACCCCCCTTCCTTTCTGGAGAACCTCTATAGGCGGAAAAGTACCCCAGAAAAGATAAAGCAAAAGCAGAAACAAAAAGCGGCATCCATTCCTCTCCCTCCCCCCCCCCCCCCCTCCTCCCTCCTTTACATCCAGGTCAGGTATAATTACTATCCAGTCTTTAGCTTCCCTGTAAGATTATCACTCCCGAAATCTTCCCTATCTATTCAGCTAGGATGACCCGTTCCCTATATTGAAAGTATGGAGCCCAAGTCCTCCGACATTTCTCCTCCTTTTCCTTCAATGTCATAGTACAATCCTCCATTTGTTGGATTTCTGAAATCCTTGCCAGCCATTGTGATCTCGTAGGAGATATATTGCTTTTCCACAGTACTGGGATACATGCCTTTGCTGCAGTGAGCAAATGTTTTAACATTGAGTTTTTATACTTTTCATTCGATACCGGGGTATCATGCAATAAGTAGGCTGCTGGATTTTCTCTGAGACACACCCGCGATCGCTTCTACCATTTCCTCAACCATCTTCCAAAACTCCCTTAGCCTTGGACATTCCCAAAAGATGTGTATCATGGTGCCTTCTGATTCCTCACATCTCCAGCATACATCAGATACTTGGGGAAACATCTGGTGCAATGCTGCCAGGGTTCTGTACCATCTAGTAAGAATTTTGTACCCTCCTTCTTGGTACCTGCTTGCCAATGAGGCCTTATGGGCAAACAGTAAGATCCTCTCCTTTTTTGAGCCTGTGAAAAATCACTGTAAAGTCCTTTTCTTTTAAGTCCATTATAGGACGTGGGTCCTACCCCTCTGTATTTATGATCATACTCTTGGTACTACTTAATACAACACTAAGGCATACTGGTAGTAGGAAGGTAGGCCAGGCATATTTTGCCTTGTCATGCGATGGGCAGTGGCGTATCTAAGGTATGGCACATATGGCAAGTGCCATGGGCGCCATGTGAAGGGGGCGCATGATGGAGAAAAGTGAGAATGTTAAAACTGGTGTATTGCTCAGAAAAGCTGTGCCCCTGGTGTCGCCATTGCGCAAGCTGAGTGTGGGGGATGCGCATGGTGTGCAGTGGTTACGGTAAGGTGGACTGTGTGTATGGAGCTGAGCAGAGAAGATGCATGATGGCCCGCTGGCAATGTGATGAGCTGCTGGGCTCTGTATTCCCCGCTTCTCCCGGGATCCCCGGCTGGATGATGAAGAGCTAAGCTCCATCCCGCCGCCCCACACTGCCATCTCTAAGAACGTCTCTGCATTCATCCGGGGTGCGCCCATCGCGAATCTGCCCCTGATCTCTCTCTCACCGTTCTCCATCTCTAACACTGCCACAAACTCGGACACCGAGCAGCCCCAGAGCTGTCAGTGCCTATAAGAGACGGGGACCTGAGGCATGGGGATCTGCACCGGACCCCGGCCGGATCACAGCAGCAGCTCAGGGGTGGATAACCTCAACCTCGGGGGAAGCTGTGCAAAGCGGCCAGAAGGGACAATTCGGACGGGCTGCTTCTACTACTACAGAGTGGGGGAGGCAGCGACACCGGGGACAGCAAGGGCCAGCAGGTGCAACAGCAAAATCTTCTGCAGAAGGGAACAAACTCTGACTGAAGGAGAAGGAGGGCAAGAAATTCAAGAAGGAGCAGAAGAGGGAGTACACAAGCAGACCCATAGACTGCTCCTCCTGGGTAAGTGCCTCTCATTCCATTTCTACACTTACATGGGGGGTAGGTGGCCAGCCATGCCTGCTGACACTGCCTGTCTGCTTTATGTTGTCCTTGACATTTTATGGTTAGCCTGCATCCTGGGCATGCTTCCGGACTCTACATGCTGGAGGGTGCCAGCTGCAAGAGGATCCCCCACCCATAGGAGAGCAAAGAGAAACAGATACCCCCCCCCCCCCCCAACCAATGTCTACCCCTTTTTATATATATTTATATACTGGGCTTCACTCCTGCCCAGGACACTAGCTGCATGTAATTAGCATGTTCTCCCTGTGGGGTTCCTCTCCCACTCCAAACACATGCAGGTAGGTGAATTGTACCATGTGTACAGACTGGCAGTGTACATGGCTGATCACATTCTACACTGACCCTACAATCATAGAGGACCCTACACATATCTATGAATACTTCGATTCAGTCCTGTTCAGCTCTTAGCGGATTTTGGGCCAGCGCTCATCTTGGATCATTTTTTGGACATGGGGGTGGCATGCAGAATGTGATTACCCATGTACATTGCCGCTTCATACAGACAGGGGACCATCACCTACCAACATGGCTTTGGAGTGTGCCAGGAAACTGGAGTACCTGGGGGATGCCCACACCTAGAGAACATGCAAACTCCATGCAGATAGTTTCCTGGCCCAGATTCCAACCAAGTGAAGCAAGTGCCAACCACTAACCTACTGTTCTCCCTATATACCTGTATATACTGACAGTATTATCTGAAAGTTGGTTTTCAAATGTTTTGATAGGGGCGCAGTTTCAGTGCTTGCCATAGGCACTAGTTTCCCTAGATACGCCTCTGGCGATGGGAGTGCAGTTGCTACAATACTGATTTATACTGGTAGTAGGGTTTTCATTGGCCGGCCTCCAGGTTTTTCTTTTTCTTCCCATACTGTAGTGACTATACCGAGTGAATTATTTCCTGTGTCCCTCTGGACTACAAGAAAAGGATTTTACGGAGTATATGCTATATCCTATATTTGTACTTACTGTAAGATCCTTTTCTTGAAGTCAGCTGAGAGGCACAGCTTCCTACCCTTTCATTTATGTTGCCACTCTTGTTTTGTACGGCTTGTTGCAACTGAGCAGAAAGGGTTGAAGGAGGGATTTTGGCCCCTGGGGAGGGAGGGGGGGTTGGTTGGTTGGTGTTTAGGTTGTGCCTAGAGTCCTGCAGACAGCAGTACAACCTGCAGTTCATTATTATGAATTGCTGCTCCAACACTTCATCTTCTATGAATAATGGAAAGTAACCTTTCTACTGAAATAATATTCATAAGTTTAAATTTTGAAATTGATGGCAGAGTAACATCTCAAAAGTTGGGACAGTTTTAAAAAAAAGAAATGAATAAAGCTGGCAAAGTAAATTGTCCTAACAAGGAACAGCTGGAAGAACATTTTGCAGCTAAATAGGTTATTCAGAAACAGGTCAGTAACCTGATTGGGTATAAAAATAGCATCTTGGAGAGAGTCAGTGTCTCAAAAACCTAGATGGCCAGAGGTTCTCCAATTGGTGAGAGGTTGCATCTAAAAATTTTCTAACATTTTTGCAAAGACTTTAAATCATCTAAATTACATAATATCAATGGATTTTAAGAAACTGGTGACATCTCTGTGCACAAGGTCAAAACACAATATTGGATGCCTATGATTTTTGGGCCCTCTGATTGCACTGCAATAAAAGCATGCATGATTCTGTGATGGGACATTACTGCATGAGCTGCCAAATTTCTAAAAATCACCATCTCTGAACATATTTTTTCGTGCCCTCTAAAAATGCAAGTAAAGGCTCTATCATGGAAAGAAGCCATATCTGAGCATGCTCTAGAAATGCCATTGTCTACTTTGGGATAAAGGTAATTTTAAAATGGGTCTATTGCAAAGTGTAAAACCTGTTTTTTATCAGACAAATTAAAATATGACATTCTTTTTGGCAGTCATGGGTCCTGCGTCCTTAGGAGAGGGACTTTCTGGCTTGTTATCAGCGCTCAGTTCAAAAGCCTGAATCTCTAACGGTACAGGGGTGCATTAGTGCGTATGGAATTGTCAGCTTGCACATTTGGTAAGGCACTATCAATGCTGAAAGATGTATCCAGGTTTTAGAGCAGCATAAGCTTCCATCCAGATGTCTTTTCCAGGGAAGGCCTTACATATTTCACTAGGACAATGCTAAACTACATTCTGCATCTATGACAACAGTATTGCTTCATAGTAGAGGGGATAGAGGTGCATAACTGGCCTGCCTACAGTCCAGACCTTTCCACCAATTGGAAATGTTTGGCGCATCTTGAAACAAAAGGCACGAAGACCCTGGACTGTTGAGCAGTTAGATTTCTATATCGGGCACAAATGGGACAACATTCCTCTCCCAAAACTCCAGTAACTGGTCCCCTCAGTTCCCAGACATTTACATGGTCTTCTTAAAAGAGAATACTACATCATGGTAAATTATGGCCCTGTCTCAACTTTTTTGAGACCTGTTGCTGCCATCAATTTCAAAATGACCTTATTTTATTTATTAACATGTTGTATTTTCTCAGTTTAAACATTTTGATAGGTTTTACATTTTACTATAATGAATAAAATATGGGTTTGAGATTTGAAAATCATTGCATTCTGTTTTTATGTAGTTTTTACAGTGCCCCAACTTTTTTTTTTGGTATTGGGGTTGTATTATATTTGATTCTACTTGGATTTTTGTAAGGAGTCATCTTGTATAATCAAATTTGCATGCAAGGAGAATGAATTGCAGACATTAACAGTATACTTTTCACAGAAAGCTTGATCGGGAAAGAGGTGAGGAGTCAAGCTTCCAAAAAAAGGAGTGTGTCCACTTTGGCCTTACTCCAGAAGAACGAAGAGAGAAACAAGTCATTGAGGAGTCGAAGTCTTTGTATGAGATGCAGAACAGGGATACAGAAGCATTCCCAACCCTTGCTGTAAGTTTTTTTTTTTTTTTTCAAGCATTTCCAACATTATGGACCTAATCTTTGCAACTCCATAAAGGCAATATTCATACCCTTTTCCTTTTAACGACAATAATCACTTTCGGTGCCTAATCTCATGATTTATCACGTTTTCTGTATGTTTTTGCATGCATATTTATTACTTGCTATTGTCACTTCATAATTCATAATTTGAATGTATGCAAAATGAATTTAACAAAAAATAATTGTATAAGTGTTTTACTAAAAGATCAAAGTGGTTGTTAAATGCAGCACTAGTAACAGTAATGCCAGTTGAAAATAATCCATTTTTATTTTTCACCGGTTTTGTGAGCTGACTCAACATGGATGTAAACACAAACAATACGAATATGCTCTCAGTGAAAAATGTTCACAGTTCTCAGTGAAGTGAAAAATGTCCTTGGGGCTCATTCACACCGTTTTTTTTTTTTTAACACCGTAAAAAAAAGTATTTCTCTGT
This sequence comes from Lithobates sylvaticus, assembly GCA_028564925.1. Classification (NCBI taxonomy): domain Eukaryota; kingdom Metazoa; phylum Chordata; class Amphibia; order Anura; family Ranidae; genus Lithobates; species Lithobates sylvaticus. Next base: position 587,040,953 of record CM053026.1, on the reverse strand, counting down.
GCCCATAAGTGACAGGTGGTGTTGTACTGTCGCCTGTAATAATCAATGACTGGCTGCAGCTGTAACCTGGTAGCTGCACATTCAAGCATTTTACTTACATATAGCAATGGATGTGCGCTCCTAGATGCAAACTGGGCAGCTCATCTGTCCCTATATTTAAGTTAACGATCGGTGTACGGTTACTAGTGTACATACTCTAACCATGTGTGAATGGGTAATGTCACAGGGACAGGACATGCGCTCGCACGCACACACAATCCCTTTTTTTGTTTTTATTGGGTACAAAGTACTGTGGTACATGTTACACCCTATATTCCTTTTTAGATTGTAAGCTCTAACGAGCAGGGCCCTCTGATTCCTCTTGTACCAAATTGTAATGTAGCTGTAATGTCTGCCCTCATGTTGCAAAGCGCTGTGCAAACTGTTGACGCTATACAAAACCTGTATAATAATATACGGGCGTAACATAATCCAAAAGTAAAAGTTGGCCTTTATCTTTGAGCACCTTCTGGTCCAGAGTTCTCATCAGCTGTCTGTATGTACTCCTGGACAGTGAGTGGGGTTTATTTTTTCATTGGCTTCTGCAACATAACTGTCCTCAAAAACAAGGGTGGTCTTCCAGCTTAACTGCAGACTCCCTGATGTAATTTGCACTTGTGTGCAAAGCTGATCTAGGCATAGGGGAACATTGTACCATCTGTGATTATTAGACCCCCAATTGGAGCCTACTGTGCTTGCAGTCAATTTTGAGTCCTCCTTTCCTCAGGCTCTCATTCTTTTAACTGCCTTTCTGACAAGCTTTTTACCTCTTGTACAGGGGTCTGACTCGGCTGACATAGCTCATTGCACCTTCTCAAAGTAAAAGTAAGGAACTATGCCCCCTTTTCCTGGTGCAGTCTGAGGCAAAGAAGTTGGATGTATTTGGTTTTGTAGGAGAACACCAGGAAGAATCGCTGTCAGATGCTGATTTCTTTCCTTCACTGGAGGAAGAGTTCCAGTCCTCAGTTTTGCCATAACTAACAAAAGGAAACAGTTTTTTGATAAGAAAGTTCCCTAAACCTTACATTTGGAACAGAACACTGCTTCTTCCTCTAGCATAGTTTCTGGTCTCTGCTCCTAACCAAAACACTCCACTAAAGCATTTTTTCATCATGTTTTATTTAATGATTTTATTTTCAAAGACTGGAAACATCCAGACAAGTATTTTCTTGCAGCTAATTTGTTTTCTGGCACTCTGCCTTTGCTGCTTTTGTGCAAATTTGGGAACCTTGTATAGCTGGTACAGGAGGCAGAATCACCTTTGTCTTCTGCCTGGATTCTTAGCTTTGCCTTGCGTTTGGCTCAATATTTCTCAGCATACAGTGCTTTGACCCAGAGGAATGGTATCTGTCATGTGTTCTGGGACATATGCCTCTGTGTTGTATGTGGATTTGGCCTCCACTTCAACAATGGAATTTTAAATTGTGTATTGTCGGTTTACAAAGACCCCATTTTAAGATGTTTTGACATTTGTTGTCTTCTAAGGTTAGCCTTTTTTGTGCCCATCAATTTAGCCAGAAGAGTTTTCTGAGTTGTTAGCATTGCCTTGTGGGGAACCCCATTGCGATCTTACTTAACCACTGAAATTCCAGACTGTTTCACTGTTGTCTAGGCCATTTTTGACAATTACTGTACCCAAATTTTATTTTTTTTGAGACCAATAGTGCTTTATTTTGGTGGTATTTAATCACCTCTGGGTTTTCTACTATATAAGGGGGGAAAAAGACAGAAATCGTTTTTTTCCACAAAAATATCCATTCTGTTACAACTTGTTCTTTGTTTGAATTTTTAAAAAAGAATTTGAATAATTTGTTTTTTTTTCCCCACAAAGTTGTCAGTTAAATAAGTGCTTTCTCACACTCTGCATAGGGAAGCTTAGAATTACACCCAACACATTCAGCTGCTTGAGCATAAGGATACCATGTGTGAGACTTTTTTCATAGTCCAGACGCAGAGAAGGGCCCAAAATCCAAAGAGAACCTTTGAGCTTTCAAGGAGCATAAATTGCATGTCTAATTTCCTGACTACCTATTCTTGAGTCCCTGGAGTGCCATATCAGGAGTAACACCCACAATTTTTTTTTTTTTCCCCAACATGCGAAAGTTTTTTTTTTTAATTTTTTCTACACAAAGTTGCTAAGATATTTCTAACACAGCATAGCCATGCTTAGAATTATACCTCAAAACATATTCTGCTACTTGAGTATAGCAATGCCATATGTGGAAGACATTTTCACAGCCCAACCACATAGAGGCCCAAAATCTAAGCTACACCTTTGTAGGAACTAGGAATGCTAAAGGTGACAATAGATTCCCTGATCACTTGTGTAGAGGTGACCATGTACAGTAAATTGGTTTTGATACAATTGGTTGTCTTTTGTGATACACAAGATGCAATGTCCTGTATATAATCATTCCAGACAGTGAAAGTCCAAATGTGGTGTCGCCATACTTGGGTAGCAGAATCTGATTTGAGGTGTAATTCCAAGTATGCATATGCTGTGTGAGAAATATCTTCTTAAACTGACAACTTTGTGTAAAATAAATAAATAATAAAAAAAAATTCATTACACACAGGGCCGGATTTCCCACAAGGCCGAGGCCATGCCTCGGGGCGGCAGTGGTGCACTAACACAACTAACCCCCCGCACTAACATTCGGAGCTCTGTATAGAGATGGAGCAATTTACTGATATGGTGTAGTTCCCCGCTATCGCCTGCAGAGGGCTGCATCACACGTGTCTGCCGGCACCTGTAGAGCTGCAGGCTCTGCCCAATGAAGTACTAAAACTCTGCATCTCCAAAACTGTCCTTTCCCCACCCCCCTCATCCCTCCCTGACCTGGATTGGTGGAAGCGGGAGCAGAGACTGTTCCGGATTGGTGGAGAGAGGAGGAGTGACAGTGATACGGGAGTCCCCGCCCTCCGGTGTTGGTTCCCGTTATGTAGCAGGATGAGCGGAGAGCTGGAGAGGGCGAGCGGGGGAGAGGAACCTACCGGAGACATGGGGTGTACATACCGGGGGGAGGTGAACCTACCGGAGACATGGGGTGTACATACCGGGGGAGTGTATATAGAGACTATGGGGGGGTGTATATAGAGATGATAGAGGGGGGGGAGTATATAGAGGGGGGAGTATATAAAGGTGTTACAAAGATATTCTCGATGAGTTGGCCAAAAGAAAAGTTAGAAATAAAAAAAATTGTAGGGAGTTTCTTACTGCTATAATCTTTAAAAGGCATTTTCTGCATTAGAGTATTTTCAGTCTGTACAATTAAAGCTAGTTATTTTCAGTGTTCTCCTGTGTTGAGATGTTTTTAATTGATCTATTGTAGTAGTCATTGATGGACAAGAATTGTGTGTGTGTGTGTGTGTGTGTGTGTGTGTGTGTGTGTGTGTGTGTGGCGGCATTGAAGGACCCGGCCTTGGGGCGGCAAAGGGAGTAAATCCGGGCCTGATTGCGCATCTTCTGAAAAAATGAAGTGGTCAGAAGACCACTATGCCTCTTAGAAAATACCTTGGACTGTTTTGCTTTCCAAAATGTAGTCATTTTGTGGGTATTTTCACTGTCCTGGTGCTCCAGGGCCTCGAAATATGCGATGGGTAGATATGTCATTTATGTTCCTTGAAAGCCCAAAGGTGCTCTCCTTTGATTCTGGGCCTCCTCTATAGGCTCTGAAACCAGTCTCACATATGTGGTGGTATCCCTATAATTGGGAGGCATAGCAGGATGTTTTTTGGGGTGTAATTCTAAGTATGCATATGCTGTAGGTGAGTAATAACTTGTTAAAATTGCTACTTTGTGGAAGAAAGCTTTTATTGAATTTCTTAATTCTCCAAAAATAGGTTACAAAAAAAAGTGCAACCTCAAAAAACCATGTCTCCAACTAAATACCTCGGGCTGACACTTTCCAAAAAGGGGTAATTTGGGGGCTACTTGTACTGTCCTGACATTTTATTGCCTCAAAAAATGTACATTAATACATTTTAAAATTATATATAAATATATATTCTCATAGTTTTGTAGAGAATATAACTTTTACACAGACTATATACACTGATCTGGGTTATCAAATAAATGTAGCAGAATATATTTTGCCCTAAGTTTATGAAGCAACATTATTTATTTGCAACCGAATAATGTTTTTTTTTTTTTTTTTTCTTCAATATTTTTTTGATATTTGTTTATATAGCAAAAAATAAAAACCCCGGTGGTGATTCAATACCACCAAAACAAAGCTCTATCTGTCTCAAATGATAACAATGTAATTTGGGTACAGCGTAACATGCATTGTCTTTCAAAGTGTGACAGTGCTGACAGCTGAAAAATGCCCTGACTGGAAGGGGGTGAGTGCCTGGACTTGAATTGGTTAATGTCATGTTGTGGGATGGAGAAAATTGGGTTTTTGTGCTGACCATAAAACCCTTTTCTGGAAGTCTGTTGGACACAGCTCCCTCCCCGTGTAAGCTGCTATTCTCTTTATGCTACACATCTAGCTATACAAAAATAACAATTTTCATCTAAAATTACCACTTAACCAAAACCCCAAGGTAGCTTTTGTTTCTGTGCGTTGTGTCCAGATGAAACTTAAATGGGCACAGACACAGGATGACCTCAGCTGATTCAAGAGGTCGGGAGCGAGATCATTTATTTTTATATATTTTTTTGATCATTTTACAATTGAAAAGCTAAAAATGAAATGGATGTAGCCCTAATACATGAAAACATCCTAATATTGCACATAAACACTTTTCCCACAAACTGCATTATTTTGGAGATCTCATATACAAGCTTACAATTTGTACATATTAGCTGACCTCCCGATTTCAAGAAATGCCAGATTTGTTTATAGCTAATTAGCAATCCAAGCACCTTTGTCATTACAAACTATATAAAAGTTGGCAAACTTTTTAAAATTAGGAACATTTTTTCTTTTTCTTTCCGTCCTATATAAATGATTTGATCTGTTTTCAGGCGTCTTTAGTTGATGCCACTGCTACAAGTTCTGATGTGAAAAAGAGCCTGGTGGTAAATAGAGAGAAGAGTGCCAAGAGAAAGTCAGAAGATGACCAGAAGACTAAAGGTGAATCTAATACCTAGGATGATTCCTTAATGTTTTTTTTTTTTTTTCCTGATGTGGTTTAATATTGCCCTTTTCTTATTAAAAGTAATTAATTATTGAATAACTACATTTTATTTATTTATTTTTAGTTTAGACTTGGTGACTTGCAATATTTTTGCAGCTGCTTGTTAGTAATTTGTGTTTTTTACTTTTAATTAAGCTTCCAAACTGGCTCAACCTGCAACAGTGGATGATCAGAAAACATGTGAGGTAGGTTATAAATGAGAATGTGTTTAACTGCAGAGCAAGATTATGAATAAGTGTCGTCAAACCATCTAAAGCAAGGAAAAAGTAACCCTGTCATTAAGATCCCCAACCATGTCATTAGGATCCCCTTGCAAAGTGGTTCTTCCTACTGGTTCACACTTCAACCAGAGATCTGCAACACAGGGTCACTGGCAATGCAAGTATAACGTTTCTTTTATAAACTGGCTTTAGTTTACCTCAGGGATCTTATTAACCATTTAACAACCGCCTCTTATAGATTTACTGCTACAGGGCGGCCGCTGGGTGCAGAATCATGTTCATATGTGATTCTGCATTTCCGGGTAGGGGGCACGCAGGCCCGGATGTGCTGTGCTGTGTTTTATCACAGCACGTGCCGATCACTGGGTCTCAACCAATCATTGACACTGCCGCCACCCGGTGATCGGCTCTGAGCTTCACTGAATGCAGCTCTGTGAATGTAAACACCAAAACACTAAACTAAATTGGAGATCTCATTTTGTTAATTTCCTGCTAAGCAGGGAATGAAAACAGCTGGATTCCTGGTAAAAGCAGCTTGCAGTACACACATTTAACCCTTTGGTCGCCCTAGTTGTTAACCCCTTCCTGCCCTGTGTAATTAGTAGTGACAGTGCATATTTTTTTAGCACTGATAACGACAGTTCCCCCCCCCCCCCCCTAGCGTCCGTTAATGTCAGATTGCTCCCCGCACTATCACAGTCCCATTTGAAATCACTGATCTCCACTATTACTAGTATATAAAAGTGTTTTTCACACAAACCAATCAATATACACTTATTGGGATTTTTTACCAAAGACATGCAGCAGAATACATTCAGAAATACTTTTTTTTTTTTATCAAAATTGTCAGCCTTTTTTCGTTTATATAATAAAAAATAAAAAGCCCAGAGATCTACTAAAAAGTACTACCAAAAGAAAGCTCTATTTGTGTGAAAAAAATGATATAAACTTTGTGTACAGCATTGCATACAGCATTGCATGCCCACGTGATTGTCAGTTAAATTAGCACGGTGCCGAATAGCAACAAATTACCTGGTCATGGGCGTGAGCAATATATATTTGTTCACAGTAGTGTTGAAGGACTCAAATGGTGATAAGCTTGTGACCAGCATTGCAAAGCCACCCACCCACAGAAGCCTGCCCCATCCAGCTGCTTTTTATGTAATGTACAGGAGAAATTGAGGAGTAATTATTAGAGTTTAACTTATTAACTGTACAATACTTTGAGTTCAAAAATGTAAAATCTTTACAGCTGCTTTGGTGATGTTGTGTACTGGCCCCTTGGTTGTCTTATGCTTCATATGGAAAAGGTTTCTGACCCCTGGGGTTTTTATTATCTTGCCCCCTAGTTGTGAGATTTCTTCAAGGATGGATGATGGCAAAGGGTTAGAACTTCTGACATTGTTTTGTTACTGCAGTCCTGCTATGATGACCGCTTTCAACTCCATCTCTTGTGCAGGCATTACAGGGTCAGCAAGTGAGGGTAGATTTCCCCTATGAGGTCACAGGCAGAAATAAAAAATAAAAAACATAATCTTGACTCACCTTTAACACTGAATAGTCCGATTTTTTTTTTTTTTTTTTTGCATAAACGCAGTTGTGACTGGTTCTAGTTAACCTCTTCACGCCTGCGCTATTAGTCGAAAGACGGCTAAAGCGCAGGCATAAATTGCCGGGAGGGTGTACATGTACCTCCTCCAATGCATGAGCTGCCTGCGTGCCCCCCTGATGGGGGCGCATGGCTCGCTCTGATCAGTGAATCAATGAGACTCAGCTGATCTAAGTAAGGGGCCAATCCCAGCCCCTAACCACATGATCAGCTGTCAGCCAATGACAGTTGATCACGTGATGTAAACCGAGCTGATAATCTGTTTTTTTTTTCCCCTCACGCTGACAGCGTAAAGGGGGAAAAAAAGCTGATTACCGTCTGGAGTAAATGGGACATTGGTCCTGTACACTCCAGACCACATAGTGCCCACCAGTGCCACCTACCAGTGCATTGGTAGATGACGCCAATAGGCAGCAGTGCATATCGGCACTGCTAAGCACTGCCGATCAGTGCTGCCTATTGGTGTTATCTACCAGTACCCTTCAGTGCAGCCTCATCAGCGCACATCAATGAAGGAGAAAAATTGTTTGCAAAATTTTATAACAAACTATGAAAAGTTTTTTGTTAAAAAATAAAAACCCCAGTAGTGATTAAATACCACCAAAAGAAAGCTCCAACTGTGTAAAAAAAATTATAAAAATGTCATATGGGTACAGTGTAGCATGACTGCGCAATTGTCATTCAAATGGTGACATCACTGAAAATTGGCCTGGGCAGGAAGGGGGTTTTAAGTGCCCAGTTAGCAAGCGGTTAACATTCAACAGGTAGAACTCACTGTTTTAAACTTTGTGCTTTTAAATTCTGGGCAAATTTAAATATGCAAATGTTAGCAGATTTTTTTTATTTATTATTTTTTTTCAATTGGAACATTTTATGTGTACGGCACTCTAAAAATGCAGATGGTGATAACATTATCATGCTCTCATGGTATATAGGTAAGGCTTCGGCAAACCTTTCCAAATCTCAGAGCCAGCAGCAGTTATGTTATTTGGAATACATGCAGGAAATTCTACATTAAAATGCTCTTAATCCGTGTAATTGGAAGCAGCTTGATGTGGAGGGAAAGCATATGTTCTGTGGCAACATAACCTGTAGTGGGCGCTCTTCTGTTCTACGATTACTCATTTATCATTTCTTATAACCAGAACAGTGATAGTAGTAACAATTTATTTAAATTTTTGAATGAATACAAGCTGCCACGGGGAGTTCCATAATGGAGTGAAAATCGCAATGGGCCTCATTTGTCAGCATGCCTGAAACTTGTTCCTATCGCACAGCAGATCCACCTTTTTTTTATTTCTCCGGTGCTGGATAAAAAAATAAATTAGAGTTTAGTTTCTTTGGCAGCACAGACTTCTTCAAGCACTTTGATAAAGGAGGCCTTGTGTGAACTTTTTACTCTGCACTTCCATTCAGTGATAATGCAAAAGTAATAGTTGCATAACCTTAGCTAGTAAAACCACACTTGTATAACATGTAAATATATTAAAGTATGCTGTGGATCTACCTTAGTAGCTGTTTAAGTTCCTGAAAGCTAACCTTTGCTGCAGGTTTTTTTTATTGTTCAATCTGGGCTCCAGCAAGTCCTTTGTACATAAGGATGTCTTTACAGCACACCTGCTCTGATCTAGGTGCTCACAATGACACATGGTGCAGATAATGACCACATGGCCCTGCCCCTCGGTGAGTGTGCCCACATTGCCATCCACTTTAATGAGTAGTAGCTGACTGTTCTGCAGCAAGTCTTAAGTTCAATTTATGAGTTCAGTTCTATGAATCAAGCTTGGATTCATGAGCCAGCTCCAAATTCTACCTTTTGCCCACAACCTATTTCTTCCTTTTTAGCTATTTCTTATGTAATTCATGACTGACCTGCAGTCATTTCTGAATAAGTTAAGTTTGTCCCAATAGAAAATCTTGGGAAAGTATTAACATACAATGAGGGCCAGCTTCTAAAGCTAACCCTTTGCTAGCTAGGACAGTCAATGTTCCCATTAGTTTTATATAAAATAAATTACAAAACCAAGCCTTTGGGCATTCCCCCAGCTCGAAAAACATACAGCATTAAAAAAAAAAAAGAAAAAACCCACTATCCCAACTGTAGTCACAACTCCGGTACCCTTCGATCGAGGGTAACAGCATCCACATGCATGACCAAGGTAAGTAATCAGAAGGTGGAAGTTAGGCACTATCACAGTGATTAGGCACATATCAAATTTAAAAAATAGTAACAAGAAAATTAAGAGTTTAACACAATAAAGTGCAGTATGAGTAATATATATTCCCAGGGAGATGCTAAAAGGTAATGAGGAGGTACACAAGAGAGCCTGTCAGGTTAACCCCCACATAGCCCCTGCCCTTCAGAGGAACATAGTTCACACACTATCCACCCTAGTCAAGCACAGTATAGTCTCTAGCATTAGCAGTAGAGGGAGATTCAATCCAAATGTCCCAGACCTTGTGAAATTTTTTGGAGCAACCTCAGGAAAGATGTAATTTTATACAATGAGACCACTAAATTAATCAGTTTCTTTCAGCTCTCCAAGGTGGGGCTTCTATCCGATTTCCATGCCAAAACAATAGCTTTCTAACGTAGAACAGAAAGACCCAAAAAGCATTCTGGAGGCCCTGGAAAAATCTAGATCAATTATATGGTGAACCTTGGCACCCCAGATTATTTGGAACTACATTTTCCATGATGCTCATGCTCTCTGCAGTGTAGTTGAGTATCATGGGAAATGTAGTTCCAAAACAAATAAACTGTAGGACATCGGGGACAGGACCAAAAAACATTTAAAAAAATTCTCAAGGTGTGTCTCCGCACTGCCAACAATTTAGGTTCTACTTTGAAAAAAGTTTGGTGTAGCCTCTGTGGTGTAAGAGGCCATGAGGAGAATTTTAAATTGGATCAGCCTATCCTGTGTGGCCTCCAATTTAATAAAGGGGTAATCCCTGATCACCTCCTCATCCAGATCCGGCACCTCCACCCGCCTCTTGCATTGTAAAAGCTCTAGACCCAACATGCACTGATGGTTGTAAAGCTTTGTAAATTGTGGATAAAGGCTTTGCCAGAATATCATCATGTAGTAAAGATTCAATATCCCTTTGGAGTAGGCGTGTAGAATGTCCAAATTGGGCAAAGTAAGCACGGCAGAGTTGCAAAAACTAAAATAAGGAGTTGAGGAGATTATGGTTTTGTTTTAGATTATCCAAAGTATTTTAGGGAGCCCCTGTAACAAATGTCAGTCAAATATTTTATACCACATGAAGACCACATAGTGATCAGGAATAGTTAAGAATTCTGGGAGCCTCGGGTTAAGCCAGAGGGGAGTATGCAGAGACCCAAAAGCAGCTGTTGAGGCGCCCATGGGCATAATCTGCAAGGCTTTGATTACTGCCTTCATCGAGAGAGGTAGTCGAAAAGGGGCACTGAGCTCCATAATATGGAAAATTATTTATTTGGGTATTCAGGGAAATGACAATCTAATAAGAAAATGCTAAATCTGCTGCAACAAAATACACTTGAATACCAGGTAATACGTGATTACAAATAAAACGTGCGCTGCCTCCTTACAAAATATTCAAAAAAATATATTCTACATTCTATCAAATGTGATAAAGAACTAATTGCATATATGCCACTGTTGAATCCAAATCCATATTGCATCAAATATGAAAATTATTCACATGACTGCCACGATTCATGTGATACACCACTAATAATAATTTTGTGCTCCTTGATCTATTAGTGGTGTAGCCTGTGATTCGTGGCAGTCGTGATTCATTTTCATGTTTGATGCAATATGGATTTGGATTCAACAGTGGTATATATGTAATTAGTTCTTTATCACATTTGATCGCTTTGTGTTTTTAATTTTTTTTTTAATATTTTGCAAGGAGGCAGCACACTTTTTTTTTTATTTTTTTTTTATTTATTTATTTTTTTATATTTGTAATTGGGGAAATGACAATACCTAAAATTTTGTGGCATCGGTCCATTGCAACTAAATTTGCGGATTCACAACTCTACAAATACCAGGGTCTATGGGCATAATAAGAGACTTTTTTCAATTAACATGAAGCCCAGATAAAGTTGCAAAAGTGAAGAGAATATTAGGGGGGCCTTGTAAGGAAGGGCCAGGGTCCAGATGGAACAGCATTAAGTCGTCAGCATATAATGCAAAAGTTTCAGTGATGGTGCCCACATTTATTCCAACCACCTTATCCGAACGACGCAGTGTTGTGGCCAGGGGCTCCGTGGCACGCACGAACAGCGCAGGGGAAAGCAGACACCCCTTTCATGTCCTGCGCCTGATCAGGAATGTAGGGTAAAGTGCTCCTGACAATTTAATCTGTGCCATCTGGGATTTATAGAGCAGCTTAATCCACTTACAAAAAATTGGGCCAAAGTATTCCAGTACCTTATTCATATTTTGCCAATAGACAATAGTCGAAAGGCTTTTTCGATGTCCAAGGCCACCAATACTCTAATATGGGAATCATCCAAGGGAAGCTGAAGATGGGTAAATACTCCTCGAAGATTTATATCCGTGGATTTGAAAAAAGGTGTGCAGACACAATATAGATCTACCATGAACTAAGCTAATTAATAACTATTTAAAGTGACAATAGTGAACCACATTTGGTTACTCATACATTACAACCATTATAATGTGAATAATTAAAATTAAAAATTGGTTAGTGTGTTTATATAAACAATAATAACACCAGACACCTAGCGTGACTCAGTGAGGTATAAATTAATTGTTACCCCAGAAATAATTAGCACACAAAATAGAGCTAACCGAGCTCTATTTAAATTATATAATATAAATATAACAAACCCTGTACCTTGTATCACAATGTGTACAACGAAAGTTAATGATCAAGCACTTGTGCCCAATCTAATATATAAAAAGTGCAATCCAACAAAATTGGCAAATAATCCCAATATCTTGGGTACATCCAAAAAACGTGAAAAATATTATATAAATTAGACAGTGTTAATTGATATAACGCAAAGTTCATATAGTAGTCCTTGCTGTAAAACGCCACAATCACTCCTGTAGATATAGCTTGTGCACCATCACCAGACAAATTCTCGATCCACCCAATGTGAGAACCAGCAGTATTAAATGGCCTCTTACCAAATGGAGTTGATTACTTTGTTTAGAAGCAATCTAATGCGCTTTCACAGGATTGTGCCTGTACACTGAGTGACACACCCTCACTCAAGGGCTCTCTTCCCTCTATCAGACCAGCTCAGATGGAATGGATTGGAAACATATATGGGAATATAAAGAGAGGCGCACCTCATAGCGTAATAACGTTTTTATTTAAAAAATAGCATAAAAAAACACAGCAGCCAATTGCTCACTTACATTTTCCAGTGCCTACCCGGCACTGAGGCTACTTGCGATATGTTAAAAGATTCGATGGAGCAGCGGATCCTTCCCTCGTGGCGTGCGTCTCTAGCGTGCGTTCCACTCACCAGACAACCAGAGCCAATATCACAGGAAGTCCAGCAATAGTGCATCCAAAGATACAAAGTGATCAGGTACCGCCTACCGACGTACGTTTCGTGTTTGTCACGTCTTCAGGTCGCCACCCTGAAGACGTGACAAACACGAAACGTACGTCGGTAGGCGGTACCTGATCACTTTGTATCTTTGGATGCACTATTGCTGGACTTCCTGTGATATTGGCTCTGGTTGTCTGGTGAGTGGAACGCACGCTAGAGACGCACGCCACGAGGGAAGGATCCGCTGCTCCATCGAATCTTTTAACATATCGCAAGTAGCCTCAGTGCCGGGTAGGCACTGGAAAATGTAAGTGAGCAATTGGCTGCTGTGTTTTTTTATGCTATTTTTTAAATAAAAACGTTATTACGCTATGAGGTGCGCCTCTCTTTATATTCCCATATATGTTTCCAATCCATTCCATCTGAGCTGGTCTGATAGAGGGAAGAGAGCCCTTGAGTGAGGGTGTGTCACTCAGTGTACAGGCACAATCCTGTGAAAGCGCATTTGATTGCTTCTAAACAAAGTAATCAACTCCATTTGGTAAGAGGCCATTTAATACTGCTGGTTCTCACATTGGGTGGATCGAGAATTTGTCTGGTGATGGTGCACAAGCTATATCTACAGGAGTGATTGTGGCGTTTTACAGCAAGGACTACTATATGAACTTTGCGTTATATCAATTAACACTGTCTAATTTATATAATATTTTTCACGTTTTTTGGATGTACCCAAGATATTGGGATTATTTGCCAATTTTGTTGGATTGCACTTTTTATATATTAGATTGGGCACAAGTGCTTGATCATTAACTTTCGTTGTACACATTGTGATACAAGGTACAGGGTTTGTTATATTTATATTATATAATTTAAATAGAGCTCGGTTAGCTCTATTTTGTGTGCTAATTATTTCTGGGGTAACAATTAATTTATACCTCACTGAGTCACGCTAGGTGTCTGGTGTTATTATTGTTTATATAAACACACTTTAACCAATTTTTAATTTTAATTATTCACATTATAATGGTTGTAATGTATGAGTAACCAAATGTGGTTCACTATTGTCACTTTAAATAGTTATTAATTAGCTTAGTTCATGGTAGATCTATATTGTGTCTGCACACCTTTTTTCAATAAGCTCTTAGTCTCTACTATACAGTTCAGAATATACAATTAATTAACCTATTAATTAATTTAGTATCTCATGTTGGTACTAGCGCCCCTCATTTAATTAAACTATCAATTAAATCATCTAGATTTCTTGGGGAGCAGCTGTACTGGGTTTATAGTAATAATATTAGTATAGACCTTTTTGAATTATCCTAAGCGCGGAGCCAGACAAGCCAATGTGAGTGGCCGTCTACAATTTTTCATATCCGTGGATTTGCCTAGCATACATCCAGTTTGATCAATGCCGATTAATGAAGGGAAAAACCTTCGTAATCCTGGTTGCTAGGACTTTAATTAGGATTTTGAAGTCGTAATTTAGTAGGGAAATGGGTCTATACGAGGCACAATAACGGAGGTCTTTACCAGGTTTAGGGAGCAAAACTATTTTAGCTCGGTACATGGAGGGATGCACTTCCCCAGACTTTTTTTTTTATTTCGAAGTTATGATATCTGTGTAGGAACATATAGGTGTTCTCTCAAGTTGTCTGCAAAAATGGAAATACACTAAGGTTTTCCACATCTTCCCATAGGGACAGGAGGCCTTGGTTGCCTAGGGACCTTTTTTCAGTCTCCCTCGCAACCAAGTCTATCTTCACATGCAATAGAACTACAAAGATTTAGTATGATGAAACTTGATTCCACAGTTAGACCCCTTTCACACCACACCACCCATAGCGTCGGCAATAAAACGCCGCTATTTTTAGCGGCGTTTTACCTTTGGATTTGCGGCACATTTCGGCCGATAGCGGGGCGCTTGTACCCCCGCTTGCGGCCGAGAAAGGGTTAAAACCCCCGGCAAAACGCCGCAATAGGACAATGGTGCAGCTGTTTTAGGGGGGATTGCAGGCGCTATTTGTAACGCTATAGCGCCTGCAAAACGCCCTTGGTGTGAAAGGGGTCTTAAAGACCCAAAAGACAGATATTCATGGCCTTGTAGTTCAGAAAAAGCTCACCTTTTTGCCTCTTCATTACGGTTCCTGTTTCATTCCAGCCTGGCTCTATACTGCTCTACCCACAATACCAACTACATATTGGATATTTTATTTATCTTTTTGTTTACTTATTTTTAACAAAAAAACTTAAACAAAATTTAGTGAGGTAAATGGTGAATATCCATTATACATATGCATATCCAGTCAGGTGGAACCTCCATACATCTTCATATTTTCTGAGCTATCTTTATTTGCTTTGCTGCGAAAAAAGGTCTTAATTGGGCTTGCTTTTACAGAGAAAAGACCATGCGGCACATCTAAAAATGTAAGCGTGGTTTAATTGTGTAATTAAATGGAAATGAATTATTTGTTCTTTAACAGTTACTGTCATTTACAGGAAATGAAAAAGCCACCTGCTACCTCTGATGAAACTGTCGTCATACCTGATGTCGCTGTTCTTCCTACTCCTGCTGAACAGCAGACACCCACCACAGTGCCTTTTCAACCCCCAGTAGTGACACCTTGGTCAGGTCAGTTAGTTTCTTGACTTGTCTACTAGCTTTATATTTCGGAGACACCTCTTGCAAGATTTTCCTATAGTAGTCCTATGTCTCTTTCCGCAATGTTTTCTTTTTTACATGACACAATCATTTGACAAGTGGAAGAATGTAAAGCTGAGCTTGAGAACTCAAAATTTCTTTCTCGTCCATTGAGGGACACAAAACATAAAAACCTGAGGATTGCGCACTGGCAAACTGTATACCAGCCCAGGATAACCTCTCCTACTACCAGTATGCCTCCATATTTTGCTAGTGTCCTAGGAACATCTCCTCTGCAACTCTGCTGTGTTATGCCTATTATTTTATTTTATTTTTTCTTCAATCAAGTCTCTGCATTGTTGATGAGCGTTTTTTCTTTGATTGCAACTATTTGGCACGGCTGTCCTTAAAAGTATTTTGGGCTATCCTCTACTATTAGTCTGTCCCATCCTCTTGGGCTCTGTCAGATGTGCCTGGACCCGCTGCTCTTTCAACTGAGGTTTTTACTGTGGTCATGCAAGACTTTATGACCAACTTCCCCAGTTATTTGCAGACATTGATTAGAGAGGCCATAAGCATGCTCCTACTCCTTCATTTGGAGATTCTTTATTTGATTTGCCCATAGCCTTCATGGCTTCTGTGCCACCAGTTTCAGAGTTTCAAGTTTCTGACTGATGAGCTTATTCCTGCTATTACTCCCAAACTAAAGTGGACAGTTTTGGCTCCAATTGATGTGGTGCACACCACTTTTAAGATGGAGGATCACCCTATTGCTTCTACTAGGTCTTATATTTTTTGGTAGTTTAAACTCTTAAAGCCGCAAAGGACTCTTGCACCCACTCTGCCAACTTTAAGGACACAAGCGATAAACGATCGAAGACCCTTTTCTAGCACTCTGGTGGTTTCTGCCCTTCATGCGTTTGTATTATGGTTGATCCCCCACTTAAATAATGTGTAGAGCAGATGATTCAGTTGTGACGGATACCAGAAGCCTTCTGTCTAATTTCCTGCATGTGTCCGTGCATATGCATAGGGCACTTTGGCTAAAGTGCTGGACTGCAGAGAACCCTTGTGTAAATAGCTTTTGGATCCACATGGCTTTACAAGGGAATGCATCTTTTCAAGTCCAGATGCACTCTGCTAGATCTACAAAAGTCTGGATTTAGGTCTGCATGAAACATAAGTAATCATTAATAATGTACCGTGTCCTGTGATGTACTCCAATAAAAGTTGGATTTTTGGTTTACCTGTAAAATATTTTTTTTACTACTAGGGTCTGTTTCCGCAACAGGACAGTAATCTGCATTAATGGTTTTGATGCAGTTGACCTTTACAAGAAGGAAAGCAGCCCTGTTTAGTTATTTGATTAAACTAATTGTAAAGTCTCGTATTAATAAACCTGTTATACTTTCTTTGTCTGTACAATGGTTTTACACAGGGAAGCCCAGATCCCTGTGCATTAAGATAAAAATCCTTTTGCCTTTACAGCTCCTTTTAAAAAAATAAAAATAAAAAATACCGATCATTCAGCATACCTTCCATTGTCTAACACATATAAATTTAAAAAAGCTTACTTCTAAGATTTGTATGTGCAATTTTTGTTTTCCCTTTTTATAGTGAACTGCTTTTTTACAAGTTACCCTGAAGTTTGAGTACAGTTGCTTTTGTTAATACTGCCTAATGTTGACGGACTGGGAGGTTGTATGGAAATTAGTGGTTTGCAGACACACTGTTCCTGCCCATTTTTGTAAGTCTGAGCTTATTCCAGAGAAGCCTGATCATTAAAGAACACAGGGAAAAGGCCAGATATCCATCCACATACAGTTTATGGTCTTTAACCACTTCAGCTCCGGAAAGTTTTCACTTTTTATAGCTTTCTTTTGGTGGTATTTGATCTCCTCTGCAATTTTTTTTTTTTTTTTTCTTTCTTTAAAACATACCCAATAGAAAATAAAATAAAATGTCTTCATAAATATGTATTCTGCCAGATATTTTTGGTAAAAAAAAAATTCCAATAAGCGTTTATTGAATGGTTTTCCAAAAGTTATAGCATCTACAAATTATGGGATAGTGTTTTTTTTTTTTTATTATTTTTTTTTACCCTGCCTCTTGCTCCCTTGTTGCAGATTTTGATTGACAACAGCAGGAGCCAATGGCTTCTGCTGCTATCATCAATCTTCCCAGTGAGGTGGGGGAGAGTAGAGAGATGCTTCTCTTAACCACTTCAATACAGGGCTTTTAAACACCCTTCCTTACCAGAGCACTTTTTGCGATTCGGCACTGCGTCGCTTTAACTAACAATTGCGCGGTTGGGCGACGTTACACCCAAACAAAATTGACGTCCTTTTTTCCCCACAAATAGAGCTTTCTTTTGGTGGTATTTGATCGCCCCTGCGGTTTTTATTTTTTGCGCTATAAACAAAAGAAGAGCGACAATTTTGAAAAAAAACACAATATTTTTTTTACTTTTTGCTATAGTAAATATACAATTTTTAAAAAAAAAAAACAATTTTTTTCCTCAGTTTAGGCCGATACGTATTCTTCTACATATTTTTGGTAAAAAAATCGCAATAAGCGTTTATTGATCGGTTTGCGCAAAAGTTATAGCGTCTACAAAATAGGGGATAGATTTATTGAATTTTTTATTTTTTATTTTTTACTAGTAATGGCGGCGATCTGCGATTTTTTTTTTTTTTTTTTTTTTTTTTTTTTTTTTTTTCGTGACTGCGACATTGCGGCGGACACTTTTGACACATTTTTGGAACCATTCACATTTACACAGCGATCGTTGCTATAAAATTGCAATGATTACTGTATAAATGTGACTGGCAGGGAAGGGGTTAACACTAGAGGGCGCTGGAGGGGTTAATGTGTTCCCTGATAGGAGTGATTCTAACTGTAGGGGGAGGGGACTCAAGGGGAGGAGACCGATCATGTGTTCCTCCGTACTGGGATCACATGATCGGTCTCCTCCCCGCTGACAGGACGTGGAGCTGTGTGTTTACACACACAGCTCCACGGTCCCGCCCGGTCCCGTTGTTTTAACGGGCAATCGCGGGTGCCCGGCGGACATCGCGGCCGCCGGGCACTCGCACCGGGTCCCGAGCGATGCCGCGGGCGCGCGCCCCCCAGGCGGCCGGGAATCCGAGGACGTCATATGACGCCCACCCAGGATGGTAGATCCACCTTGTGGGCGTCATATGACTATACGCGGGTATTGAAGTGGTTAAGCAGAGTGCTAGATCAAGAATGGGCTCAGGTAAGTATAAGGGGGGAGATGGGGGATCATCTGGCATAGAATGCATTAGGTAAAAAAAAAAAACCTTACAACCACTTTAAGCTCTTTTCAAATGAAATCGCTGACATTTCTTTTATATTGTAGGTATTTCAGCACAGGCAGCAGCTTGTGCAGAAGCTGCACACGACTCTGCTGAGTTGCAACCTCAGGTGACATCAACATTCTCACCACTTCCAGTTTCAATGCCAGCAGTTAGCCAGCACTTACTGCCAATGCCTCAGACCCTGAGTTATTACCAAGATCCTTTATATCCTGGATTCCCTGTGAATGAAAAGGGGGAGAGAATTACTTCCCCACCTCCCTATTCCTACTGTAAAAATGGAGATGATCTCCCGAGTGGTAAGTCAAGTTTTAGCATGCATTTTCAGCCTGTAGCTATATCCCACTGATAAAGGAAACATTAGAAACGTGCATATTTAAAAATTTTTTTTTTTTTTTTTATAGATAAAAGCATCCTTCATTTCTTCTATAATCTTGGCATTAAGGTTAGTCCCTTCTTTCTAAAATGGTTGCCTGGTTTGAGGCGTATGGTGTGTCTGCTGATTATGTGCGCTGGATGAAAAAACTATCCGTATATTGTCTGAATGTCTTCTTTTATACTGTTAAACAGCCTGTAGTCTTTGGAAAAAAAAAAACGTTGTTTTAATGATACGCTTATGTCAGACCCACTTTGTCACAAAGCAACCGTGGAGGCAATTGGCAACTTTGTCACTGATCATGAACAGGATGAAACGGCTTTACCACTAAAATGGGAAACTCTAAAGCGGTATTACGAGGGTTGTTTATCCAACATTCTCATCTCAAAAAAGAACGAACCATGGCTATTGAAAATACTCTATCAAAGCTTTGTTCCCTAGAAACTCTACATAAAGCCTCACAATCTACAGAAATGCTAGCTAATATATTGTCTACTAGGGCATCACTGTTGGAGTTGTTGGAAGCATCTCACAGTTCATATCAACATAGATGTGCCTTAAGTAGTTACAGATATGGGAATAAATGTGGGAGACAGTTGCACGTATATTGCATCCCCGCCCTCCCCAAACTTTTATTGCTAGTATTGGGAAGTTGTCGGGGGAAACTACCTCAGATCCACAATGTCTTCAACAAACATTCAGGGAATATTTTTCAGCTCTTTAAATCTGGCTCAACCATAGTTTCTGGAAGATGCAGGATCTTATACTCGTTCTATTGAAGACTATGTACAGGAAACTGCTATTCCAACATTAGACGCTAACTATAGGAAATTATTGGACTACCCCTCATGTAAAGAATTATTGGATGTCATTTTGGATATTCCATCAGGTAAGAGCCCTGGCCCAGATGGATCTACTCAAAAATTCTACAAAACGTTTAAAGAATATTTGGTCCCCATTTATGCTCCAGGTATTTAATTCCATCTCCTCCAATCTATTTCCGACTCAAACACTGGAAGCCCATATTACTCTGGTTCTTAAACCTGACAAGGATATGTTCCAGCTATCATCCAATATCTTTAACTGGAGTAGCTATAAAAATTTACGCCACACTGATTACGGCGCGTTTCCAATCTCTTATTCCGAGCCTAGTACATAAAGACCAGACTGGATTTGTTCAAGGAAGAGAAACGCGTCACAACGCGATAAAAACTTTTTTACTTATGGGTTATGCCCAAACAGCTAAAATACCAGCATGCCTTCTCTCGGTCGACGCGGAGAAGGCATTTTATCGGGTCGGTGGCCTTTCCTTGAGGCAAATGGGGATGGGCCCAAATTACATTCTAAACCCAGGGCTAGAATAAGGATTAATGGATAATTGACTACAAGCTTCTCTGTACAAAATGGTACTCGCCAGGGATGCCCTCTGTCTCCTTTGCTACTGCTCCATTACTAGAACATAAAGCAATCAGACAGAATTCTTCTATCACTGGCTTAAAGATAGATCAACAGGAAAATAAGACTTGCCCTGTAAGCTGATGATCTATTACTCTGTTACCAACCTACATATCTCCTATGCCTTCTATTTTATCCGAATTCCAGTGTTTTGGAGTTTTGAGTAATTTCAAGGTATAAATGGCGGCACCAACTATAACAGTGATTTGCAGCTTTCACAGCAGTCCCTTGGGTTTGGAGTGTAGATACTTGCATTGGTGCAAACTGGATCAATGTAACTAATCAAGAAAAAAACATACCTGGATTTAAGCTTTGAATATGGATGAAATCTTAAGCTAAGACCTTCTTTTCTGCATAGCCCCAGCTCCTTCTTTTCTATGTCATAGATGGTGTTGAATTGTTAAAGTGGTTGTAAACCCTTACAGACCACTTTTTGCTACAGGTAAGTACCTGCACGGTTTAGGAGATATCCCTTGTATTTTCTGACGTCATTGGCACATGCATACTGACACAAACTGAAGCAATGGCATGTATGTGTCGTTGCTTCAGTGAGTGTGCCGTTACTGCGCGCATGCGTGGGAGTGACGTTATCGCAGCGCCGGAGCCGCGATACTTGGAAGTAACCACCAGGAGTGATGTCGCCGGTCAGTGCTGTGTACTGGCACCGTAGCGAGGGCTTCGATCTCGAGTATTACATAATGAGCTAGTATGCTATGCATACTAGTTAATGATGCCTTTGTCTTGCATGTGTGTGCGTCCGTCCCCCCCCCCCCCCCCCCCCCGGAGCGTTAAGTGTCATTTTCGTCTACTGCTGCTTTCCTCTATCAGCATGAGTCACTCTTGACAGGTTTTCCTGACACCGAGAGAAAAATGGTGATGGGAGGGATTCCCAGCTGATTGACAGACTCAGCTCTTTTTTGGTGTGCTGTGTGAAGAGGGGTGTGTTCTTTCCAATCAGATCTCAGAGCTCTCCTCAATGATCTCTGCAGAGTGCTTTATAAATTCTGCACTTTGAACTAATGTAGATAAGGGAAAGCAGCAGATACAGGTGCAACTTATGTAGGCGGATTTGCTTCATCTCTGTTATCAACGGAGGCCATGTTCACTTGGTCTATGTAAGGGTTTACAACCACTTTAACTTTTACTCCAGATCCATGAAGAACGCATATGAATTGTAGTTCCCGTTGCCTGGATGGAGGAATATGAACCAGGTTATATTTGAGCGTGAGAATTTTCAGGCTAATGGCTGATTTTTTTTTTTTTGTCTCAAGTTATAGTAAGCAGCTGTAAATATAGCATGCTCACTTTGTTCCTTTTCCAGCAACTCTAGCCTGTACAAGAAACTAATCTAACAATGGTCACAATATCTATTTTTTTTTTTTTTTTATTTCATTGCATCGATTTAAATATTCACATTGGTTTCTTTCTAATTTGTTTTTCAGGCTTACACATGTCCAATGTGGCCCCCGCATTTATATTTGCATCCTCTTCATCAAGCCTACATAAATGTGTGCAGGATATATCCAAATATTCCTGTTTACCCTCAAAACAGTTGGATGCAGGACACCACTGTAAACCAAAATGAACCAGACCCTTCACTGTCCGTACACCAGAATGAAGTGAGACACGATGACCAGGTTTTGCAGCCTGCTATTCTATGCTCTTCATCGCTTCTTACACCATCTGTCCAAACTTCTGTAGCAGGACAAGTTCTATCCCAAACTAATGAATCTGAGGATAAGCAGCAGTTCCAGCCAGGGTTAAATGACTTTGAAAGTGCACAGGCAAGCAAGACAATATTCCCACAACCTCACTTTGGACAAGGCTCTTACATGGGACATCTTCCAGTAGCTCCTCAAGTTTTCCCGCAAGTGTGGTATGGATATCCATATCAAGGTTATGTTGAGAACCCAGTCGTACAACATAATGTGTTTATTACCCCTCAGAGTACAAATGTGCCTGACAACACTTTACCTGTTGATGTTGCTGAAAGCCACACAGTCGAAGAAGTTATAAAGCAGCCCCAAGAGCTAGTAAATAAAAGCAGACCAGATCGGCCTTTGTCATTCAATGTTGTTGCTACAGAGGAGTCTGGATTAAATGCCTTTCAGGTTAATCCAGGACCGCAAATAATTTTAGATGGGCCTGAGATTGTTGATTCAAAGAGCTTTCTAGAGAAAGTGCCTGAGAACCAGGTGTCTCCATCAGTTGTATTTAAAACCCCAGAGGAAAGGGAGTCCAGCGATGACGGTGTCTATCAGTTAGCCACAGTGACCACATCTGTAAACCCACCTGAAGACAGACCAATAAGGGCAAAAGAGGAGAGCTCAGAAGATGAGAGGGAAGTATCTAATATATTGAGTGGTGGCAGATCAAAGAACTTCTACAACCAGTCATATGGAAGCAGGAGGTTCAGAAATGAAAAATTTCATCAACCCAACAGAGGTGGCTACCAATATTCTAGAAATGAGGATGCCTGGAGGGGAGCAAGAGGCAGAGAAGATGGCTATCCACATTACAGAAATTACAGGGGAAGGCCGAATCGCAGGCGGCCAATGGGAGATCCAAATAGGCAATACCACGAATAGAAATTCTGAGTTTGTTTGTATTTATTTGGACAGTTTTTACTTAAGATAATAATAAAATATAGATTCTATTTAAAATTTGGTTTCAGGGAAAAGTGTAAAATAGATTGTAGCCATAGACTATTTCTTTTGGCCGAATTTTGTAGTGTTTTTTTTTTTTTTCTCTCTCAATATAAGTTTACTAGTGGGGATTGTTTCAAATGTATTCTTTATATAAATTCCTCTTATGAAATGTTTAGTGTTTGTAAGAATAATGTAGATGGCTTAGCATTGGCAGATTTCTCAGTGTGTTAATGCAGTGAAGTTTATCATGCCAAATGGCTATGTCATATTTTTAATTGCCTTAGAGTACTTTAGGCATTTTACAAAGCTTGGTATGATTAAATTGCTTTTGACTGTGCTTCCATTCCCAAAGGCCTTTGACTATGAGATCGCCAACCCCCTGTTTACTTTGCAGGGGTGAAACTTGAATGTTGTTCCCTATTGTGGCTTACTGTAAATATTACATTGTTAAACCACTTTTTTTTGTTGGGGAGAGCAGAAATGTGTTGCACAACTGTA
This sequence comes from Lithobates sylvaticus, assembly GCA_028564925.1. NCBI lineage: Eukaryota > Metazoa > Chordata > Amphibia > Anura > Ranidae > Lithobates > Lithobates sylvaticus. The sequence goes on along the minus strand of CM053026.1, from coordinate 587,017,462 downwards.
TGGTAATGCATGATTACTCAGTATTTGTAGCTCTCACGCCTGTGAGAAAATGGAGCCAGGGCCTATATTGGCACATGGTTTCCCTTCTAAGTGTCTGGTCTTCTGTCCCAAAATTTCATTACACAGGGCCCCTGTTAAAAAAAAAAAAAAAAAAAAACTGAGTGAATGACATTCATGTCGAACTTTCTCACTGCTTTTCTACAATGAATGCAATTTTCAGGTGTGCCAATGTCATGGCTATTTTCACTACTGTGATCTGGCTGATGCAGAAATTTGCCTTACTGCAGAGATGCATCTGGGGCAGGTGAATAAACTGTAGTTTATGGTAACAGAATTTAGAAGCCCAAGTTCATGCATGTGCCTTGTTTCTGATTTGTTAAAGGAACTTTTTTTTTTTTTTTCTATAATTTTTTAAAATGCCAGTGACCATTTTTGAATAGATGGATCACATAGATACATGTGGCAGCATTACCGCTTTCTATCTAATACCAAAAGAAGTTGCTTTTCAAGAGGCATTTGGAGCATTTTCAATGCTTCAGATATTTGGTAAAGTCTTGTACAGTTTGTGCACAGGCAGTAAAAGAAACCCCATAGAGATTTAAGGAAATGTATGACCAGTTGTCTTGAGCTGCCATCTCTTCTGTTACTGTTTGGCAAAACTCTCAGCACAAAGGAGTCACTGAACATATGGTAGCTACATACACTGTTCAGCAAATTAAAAGGGTAGAACAAGGTTTAATATTTGATGGAGTAAAGACGCTGTTTACAGTTTTTGCGTTTACGCTCCGCCACATTGCCCTTAATTGCCTTGTTACCATAGAGTTGTGTGAGATTTATCTGCAAATACAGCTAAGCTCCACAGCTGACCATTTGAACATAGAGATGCATTAATAAATAAATAAAACAGGTCTTAGGTAAGGAAAATGTTCACCTATTGTAAACCTAATAGCCTGCTATTCATTGTGTAATGGGGGAACTGACATATGCATAGTTGAATTGGTATACCTAATAAATAGCTGCTAGCAATAACTTAAAGCTACAGAAACAAAATTGACGTCTTGAGCTTTGGCACAGGACACATGAAAGTAAATGGATGCTACAATTTGCACTGATGTATCAAAAAGATGTCTAAGAATTTAAAGTGTTTTATTTTAACTGTATAGATAAATATTGCTCCTCAGTATGGTCTACTTGTTTTTTAAAGAGTAATAGAATTTAACTTTTTTTTTTTTTTTTTTTTGGCTATACTGATATTTAATTTCCTGATTCCCGTACTCTGTTATTACTTCTGTTTAAGGTTATTTTTTTGTTTCTTTGGCTTGAGGTTGACTCTTTTGAATGTCTATTTTTCATTATGATGGCAAATTTAAAATGTACTCAAGATGGTTTCTTTGGAGAATAGTCTATTCTTTATATTCTGAGTGCAGTGTGTTTTTTAGAGCAGATTTGCCCTCATGTTTACAGGTTATGTTTGCTGTTCTATATATATATATATATATATATATATAATGTGTATATATATATATATATATATATATATATATATATATATATATGTATGAAAAAAAAAAAGATTTAACATTTATTCCTATGCATGGATACATTTGACTCCAAGGTTTTCATTTTTATAGGAACATTATTTCTGTGCTGGTTTGTCTTGTTTATATGCTGTCTTAAAGCAAAATGTTGGTAAATAAAACCTTTCTAAAACTTGCTGTTTTTTTTTCCCCCCCAAAACAACAATATTTTTTTTTTTAAATCGGGGGTCCATCATATAATTTGGTACTGTATCTACCATGAACAGATATGTAGGGAGGGTTAGCTCCATATCTAAGCATTTATTTGCCAATAGAAGTATGACCAAGTCAGATACATTAGGCTTTATATAGGTTTAAAGAAAGGCTGCAATAAAAAAGGCTGAAATAAAAAAGGCAACTCTTCCATGGTGTATTATTTAAAACCAGGGTGAATTTATTTCATAAAAAAACAGCCAGGGTACTCATTTCTTTAGATAAAAGCAGGCATGTCAAAAGCTACAATCTGTCATGGATATTGATTCCAACCACAGACATGCCTGCTTTTATCTAATGAAATGTGAGTACCCTGGCTGTTTTTTTATGAAATAAATTTACCCTTGTTTTAAATACTACACCATGAGGAGTTGCCTTTTTGTATTTCATACATGTACCTATGAATTTCCATTTGGTGAGACTACAAGATCCAGTTAATTATGATCAAGTTAAAGTGGTTCTGTAGTTTTGTGGTGCTGTGGATATATCGCGCTTGTTTTGACCACCTGTAACTCAGTGGTCCATTTTCTTTGGTAAGAGGCCCGGTGTGTAGATCGGTGGATGATGATTTCATGCTCACCTTTGTGCCTGTCTACACCGTGGGTGGTTCCAGCTGTTTCCCTGAACAAGGACTCTGTTTTAACACTATGGACTCTTTATAATTTTATGTTTTTTAGTGCTGCATACATTCATCCTTTATGCTTTTTATTGTTGCCATACAATTTGTCAGCTGCTTTATTAATCTTTAATTTATATTAAAACTTGGTGCCAAAACTCAACCACTCATATCACACCACAGGTTGAACACTATACAGCCACTTCCACCTTGATCACTTATAAGATACTCGGGCACTTTCTGCCACCTTTTTGCCACAAGGATTCATTACAGGACGTCTACACCTGGGTTACCGTGCCCTTCTTTCAATAATGCTTGCCCTATACTCTGCTCCCTATTCCTTAAGTACCTCACAGCGGAATACCCTCACTTGTAGCTATGGCAAAAAGCAGGTGAACATTATTACTGTTGAAGGACTGCACAACACTCAACCTCTGAGTGGTGATGCGTCCCTTAAAGTAGAGCAGGATTCCACTCGAACACTGATCTCTGCATCTGATTCTAGTTCTGTTTCAGGCATGCAAGAAGCAGCATATCTAACTTGAGCAGAATTCTCTGCATCTGTGTCACAGTTCCTTGGCCAGATTACAGCCTTAATACAGCCATCTTTGTCCAGGGCTCAAAAACGCCACACCTCTTCTCCTACTCCTGTTTCTCAACCTGGGACAGTTCCCAATGTCCCAGTTCTAGAGGCCGCAGACAGGGTAGAGAATGCAGAGGATATTGAGACGGTATTGAAGGAAGCTACGGAAGACTATTCTTCCCCAGACTACCGTCGTATTGAAGAGGAAGCAACACGCAGCATACTTGCTAATGTTGAAAAGCTCATTGCCTCAGTCTGCAAAAGCCCTGGCATTGTGCAGACTGACTCTTCTCCATCTCCTCGTGCCCATTTTGTGTTCGTATACGGCCATGAGGCGGTCCTTAAGTGGTTAAACCACTCAAGTGTTGCTTTAGCAGTGTGGGGTCATTGTCCTGCTGGAAGGTGAACATATGCCCTAGCCTCATATTACACAGGGAGTGGTACAGGTTTTGCTCAAGAATATCCCTGTATTTAGCACCATCCATCTTTCCCTCAACTCTGACTAGTTTCCCAGGCCCAACTGTTGAAAAACATCCCCACAACATGATGCTGCCACCAGTGGTGTATTTAGGTTTTGTGCTGCAGTAGGCCTGACTAAACCCATGCACCCCTAATTTTAAATATGACCCACCCCTTGTCAAGGCCACACCCCTTTCAGTTAAAGAGCTGCCCTGTCATCTGTAAACCACACCCCTTCCCTTTTTAGGCTCCACCTTTTTGTCTTTTTGGAGCGCCACCTCTTCCTCTCTACATTAAAAGTGGGTACCAAGTGTAGCCTCATCACTGCCCTTCAATGCAGCCTCATCAGTACCCATCACTGTAGCATATCAGTGCAGCTTAAGAGTGCCACCTAATCAGTGCAGCCTCAACCTCTTTAATGAGTTTGAATTGATTTCAGCATGCATGGAACACTTTGCACATTCTGAAATCAATAAAAACTCATTAAACAGTCCACATTCAGTGAAAGTCATTAATCCCTCTAGCTAGCTTGACTGATTGTTACAATCACCCCACAATAATAAGTAAAAGGTGTTTTACTTACCCGTCCAGGTGCACAGCAGCTTAGAAACGAAGAGCCCAAACTTCACCCATCACGGCAGGTTCCTGTCACTTGAGGACCTTCAAGGACTGAGTACCCTTTTCATGTTTAGGGTCCACTACCTTGGACCTGTACAGCACCCTGCAGGATTGTTACATAGGGGCTTGGCAAGCCCTATAAAAGGGTCTCCCTTCTGAGGTGTTTTAATACTACACTCAAGTACTCTTTTTTTTTTTTGTGGCTGGTAAATGTCTTCAAAAAAAGAGGAGGGGGGACTAACACTACATGGAAGGGCACACCAATGTTGTCACTAGTTCCTGATTAACCTAGTTGTATCCCTAGTGTTGTATCCCCTGAAGGACCAGAGGCTTCTGGGCAATCTGAGCCACTGTGCCTCTCTGGTATTGTGCTTATAGTCAATGCTGCTGCTTTGCCCTTTATCACCAAGGATGAGCTGTCCTTGGCCCTAGCTGGGTTAGAGTACAGGATAGCTGGCATGATTACATCCATGCCGCAGGGTGGCAGGAAGCGTGACAGATCCCTCCTCCCAGGGCTTCAGTTTGGAGCAGGAATGGGGAAGAGCTTTTGTTAGGTTTAGTCTTCTCTTGTGATCAGTCAAACTCCAGATGTATTGAGAAGTAGACCATTTTTATTTCAGATGTGTAACGCAAAAGGGTGATTCTTGTAAGCCCAAGGATGCAGCAAGAATCGCACAAAGGAATGCATCGCCCCCCTCCTAATACATACATAATACAGCCTCTACGCTTCTATTGGCTGAGGAAACACAGATAGCATGCATAGTACAAGATGGTACTTTTATTTGGCTAATTAGTGTTTCCTGTACAATCTTATGCTACCATATTAAGCTTAATCATCCTACAACTTACGGTGGAGTTAGTTAAAGCAAACGATATAGCAAGTTAATACAGAGTGCTCACAAGTGGGATTATAAATCGGTCTCGGGTTATTGTTTTTCAAATAGTCACACAAACATTTAAAATTTTCTAACAGCTTTAAGCTCAGGACTCTGTTGGAGGGCCGTCAGATGAGTCTGCTTCTGAGCAATCTGGACAAGAAGATATCCAGTTGTCTACTCTGTCGCAGAGGCTTTTGATCCTGACTGACCAAAATGGTTCGTTCCGCCTTTATTCACCTGCTTACTGGGCACTTAAACCCCCCTCGTGACCAGACCAATTTTCAGAACTTTGAATGGCAATTACTCAGTCATGCAACACTGTACTCAAATGATTTTTTTTGTCTTTTTTTTCCCCCCACAAATAGAGCTTTCTTTTGGTGGTGTTTGATCACCTCTGGGTTTTTTATTTTTTGCGCTATAAATGAAAAATGGATTTTTCTTTGTTTCTATGATAACATTTTGCAAATTAGCAATTTTTCTTCATAAATGTTGGCCACAATTTATACTGCTACATATCTTTGGTAAAAATAACCCAAATTAGTGGATATGATGTGGTCTGTGTGAAAGTTATAGTCTACAAGCTATGGTGCAAATCATAAAAAAAATTATCACATCTGATGTACTGAGGCTTATCTCATTTCTTGAGACCCTAACAAGCCAGGAAAGTACAAATTACCTTTTTTTTTTTTTTTTTAAAGTAGACATTCCAGGGTATTTAGTAAGGGGCATGGTGAGTTATTTGAAGTTGTAATTTTTTCCCACGATTCTTTGCAAAATTAAGAAGATGGACGCTTAATCTTAGAGCTCCCGCTGCCTCACGACAAGCAATCTGCCTATCGGAGGTTTTTCATTGCCTCACACCTGCTATCACATGGGGACTGCCTCAAGAACCTCTTCAGCCTCCCGATCCCGCTCCCCGAGGGGACACTCCGGATCCCGACAAGGCAACATCCCTGCTATGTTTAGGCCCGACAGGGGAAACATGGCGGGTAATAACCTCACAAGCTCTCAGGCGTAGAGCTCCTCGCTAAACGGAATACCGCTCTTGCCCACCCGGCCATCTCTACAACTGACGGGACCTCAGATCATTCGGCATCACACCCTCAACCACAGCTCAACATCAATGATCTACGTACCATTGCCGCGGACATTAAGGACACTCTATCGGCAGCCATCTCAGAGCTACGCCTTGATCTCAGGGCGGTTAATGACAGGGTTATGGCGGTTGAAGACGCTATGCACCAACAAGGCGCCCAACTGAAAAAGACCACTCACCACGTAGATACCCACACCCTACAGCTTCGGGACATGGCAAGACACCTGGAAGACCTCGACAACAGGGGCAGACGCCATAATCTGAGGGTCAGAGGTCTTTCAGAATCCGTGGAGGGTGACAGAGTAATCCCCGCAGTCACTAGCCTCTTCAATGACTTACTCCACAGACCTCTACCCACCCCTATAGATATGGAGAGAATCCACAGGGCCCTGAGACCTAAAGGCAAGGATAACGATCCCCCCCGGGACATCATCTGCTGTATCGTGGATTTTAAGATAAAAGAAGAAATCCTCAAACAAGCAAGAGGTCGCTCTCAGATCCAACTTGATGGTAACTCGATTCAGATATACCAAGACCTGTCGAGCATCACCCTACAGCACCGACGACACCTACGACCACTATTGGATACCCTTCGATCTCATGGTATCATTTACAAGTGGAAGTTCCCCTTCTGCCTTTCGGCTTCCTCTCAGGGCCGCACTGCTCTCCTAAAAGTGCCGGAAGATCTACCCAGATTCTGCCACACGCTGAACATCCCGATGACCGAGGTGCCAGATTGGTTCGCTGAATTCCGTCGCTCGGCTGTACATCGCGACTCACCTTCTACTGAACCGATGGATGCACAATCCCCCGACGTACACCGGAATGGATCCCACACCTCCGCAGACAGCCACACTCCACGCAGAGGATCCCATCGTCACCGTAGTCCTCCCCGCTCCACGGCGAGCTAGGAGAGACTACTGAAATTCTCGCCCAGACGGGCCACCGCACTATGTCCCTGTTGCGCGGATCTGCCGCGTGGAAGTTGTCCTAAATGCCTTCGTCTCTGTTTTTTTTCTTCCACTCATATCCATGATGGATCTACCTGTCAATGCTCCACCGCGAACTGACTGTCATCCATTGTCCCGGTATGTATACCTCCGTTCTCTGTACCTCATCTCTACCGACCTTCGTAACTACCACATCTGACTACTGTGGTGCTATGCTTGGGAATTCACCTACGATTACCGTCACATCCCTTACCTAACGTGCAGGCATTTTTTATTTTTATTTTTTTTATTTTTACACCTTTCGAATATAAAGTGTCATGCTATGGTGCTGAAGGCCCTCTCTGCCTTCATATTTACCTAAGGATGCTGATGATTAACGGACCCCTATTGTGCTTGTGTTTCTCTACATGAACCTAATATAAGTCTCCTTCTTGTTCTCCATTAGACTTTATACGCATATACCCTGAACGCTCTTCACCCGCTGTAAACTACAAGCCCCACAATACCCAGCGGTGGATTTCCCGCCTCACAATGTACGCAAGCGTAGAATCTACACGGCCCACGTCATCACCCCGACAGACGAATACATGCAACACCGCGCTCGGCCTCTTCTCCTCCGAGACATGGACCCTTGCTTTTACTGTGTACTCCGACTGCTCTTATGCCGCCTGCACCGGTAACTATATGCTCACCTCGTTTACATCCATGCTACTTGTTCCTCCTCTCAACTGTCCTCCACAGGTGAACTATGTGATGTATCCCTCACTACGATGGCAAACGCTCACAACATACATACCGGGACCCTTGCAACATCCGTTTCTTCATCTTCTAACAACACCGAAGACCACGGACTTCCACCCACAGGGTCAGATCTATCTTCCCTACGGTCAGCAGCCTCTGTTTGTTTGGCACCACTATGTTGCCCACCATATTTCCTTGGGCTAATAACGCATTGTGTTCGTCTGTTTTGCCTTTTACAGGCATAGTTATGTTAATTAAACTCCCTGTAGGCCTGTATTGTTCGACCTCGGTCGTTTTTAAAATTGCATAGCTACTCTATAATATGGTGATCTATACCCTCACTATGTTACTTTTGATGGGCCTTAGGTTACACTGCCTACTTGCAATCCTACTGTAGATGCTATTACTTATAGTTAACCACCTTACATGCTCATGATGAACCTTCCAACACAATCTTTACATTCACTACGTGTCGCTATGATACTCGGACCCATTCCTAACTCCACATATGTTACACTGGCCGCCCAGGCTCGCAGATCCCCACACATATTGTATCCTGCAGTTCCCCTTAGTTTCTACCTGTTCGTCTCCTTTATCTATAGCTCTGTCATAGTCGTGATGTTAGCAGGCTATTGTTTTGACTTATTCCACCTTCCGTCTCCTCTTGTCAGAGCTCTCGCCAACCCCCACACAGTAGTGGTCTCACGTGCTACTACTCCTTTTGGAGGGTGGTCGTTGTCCCCACTCTGTACACATACCGATCCTTCCATTTTTGAGACGGTTAGGGATATTCTCCCGCTACCTCTTCGGTCATTTTAGGGTATTCACCCCACTCACCTTCGTTAGATCCAACAGTTGCTGTCTCGTGCTTACTGCTGCTCGTATAGACCTTGTCCATCCCCCCCCCCCCTTTTTTTTTTTTTTTTTTTGTCTACCCTCCTTCTTTCCCTTCTTTTTCATATACATAGAGTTCTCAGGTGTATGGCACAAATGGACAACCTCCCTACACCTCAAAATGATACACCTCCTTTCCCCCACATTAAGATGTTATATCAATGTTCAGGGCCTAAATACACCTGAAAAAAGATCACTGCTACTCTCCTCTCTACTAAAAGCTAAGGTACACGTTGCCCTACTTCAGGAGACACATTTTAGGTCTGACAACGTCCCAAGACTTCACAACACACACTTCCCCACGGCCCACCATGCCCCTAATATATCTGCCAAGTCCAAAGGAGTCTCCATCCTTATTTCACAACATTGTCCATTTCACATCACTGACATTCAAAAAGATACGGATGGTCGATTCATTTTTTTTTGAAAGTTAAGCTCCAAGACAGACCCATAACCATTGCAAACATTTACGCCCCCAACGCACATCAGGTTACGTTTTTCCGCACTACCCTTCAACAACTTACTGCTTTTTACTCAGGCACTCTTATAGTGGGTGGTGACTTCAACATTGCATTGAACCCAACACTGGACACTTCAAACGGTCACTCCACATTACCCTATAGAGCCCTGAAAACAATAAAATCACAATTCCATGATCTATTATTACATGATTCCTGGCGCACACTACATCCTACTGAAAAAGACTTTACCTTTTACTCCGCACCTCACAACCGGTACTCAAGACTTGACTACATATTTGTCTCCCAAAATGATCTCTCCCATGTTTCCAAAGCTACTATAGACCCGATGGTTCTATCAGACCATAACCCGATCTCCCTAACTTTATCCCTACCCCCTGGTCGCCCCAAATCTCCCATTTGGAGGTTAGATAACTCCCTTCTGACAGACACAGAGAATGTGCGCACCATATCTGAACGCCTTTTACAATACTTCCGAGATAATACGACTGATGAATCCTCCCCAGCGTCGATATGGGCCGCCCACAAATGCGTCATACGTGGCACCCTCATTTCATTAGCTGCAAAACGTACCAAACTAAGAAAAGAACGCATCGATCTGTTAACCTCTAAGATTCGTGACCTTGAAAAGAAACATAAAGCTTCCCTTGCGACTGAGGTTCTGACAGAACTGTCACAGGCTAGGGAAGAACTCCTAAGTGAACTACATATTAAACTAAAACGGAACTACGCCATGTCCCAAAAAATTTATTATGAATTCGGCAACAAATCTGGTAAGCTATTAGCCAAAGCCCTCCAGAGCAAAAAGGCAGCTCATACGATTCATTTAATTAAAGACGCAAAGGGTACGTCCTACTCTAAAACAGAGGACATCATGGAGCAATTCGTCAAATACTTTTCCCAACTGTATAACCTTTCGACCCCACACACACAGACCAATCACCCCAACCGCGCTGCAACCCTACATGACTTTCTACACAAATACTCTCCTACGCCCCTTACCACTACAGACTCGGATAGTCTAAATACCCCTCTTACCTTGGAGGAAGCCCTCCACGCCCTGAAACAGTTGAAACCAGGGAAGAGCCCAGGCCCCGATGGTCTAACGGCCAGTTATTACAAATCCTTTTCCTGACATTCTCTTACCTCATTTGGTTACAGCCTTTAATAAACTTCCCACCTCTGACCTAGCCCGTAGAGATCTTTTGGAAGCCCACATCACACTAATTCCGAAACCGGACAAGGACCCCATGATAATCACCAACTACCGCCCCATCTCACTTCTCAATGTCGATTTAAAACTCTACGCTAAGGTACTGGCCAATCGTATCTTGCCCTTTCTCCCAAATTTAATAAATCTAGACCAGGTTGGTTTTGTCCCTGGCAGGGAAGCCAGGGACAACACCATTAAGGCTCTCAATGTACACCATTGGCTTACCACAACTTCCACCCCAGGTTTCTTCCTATCCTTGGATGCGGAGAAGGCGTTCGACAGGGTGGCATGGGATTATATGGAAGCAGTGCTCCGAGCTGTGGGCATACCCCCTCTCTTGCTGCAAATGATCCAGGTGCTATACTCGTCCCCAACAGCTAAACTTAGAATCAATGGTCGCCTGTCGAACGCCTTCTCTATCTCCAACGGCACACGCCAAGGTTGCCCTCTATCCCCACTCATCTTTCTACTTACCATGGAACCTCTTTTCCGTCGGCTCAGAGAAAACCCAGACATCAAAGGCCTAACTATCAAAAATAAAACATACAAAATAGCCGCGTATGCCGACGACATTTTTGCTTTTTCTCACCGATCCCATCACCACTATTCCCAACCTCCTCAAAGACTTTGCTTTCTTCAAATTCCTGTCCAACCTGCAAATAAATTTCTCCAAATCTAAAGCCTTAAATGTCTCCCTCCCTGTTGCAATAATGTCACAATGTAAACTCAACTTTCCCTTTAGCTGGGATCCCGACGCCATATCTTACCTCGGCATCAAACTCCCATCTAGACTGATAGACTTATATACTATGAACTTTCAATCTGTACTACACTCCATACAAGGCGACCTACAAAAATGGCATTCGGGAACCTTCTCCTGGTTTGGGAGAATTGCAATATTGAAGATGAATATCCTACCTAGAATCCTCTACCTACTGCAGGCCATTCCCATCAAATTGCCTCCGTCATTCTCCGCTTATAATCGAATCTGCAGAACTTTCATTTGGTCCTCCAAACCTCCCAGACTTAGCTGGTCACATATGACACTACCTAAACTTTTAGGAGGTCTGAGCCTTCCTGATATACGAAAATACTACTTGTCCTGCCACCTGACCAGACTAATCGATTGGCATACCCACAAATCAAATAAAGACTGGATCCAGTTAGAACAAGTATTCTCCCAGATCCCTTTATCACACCTGCCATGGATACATCATTCCCACATCCCTAAACTTCTGTCCCCACACCCTCTGATCAATACCACGTTACTCTTCTTTCGTACTTCTTGCCAACACATGAATCTTATACCAACCAATGGCCCCATGACCCCTTTGACTGACAACCCTGAATTCCCCCCGGGCCTAACACGACCTACCACACAAGGAACTATAGGCAACCCCTGTCCAAGAGCTCTCGACTTCTTTTAAAACAACAAACTCCTGTCTCACCAAGCAATGACGGCCACTCTTCCAGACTACCACATCCCATTTTTCAAATTCCTCCAACTTAGGCATTTTTTTCAATAACTCCCCACGGCCCCAACAATGGTGCAGGGATCGCACTCCTTTTGAATCACTTTGTGCACAAACTGAACCTCAAAGACACTTGGTCTCCAAAACATACACCCTCCATTTCAACACCCATGACATCAAAAAAGACAATGTAATCCGGAAATGGGAATCGGATCTTGCTGTAAATCTGTCTACTGAAGAATGGGAACACATCTTTCGCCATGTACACAAAGGCTCCATAAATGTCTCCACTCAGGAGAGCAGATACAAACTGCTCTCCAGGTGGTACAGGACCCCGGACAAAATACACAAATTTCATCCTGCCACCTCCCCCTCATGCTGGCGTTGCTGTTCTGCACCAGGTACCCTGTTGCACATTTGGTGGGACTGTCCAGTCCTTCAGGCTTACTGGTCAGAAGTACATCGCCTGATCTCTCATATTACAACGTACACTCCAGATTTTACGCCAGCCCAATTTCTCCTACACCACACCTCCATCCCCCAACACTCTTATTCGAAGTCACTGACCATGCACCTCATCAATGCAGCAGTTCATTGGAAGACCACATCACCTCCAACAGTAACAGAATGGAAACGAAGGGTTGATAACATAGCTAACATGGAATGCCTCATACATCAAGCCACAGATAACCCCACTAAATACAATAATACATGGGCATGCTGGACACATTTCAGGAACTCTCCAGATGTTACTGATTCTATACACACTTAAGCCTACTAAATCATACGCCTTCTAAAAGACACTTTCTGAAACTATATTTCACCCCGATTTTCTTCATACTTGCCTCATGGATCTTAACACCTTCTCTCAGCTATATATCGACCCTCCATTGTATATCTTTAGAATGCTGACCATTTGCCTGATGCATAGGCTCTCATCACATCCCCCCCCCCCCCCTTCTTTTTTTTTTTTTAATTATTTTTCTTTTATATACAACATCTGATATGGGGCTCAATGGACTCACATACACTCATTGTAATGCCGCTTCTTACATAATCACTGGTAGCTACTATTTATCTCGCCTCCGCTCACAGTAAGATCCCTTCAGGGGTGAGCGAAGGAGAGATGTGCATTATCGGCCTGACGCTACCCCAATATATACACACAATTGACCCCACATCGTTTTCTCGCTCTGCTCACTCGCCGTTCACCCCTAACTAACACACAGCGGGACCTGCTGTCTTGGTTAGGACCACTACTAGAATTCTTGAGACTTGTTTGTATTGATTACCTTTATCGTTGATCGCAGGTTTATGTTTGATGATGATTGAAATATTTTGTAACTCCTATGCACATTACTGCATTTCGTTGCTTATCTACTACCACTGTATACTGTACATGTTAATCGTTTTGCATTTATTGTACAACTGTAAAACTTCAATAAACCTTCTTTGAAAAAAAAATAAAATAAAAATTACCCATCTAACTTGTTGACTACCTATTACACTTTTGAAGGCCCTAGAGCACCAGGACAATGGAAATGCCCACAAAATGACCCTATTTTGGAAAGCTAACACCCCAACGTATAATCTGAGGCATAATGAGTCTTTTGAATGGTTAATTTTTTTTTCCAGAAGTTTTTGGAAAATGTGGAAAAAAATATGAAACCGCATTTTTTTTTTTTTTTTTACATAAAGTTGTCAGTTTATAAAATATTTCCAACCCATAGCATTTACATAGCAAAAATAACACCCCAAAATACATTCTGTTACTCCTCCTGAGTATGGCAATACCACATGTGTGAGACTTTTACACAGCCTGGCCACATACAGAAGCCCAACATGCAAGGAACACCGTTGGGTGTTCAAGGGACACATAGCATGCACATACCAAGAATTACACCACAAAATACATTATGCTGAGAAAAGGGTAAACAAAAGATTACCTGTGGTTTTAGTAGCACAGTTGTCCACAGGAGGATAGCACTGGTCCAGGCAGCAGGCAGGAACTTGGTCAGCAACAGCGAACACAATCTTTCAGGCAGCAGGCAGGGATACTGTCCATATACAGTCCAGGGTCAGTGCAGAGATATTGTCAGCAGTGCCAAAAATATTGGTCCTGGTAGGCAGGTCCATGTGGTGTGGTCAGTGCGACAGACAGAGGCATGACGGCAGTAAGTCCTACAGGCAGCAGGCAGAAGTAGGGCCTTGTTCAGGACAGAATGGGGACAGGGGTAGAGGCTTCTCCCACCCAAATCTCTTTGAAGCCTCAGGCTCCAGACCCTAATCTAGGAATGAGAAAACAAAGAAAATTAGTTTTCTTCATCCAGAAAAACTATTCTGGAGCCCCTTGCATATGTGAGACCCCTGTGTTGAATCCCACTAGTCCAGTTGTAGGGTACAAGATCAGTCCAAGAGGCAGGCAAATATCATGGTCAAACAGTCCAAGGTCAGTTCCAGATCAGGCAGAGGTATGTACAGAATCGGCAGGCAGAAGCATGGTCAAATAACAAGCCAGGGTCAGTTACAGAGCAGGCAGTGGCATAAGGTGTGTGAAGGCAGGAACTGAGGATTAAGTTTACCATACTTCACTAATAATTTATAGAAGTATGGTAACGGCCAAAACAGTCACCTATGCATAGGCCTGGTTGGGAAGGACATTGTGCACAATAATGTGTCTCTTCTGACTCCTGCTTTGGTACACACCTTGCATCTTTTTTGACGTCTTTGTCCTGTTGGTTTGAGAGGGAGTTTATCGGGAAAGCGGCGCTTGGAGAGTCGACTAACATCTGGTCGGATATTTTCTGGTGGGCCGTTCGGGAATATAAGGGCAGTGAAAACTTACTCCTGGTAGCCATAGAAGTGTTTGGGGTTTTGGGTGGAGTTGCGGTAAATTACAAATGAATTGTATATGGCCAATTGAAAAAAAATAAATCGCAACTTTTTTGTACCAATAGCATTTCCGTCTTATGGCAAGGTATGGTACCATCATTTGGTCATTATAGTCGACTCCCCCCCCCCCCCCCCCCATGTTATAGTCGTAGATGCATTTTGGTTTGTTTATGGGGCCACTCCTGGGGATTTCCACGAACGTATCATTGTGGATAGAAGACAACATGTATACATCCCTTCTGTCCCTCCTGCCAGAATCTCCTCCATTACGCAAACTTGTTGCTTCTCCTTTCCTCAACTTCTTGTTCACAAGACTTTGAGGAAAGCCCTTACGATTTTTTTTTTTTTTTTTTTACAGTGCCACATGCTGGTGTCTTCATCCGGTGAAGGTTGTGGAACAGGGGCAGGGATGTGTAGAAGTTGTCTACATACAGGTGGTAGCATACAGGTGGTAGCCTTTATCCAGTAGGGGGGTATGTGAGGTCCCAAACAACTTTCCCGCTGGATCCTAAGTAGTCCGGGCAATTAGGGGGCTGCAGCTGGGTGTCCTTCCCTTCACTATAAATGAATATGTGTACCCTGTGACTCGGTCACACAATTTGTACAACTTCACCCCATAGCGGGTCCTTTTGCTGGGGATATATTGCTTAATTTTAGGCCTGCCGCTAAATTTAATAAGGGACTCATCCACCCATGTGTTGGGCCGGGGTAAATAATTGGGGGAATATTTCTGAAAAATAATTAAGTATTGGCCGAATTTTGTAAAGCCTGTCATATTTTGGGTTATTTCGGGGAGGACACTGGGTATTGTCACTGAAATGTAGGAACCTCATGATCATCAGATACCTGGCTCTGGGCATTACCGCGGAGTAGAGCAGCATGTGGTGGAGGGGGTGGGTTGACCAATAGGTACGCACTTGATTTTTTTTTTGTCGAGTCCCATATTGAATGTGAGGCCTAAAAAAAACCTTGAACTCCTCCACCGTGAGGTTGGGTTTTGCAAAATAAATTGCTGTGCATACAGGTTGCACTGGGCCACAATTGACGCTAACATGTCCTCCGTAAAAATTTAATTAAAAAAATCTATTGGGGTAAAATTCTCTGTGTCCACCTGGACTCCTGGCTGGGCAGTGAAAGGGGGAACGTTGGCTTCTCCTGAATTAAGAGGAAGCCACAAGGGGTTCTGAAGGGCATAGGGAAGGCTGGAATGGGTCCTAACCCTTTGGGGCTGAGGTGACACCCCACTGGTACTTGGACTTTCTTGCCGAGGCACTGCGGTGCTGGTGGATGGCACTGCGCTGCTGGTGGATGCCACTGCCTCCTCACTAGAACGCCTTTGTTTGGCGGGCCGAACAACTTCCTCCTCTGAGTCACTCAGTGTTTCACTACTGAGGACTGGCTCTTAATTCATGTCCGATTCGGAATCCGAATTTGAAAATGAATCTGACAAAGAGAGCTCCCCGTTGCTCTCGTCGGGCGTGGAAAGAATTTGGTATGCCTCCTCGGCGGAAAAACATCTTAGACATATTGGTTGCTGGTGGTTATAAGACTGCACAGGTGTGTGCTAAGCCTGCACTGATGGCACAGATGTGCACTGATGAGGTGGCACAGATGGGCACTGAGGTGGCACAGATGTGCACTGATGAGGCGGCACAGGTGGGCACAGATGTGCACTAATAAGGTGGCACAAATGGGCACTTATGGGTCGGCACAGATGGGCACTGTTGAGGCGGCACAGATGGGCACTGATCGATTGCACAGATGGGCACTGAGGCGGCACAGATGGGCACTGATGAGGTGGCACAGATGCACACTGCACAGACAGGCACAAGTGGGCAGACAGGCACAGGCGGGCACAGATGGCACAAGTGGGCAATGATGCACACAGCTGGACACAGATGGCACTAGCTCTGTGTGCTAAAGATGACTGGGCACTGGTTTGGCACACTTTTTTTTTAAATGTATAGATCACTCACTGGACACTGAGATCGCTCTCTCTCTCCTCACACGCGGTCTGTGTGAGGAGAGAGAAAGCTGGCAATAAGAGATGATCTCATATGTTTACATTTGAGATCTCTCATTGGAGGCGGCGATCGCGCTGTAAACGGCCGTT
Organism: Lithobates sylvaticus; assembly: GCA_028564925.1. Taxonomy (NCBI): domain Eukaryota; kingdom Metazoa; phylum Chordata; class Amphibia; order Anura; family Ranidae; genus Lithobates; species Lithobates sylvaticus. Next base: position 587,000,668 of record CM053026.1, on the reverse strand, counting down.
TACAGCGATCTGTGATTGGCTGTGTCCAGGGGACATGGCCAACACAGATTTGCCCCGCTACGTGCTCACGAGAGCGCACGGGGAGCCAGGAAAGGGGACGTCGTCAATAGACGTTGTCCCGGCATCTTAGGTCCGCGATGTAGCCGTCATTCGGCTATAGCGCGGATCTCAGGTGGTTAAGTTGCCTCTTGCAGAGGTGACTGAGCCCCCCCTGGTCCTCTTTGGGGATCCCTGAGGCCTCTTCAGGCTGTGCAGGCTTTCCCCCATACCCCCTGTTGGAACAGGTGGTGTATGCTAAGAGTATCAGGAAGAACTCTGGACAGCCGCACACCGGAAGAAGATAAAAATTCAATGAATTTATTTAAAAAGCAGGGATCACATCAAATCCAAAACGCGGCAAAGCAAAAGGGGGGGGGGCACACAACTGACACGTTTCACACTATAGTGCTTACTCATAGCTAAATAACTCTCAGATGAATGTAATTTTTATATATATATATATATATATATATATATATATATATATATATATATATATATATATATATATATATATATATAATCTCTATCCAGAGTATGTGTCACATGGTAAGATAATTGAAAAAAGCTGTTGCGAACAGCTGTAACACGGTATTGATTAAATCCCAACATGTGCTGCTGGACCAACCATTTAGACAGAGTTGCCAAATAGAAAAAATCAAAAAAATTTTTATAAATTGAATTAAATAGTATGCAATATAGTCAAAGAGATGCATGTATGCATATACGTGTACATGCAGAAAGGTCAAAACCTAACTAAGTAAAGGTTTAGGGGTTGTATAGTGTGTAGTGAAAGTGAAAAAATATTACATAAATAGTGAATAATGAATGGAAATAAAAGCGTAAGAATGTGAACAGGAATAAAAAAAAAAAAAAAAAAAATATATATATATATATATATATATATATAATGTAATGTATGTATAGTGATATGTATCCATTAGTTGTTATCCCTATTGTGACTGTGTAATCCTATCTCTGATCAAACTGAGATAAGCTTAAACAAAAAACTAAAAATAGAGAAAAAAATAAACGTGTGAAAAAATGTGTAAAGATACACGTGTTACATTCTATGTAATGTGAATAGTATAAACAATGTGAATGACGTTTGAGAAGAAAAAGTAAATTGATATACCTTAACTGAAATAAATTGACTCAAGTGTCATATACACTAGTTATTAAATAGGATATCCAAATGACTATAGTCAAAAGTGTATGTGAACTAAACATGTGTGTACATCTATATGTGCATAAGCGTGGCTAATTATTTATAATTTGTAGGTTACAAAGGTGGATCATTAAAAAAGGTTCACTAAACAGCACATGTGGAGATGCAAAGAATGTACAAAAAATACGGTTACATTGTGATCAAAATACAACAGCATATACACAGTGTGTTGTAAGCCGTTAATGCATTCATTAAAGGGGGTGGTGCCACCTAAAACACACATGTAATACATTATAGTGACTCATCAATGTGTGGTTTCCATGAAGTGAGAAACATATAGATAATGTTTCAACCCTATTTAAAAGCAAAATACAAAACAATAATAAAAAAAAATAATAATTATTGATATAAGAAACCATTATAGTGCTACCAGATCGGTAGTCTGCACAGGACACAGCTAACTGTGTCTCATATTTGGTTTTCTTGGTCATTGTTCCTGGTATTATGGATCTGGCATGTGCGACTAAATCTTATGGAGAATGACAGGTGTAGTAAGATGACATATCTAGTCTATCCACAAACACCTGTCAAAAATATCATTTGTGACAAAAATGCCACTGCCAAAAATTATAATATATTGTCCGTTGTGCAGGGACAGTGACCATATGAAGAACAGAAACCTCATTTTTGAACTACACATAGAAACATTTGGAAATAACTAAGTCCCAATAGTGTCATTCTAAACTTAATGGCAAGCATTATATTACTGGTGGTAACCTGACCATTGATATGTGTAGTTATTTGTGGGTATAACTGATTAATGAATGGCCACTAAATACGGCTCATTCCTCTAAGACTGTTTTGATTGGTATGCATTTAGGAAATGGGAAAATTGTTGGTTTGATTTGCCTGTAATGGTTGTTATCTTAATATACATTCAGTTTTGCATCTAATATCTATCTTTTTATGTAGATCATTTTTATATTTTTTGTTTTAAATTGTCTTCATAACCTGTAGATATCGGTATGTCTATATTAGTGATTGGGTATCCTCTACTAGCAAACCTTTGTGCCATCAATTTTGCCTCGTCATGAAAGATTTCAGGGGTACTACAAATGTGTTTCAGCCTTAAAAACTGGCCAAATGGAACTGCTTTGATGACCCGGATGTGCAGAGTCTGCCCTAAGTAAAACATTGCCTGCCGTAGGCTTCCTGTACAGGCCTGTAACTATTTTGCCATTAACCCCTGAGAGCCTTATATCCAAAAACTCCATGACATTAGCACGAAGAGTGCCTGTAAATCTCAAATTAAGATGATTATCATTAAAGTACATGAGCCAGGAGTTCAGATCAGCCTGTTCATCATTGGAAATGAACAGGAGATCGTCAATATACCGACCAAAGAATATAGTGTCTCTGTGGCGGGGACTGTCATGTCCAAAGATGCGGGACCTCTCCCACCAACCCATATACAGGTTGGCTAGGGAGGGCGAAAACTTTGCCCCCATGGAGGCCCCGCATCTTTGGAGATAAAAGTCCCCGTCAAACATAAAAAAATTGTGGGTCAAAAGATATTCTAAAGATTGTATAATGAACTCCTGCATCGCCAAAGAAAATTTTCCCGATTTTTTTTTTTTTTTTTTTTTTTTTTTTTCAAAGACCATGCAACTGCTTGTAATCCTAAATGATGAGGTATACTAGAGTAAAGACTGGTCACGTCGCAGCTAATCCATCTAAATGAGGATTGCCATTCAAAGTCCTGTAGCTTACAAAGCAGTTGCTTGGTATCTCTGAGATAACCCTCTAAACTGCACACAAGTGGTTGTAGCTGATTGTCCACCCATTCTCCCAAACGCTCATTTAGAGAGCCAATACCTGCTACGATGGGACGCCCTGTAAGCGGTGTAAGTCCCTTGTGTATTTTGGGTAAATGGTGGAAAACTGGCATAATGGGACATGCTGGAATGAATAGCTCTTTTTCAGCTTGGGGAAAAAATGCCTGATGACACTACTCTATCTAATAAAGTGGATAATGTAGTCTTAAATGCCTGTGTGGGATTAGATCCGAGTAGCTGATATGTATCCGTATCAGAGAGTTGGCGTAATGCCTCCTCTCTGTAAGTGATGGAATCTAGAACCACTACGCTACCCCTTTTAGCTGCGCTCCTAATAACTATATTGTTGTCTGCTGACAGTGTTTTAAGAGCTAGTTTCTCAACCTGAGTTAAATTTTGAGGGGAGGATTCCTTCCGACAACTGCGTGCAAGGTGGGTCAGGTCCTTCTCCACTAAACGTTGGAACAGATCCAGATCCTTCCCCCTTGACTCCACAGGGTAAAAATCAGATCTTAATTTGAACGAGATTTTACTACATGTATCCGTGGGGTCGCAGGGGGGGGGGGCTGGATTCATGGAGTGCACAAACATCTTAAAACCCCTTAGGAGAAGAGAGAGGAACTGACTCACCCATGTCGCAGATGTTGGGAGAAATCATATTGTCTTGTAAATCAGGCTGCAAAAAATGTTTCCTAAGGGTTAAAACTCGTGAGAATTTGTTGACATCCAATATAGTCCGAACAGATCAAAATGTCTATTGGGACAAAAATTAAGTCCTCTGGATAGTAGGCTGGTTTCTTCTTCCTTCAGGGTTCTGCTGGATATGTTAATAACATTAAGGGCTACCTCTTGTTCTTGCCTCGTAGTGTGTAGTGAGTGTCTTTTGTGGCGTTGGTGTCTCTTGCCACCTCTCCTTGTTTTTTGATAGATTTATTTTTCTTTGCTTGTCCCGATCCATGAGGGTTTCCTGGGCTACGTCTGTTGGTCGGTGTATCATGTTCTGTGTGTATTGCAGGGCTAGCCGATCGATCCGGTGAATTCGACATAGTGTAGGTAAGTGTATCATCTCCAACGTCGCTTTCCTGATCTGAAAGGCTGACCTGTTTAGGTCTGTTTCTACGTGACCTGGTTTGGAAGAATTGTGGTCTTTTCCAAACATACACCTTGTTGTTTTCATAGTCGGTCTTGTCCCGGACCATCTTACCCCGCTTGCTATCTATAACTGCTTTTTCCAATTTGCTGTTTAGCCGTCCAAGATCTGCAAATCCTGAGTGCGTCTGTAATGCTGTTAGATATTTTTGTATCACGGTGATGTCAGACTATAGAATTTCCATTTCTTTCTTCTTTGAAGAGACCAATATGTTCATTAATTTGAACGAACATGTATCTAGTGTGTCTGTCCACTCTTTTTACATACTCATACACCGATATCGGCTGCAAGGCTATCAGCCCTTAGCAGGATTATTTTGCCGACACATCTCTTGCCCGTCCATTATGGGTATTGATAGATATTCACTTCCTACACCTGTAGGTCGGTCGGCAGATACTATGTATATAGACGGCCCTTTGTTTTAAGATTAAGACAACAGCCATGTGCATATTCTTACCCCAGTCCAAGGGGAATAGCGGGTATAACTGCTGCACTAATATCATGCCTTTTCAGTCCATTTTTCTCAAACCAAAATGGTATCATGATGAATCCATCCAGTTTTAATTGCCCCACATATATATACACCGATATCGGTTGAGGATCTGTTGGCTTGTAACATATGCTACCCAGCCGATATGCCTTCCACCTGTTCATTATAGGCACACATGTGTACAAGTTTGTTTACCCGTATTTATGTATAGGTACATTCATGTGCCTTACACACATATCGATATCGGGTATGTGCCTAATAGCCTGCCACTTTTGTTACCTTGGCTACACACCGTCTACCCAATTAATATAAGTATATACGGACACATTTTGTTTACCTAAATTCATATATGGGCACATTTATGTGCCCTTATACATACCAATATTGGGGGGTATTGAGGGTTTAGTAGCCTGCAACTATTGCTACACCGGCTGCCTGTTTGTAATGGATATATATGGACACTCTTTTTAGTCTAAATTCACTCATAGGCCGCCTTGCGCATTCTCTATTCATAGATTGCCACCCGGTCTAGGACTATGACAACGGCCACACACATGTTTTTCGCCCTAACCCTAAACTAGTACTGGTTATGAGCGATCAACATTTTGTCTCTATGGCCTAGTCCTTTTAGATTAAAGTGGTGTGATAACGTTGATTTGTTCGAGTCCACTAGATCCATTAGATCTCACTGTCCCATACACATACCGATATCGGTTAAATACCCATGAGCCTGTAGTAGCTGTTGATCTGCCGACATTTCTCTTGTCTTTTCATTATAGACATACACGGAATTTAAACACAGTACATCCTTTCATCTACATCTATCTACAGGTTATGAAGACAATTTAAAACAAAAAACAAAAAATATAAAATGATCTACATAAAAAGATAGATATTAGATGCAAAACTGAATGTATATTAAGATAACAACCATTACAGGTAAATCAAACCAACATTTTCCCCATTTCCTGAATGCATACCAATCAAAACAGTCTTAGAGGAATGAGCCGTATTTAGTGGCTATTCATTAATCAGTTATACCCACAAACTACACATATCAATGGTCAGGTTACCACCAGTAATATAATGCTTGCCATTAAGTTTAGAATTACACTATTGGGACTTAGTTATTTCCAAATGTTTCTATGTGTAGTTCAAAAATGAGGTTTCTGTTCTTCATATGGTCACTGTCCCTGCACAACGGACAATATATTATAATTTTTGGCAGTGGCATTTTTGACACAGATGAGATATATTTTTGACAGGTGTTTGTGGATAGACTAGATATGTCATTTTACTACACCTGTCATTCTTCATAAGATTTAGTTGCACATGCCAGATCCATAATACCAGGAACAATGACCAAGAAAACCAAGTATGAGACACAGTTAGCTGTGTCCTGTGCAGACTACCGATCTGGTAGCACTATAATGATGGTTTCTTATATCAATAATTATTATTTTTTTTATTATTGTTTTGTATTTTGCTTTTAAATAGGGTTGAAACATTATATGTTTCTCACTTCATGGAAACCACACAATGATGAGTGATTATAATGTATTAATGTTTTAGGTGGCACCACCCCCTTTAATGAATGCATTAACGGCTTACAACACACTGTGTATATGCTGTTGTATTTTGATCACAATTTAACCGTATTTTTTGTACATTCTTTGCATCTCCACATGTGCTGTTTAGCGAACCTTTTTTAATGATCCACCTTTGTAACCTACAAAGTATAAATAATTAGCCACGCTTATGCACATATAGATGTACACACGTTTAGTTCACATACACTTTTGACTATAGTCATTTGGATATCTTATTTAAAGCGGTGTTTCACCTGGAAAAAATAAATACACTTACCCTCCCAGGGCGCCCGCGATGTCGTTCGTGGAGGCCGAGATGTCCCTCGGCGATCCGGATCCAGCGCCGCCATCCTCAGTTAGGGAAACTGCTTCCCGTTTCCTACTGCGCATGCGCGAGTCGGCGCGCGGACTACTGCGCATGCGCGAGTCTTATTTGTGAATGGGGAACGCGGTGTGTTGTGGGACACAGTTCCCACAACACACCGCTCCCCATTCACTAGAAGACGGAAGGAGAGAAGATCACCGCGGCGCTGGAGGAGGCAGATTAGGACGATCTGCCTAGCAACAGCCATTTCTGGTAAGTAAAATAAATTTAAAAAAATTTTTTTTTTCATTTTAAATTGTTACTAAAATGTTTTCAAGTTTTTGTTTTCAGGGTGTCCCACCACTTTAATAACTAGTGTATATGACACTTGAGTCAATTTATTTCAGTTAAGGTATATCAATTTACTTTTTCTTCTCAAACGTCATTCACACTGTTTATACAATTCACCATTCACATTACATAGAATGTAACACGTGTATCTTTACACATTTTTTCACACGTTTATTTTTTTTCTCTATTTTTACTTTTTTGTTTAAGCTTATCTCAGTTCGATCAGAGATAGGATTACACAGTCACAATAGGGATAACAACTAATGGATACATATCACTATACACGTATACATTCATACGTGTGTGTGTGTATATATATCTATCTATCTATCTATCTATCTATCTATCTATATATATATATATATATATATATATATATATATATATCATTTTTTATTTATTTTTTCCTGTTCACATTCTACTTACGCTTTTATTTCCATTCATTATTCACTATTTATGTAATATTTTTTCACTGCACACTATACAACCCCTAAACTTTTACTTAGGTTTTGACCTTTCTGCATGTACACGTATATGCATATAGTGATGCATACATGCATCTTTTACTATATTGCATACTATTTTTAATTCAATTTATAAAAAAAATTTAGGTTTTTCTATTTGGTAACTCTCTGTCTAAATGGTTGGTCCAGCAGCACATGTTGGGATTTAATCAATACCGTGTTTCAGCTGTTCGCAACAGCTTTTTTTCAATTATCTTACCATGTGACACATACTCTGGAGATTGTGTGTGTGTGTGTGTGTGTGTGTGTGTGTATATGTGTATATGTGTGTGTATATATATATATACACACACACACACACACACACACACACACACACACACACACACACACACACACTCACCTGAGAGTTATTTAGCTATGAGTAAGCACTATAGATAGTGTGAAACGCGTCAGCTGTGTGCCCCCCTTTTGCTTTGCCGTGTTTTTGGATTTGATGTGATCCCTGCTTTTTAAATAAATTCATTGAATTTTTATCTTCTTCTGGTGTGCGGCTGTCCAGAGTTCTTCCTGATGCTCTAAGTCTACCGTGTTATTAGCCTGCACCTGAGGCTTCTAATCAGGAGCATTCGCCCTGAAGGATCATCCTGGAGCGGTGGTTATCTCCCTTTATCTACAACAATCTCTAGGTGGTGTATGCTGATTAGGAACATCCCGACAGGATTTTTGTTCCTCCTAAGAGGTTCTCCCTTTTATATCCCATGGATGAAAAGTTCTTTAACCACTTCAATACCAGGCACTTATGTACCTTCCCGCCCAGACCAATTTTCAGCGCTCTCACAATTTGAATGATAATTACTCAGTCATGCTACACTGTATCTTTCTTTTGGTGGTATTTAATTACCACTGGGTTTTTTATTTTTTGCGATTATAAGCGAAAAAACTGCGAAAAGTTTGAAAAAAACACACTTTTATTTTCTATTGTAAAATTTTGCAAATAAGTCAATTTTTCTTCCTAAATTTGTGTCAAAATTTATACTGCTACATATCTTTGGTAAAAATATTTGATCTTTGTGAAAGTTATAGAGTCTACAAACTATGGTGCTAATCACTGAAAATTGATCACACCTGATATACTGAAGGCCTATCTAATTTCTTGACACACTAACAAGCCAGGAAAGTACAAATACCCCCCAAATGACCCTTTTTTGGAAAGTAGACAGTCCAAGGTATTTACTAAGAGGCATGGTGAGTTTTTTGAAGTTGTAATTTTTCCCACAATTCTTGTGTAAATTAAGATTTTTTTTTTTTTTTTTACACAAACTGGTTATATTAACAGTTTATTTCTCTTACACAGCAGATGCATAATTGCAACTACACCCCAAAATACATTACTCCTCCTGAGTATGGTGATACCACATGTGTGAGACTTTTTTTTACACAGCCTGGCCACATACAAAGGCCCAACATTGAAGTAGCACTTTTAGGCGTTCTACAAGCATAAATTGCACATATCCTTTCTCAACCACCTATTACACTTTTGAAGGCCCTGGAGCACTAGGACAATGGAATTGTCCACAAAATGACCCCATTTTGGAAAGCACACACCCCGACTTTCAGCCTCATCAGAGGTTCTTACGTTTTGCAGTAGAGGAATGTAATTTTCAGTTTGTGGCTCTACCCTTCAGGCTTGCTACAGCTCCCCGGGGGTTCACAAAGGTCCTAGCACCAATACTGGGTCTTTTAAGGGCCCAACGGATCCTAGATCTCGGGTATCTGGACAACCTCCTGCTCAGAGATCACTCATTACAGGCTTTAGAACAGAGCATAACATGTACAGTGCGGTATTTGAAAAGCTTAGGCTGGATCATAAATACCAAAAAGTCAGCCTTGAAACCAGCTCAAAGTCTAAAGTATTTAGGTCTGATCCTAGATACGGTTCAAGCAATAGTATTCTTGCCACCTGTAATGATCTGTGCCCTGAAGGTTCAGGTGCATCAGTTAAGGGGCACCAGACAACCCTCCATTCGGCTCTGTATGCGTCTTCTAGGGAGGATGGTATCCTCCGAGGCAGTGCCCTATGCCCAATTCCATTCCAGGCCTTTACAACAAGACATCTTATTGGCCTGGAACATGGGAAGACAAGCCCTGTATTATCCAATATGCTTATGTCCTTGGGCATGCTTAAGCCTAAACTGGTGGTTCATAACAAGATCATAACCTGCGAAAGGGAAAATCCTTTCTCCCGGTAACTTGGAGAGTACTGACAACAGAGCAACCCTAGAAGGGCTCACAGCTCTCGAGAAATAGTCAGGGACAGAACAGATCCTGCCCATCAACGTCCTGGAATTGTGGGCAGTACGTCTGCCCCTACGGTCCTAGACGGTGGAGCTTTAGGACTGCCCTATCAGGGTTTAGTCTGACTGCCACTGCAGTGACCTATATAAAAAAAAACCAAGGCGGTACCTGGAGTTGTTCAGCTCTGAAGGAGGAAGGAGAGGGATCTAAGGGAAAGCATAAAACCAGGGAGTACTGGCTCCATGGAACTATCAGAGCATCTGCTCCGATTGCCAGAGGATCCCTTGTTCGGGACACAAATTGCTGTAGCTTGTTGTTGAACCTGGATACCAATAGGTCGACCTCTGGCCATCCCCAACGCTGGCAAATTTCCCTGAACACCCCTGGGTGTAGGAACCATTCCCTCGGGCAGATCTGCTGGTGGCCGAGATAATTTGCCTTCCAGTTCTCTACTCCCGGGATATGGACTGCCGATATAAAATCGGCACATGTCCCTCTGCCCAGGCAAGTTTATGTCTGACGCGTTTCGCCTCAGTAAGGCATCTGGGGGCTTACTGAGGCGAAACGCGTCGGAAACGATTTGCTGATGCAAATATTGTGTTTTTTTTTTCAAAATTGTCGCTCTTCTTTTGTTTATAGTGCAAAAAATAAAAACCGCAGAGGTGATCAAATACCACCAAAAGAAAGCTCTATTTGTGGGGAAAAAAGGGTGCAACGTCGCACGATTGCACAATTGTCAGTTAAAGCGATGCAGTGCTGAATCGCAAAAAGTGCTCTGGTAAGGAAGGGGGTAAAATCCTCCGGGGCTGAAGTGGTTAATATCCATGCCAGACCTGAAGGGCCTGGTATGACTTTTGAGGGGGACCCCCACACCATTTTTTTTATTTTTTGGTTAGGGGTTCCCCTTAATATCCATACCAGACCTGAAGGGCCTGGTATGCTCTTGGCCATGCCGTTTTTTTTTGAAAATTAAAGTCGCCTGGCCTGGGGGGCAACTTAAAGTCGCCCAAGTCGTGTTGTAAGTCGCCCCAAGTTGCGCTGGAAGTCGTGTTACCCCTGTGTGAATGGACTGTTAGCGTGCGCTATTATCAATGTCATACTATTATCGTGGTGCGCCGTTAGATTATGTGTTGGGCTTATGTGTGCGCCGGTTCATACGCTCACTTAATAATTTTATCTGGTGCACCAATTATGGTATGAAGCGGCGCAGCGCATTCATCTTAGTAAATCAGCCCCTTAGTGTCTCCTGAATAATATTCATTTGTAAGACAAGACCAGTGCCCTTTTATGGTACTTTAGGTACCATTTCCTGACCTTTTAACATGTGTCCTTCTATAGACCTGCTTAACCTCTGTGCACCCTACTCCATGAACACAGGGGGGACACTCACTGATGGCAATGGTGGAAACCAGCAAAAATTCAGTCAAGCATTCATTCTACTGATGTTTTTCAAAGAACTCAAACTGCTCAGTGACGTTGATTTGCACATAAGCTGGACCCTATTGTAACACCAGTTTGTGTATCTGATTCTTGCGCTGTCTGGTTGGCCACTGGTGTATACATACCTGAGTCAAAGAGATTTTTCTGCAACCATGTCACAATTTCTTTGACAACTAATAACATTAATACAGTACAGCCATCCCAGTCCAGAGCCCAAAAGTGCCAGGTATCTTTGCCGTCTCATTTTAGAAAAGGTAGACATGGAAAAGCCCAGGTGTTTCTAGAGGATGCTTTGGAAACTAACTCACCCTACTCCCAAACCCACGATGCTATGGCTTGACGTAACATTCTTGCCTGTGTACATATGAGCACTTCTGTTAAACAGAATATTTGGGTTTCTCCTAAAAAAGCTTTTTACCCCTTGGAGAATCATTGCCAAGCTGCATTTAATGGGGGAAAAAAAATACTAAAAAGTCGACTGTTCTGGTAGTAGATCCTGCTGTTTCAGGCTTAAGCTTTTCGCTTCGAGACCCTGTGCTCTACTTTTAATCAGTTGGCCAGACCATTTTTGTTATTTTTTTTTCCATTGCTTTTTTATTTTTCCCATACAGCTTTTACAGTAAAAGACTCCCCAAACCATATATTTTCTGAAAGCATATGCCCAGTAGAATAAAAATAAAGTGCTACTTTTTATATATTGCGCAAATGTTTATCAAAACATTATATTCGCTTAACCACTTGCCGATGGCCTAACGTACATATACTGTGGCAGGTCAGCTCTAGTGGGAGAAATCACATACTTTATTATTATTCAGGATTTATATAGTGCCAACAGTTTTTATGCAGTGCTTTACAATATAGAAATGAGACAATACGGTTACAATACAATAAAATGCAAGAGGATTAAGAGAGCCCTGGTCAGAAGAGCTTACAAGCTAATACTTTTATAAATAAACATGCTGCACTACTCATAAGTTTATTTATATATAGTAGTATTTATATTATATATATATATATATATAACAATGAAGACATGAGCTTTTCAAACATTCCAGTCCATGAAAAAGGGATCAAATAAGTGACAAAGAGAGATCCACCATTCTTGTGCAGGAATCCAAATAAAATGTGCTCATGCAATCCTCCACCTGTGTCTTAGGCTGCTCCCCTCACGGTTTGACCCGTTTCACCAGCGGGTCAAACAAAGCACTTCACCTCTGGGCATATCAAGAGAGACTGGTGTCATGTCGGCACTGGAGATCCTCTATTCCATACACATACTCTGCCTGGTAAGCAAGCTTTCTGTGTGTGCAATGATGGGCATGTATATGAAAGAAAATGGCGAAATCTAGTGCTCTCCGTATAACAATGTATTCCCACAAAAAGCCAGCAAACATGCTCACAAATGTGGCACTACAAGCCGTGCTGGCTGTACAAAAGCATTGATACAATGTAAATGGCAGGGCTCAAAATTTCAAGTCCTGAGCTATCAAGGGTTACTCGCCACCAGTTGCCCCACCCAACTCTTACCCTGCCCGCCCCTAATCACGCCATCATAAATTATGTCATGAAATTACACTTAAATGTTTTATGCAGAATTAAATTAATTTTAACAACTTTTATCAGTTCCTTTCAGCACAGCCTCACCAGTGCCCATCAATGCAGGCTCACCTGTGCCCATCAATGCAGCCTCACCGTGCCCCACATTGCAGCCTCACCGTGCCCCACATTGCAGCCTCACCGTGCCGCCATTGCAGCCTTACAGTGCCCCTATTGCAGCCTTACATTGCCCCCATTGAAGCCTTACATTGCCCCCATTGCAGCCTTACATTGCCCCCATTAAAGCCTTACATTGCCCTCATTGCAGCCTTACAGTGCCCCCATTGCAGCCTTGCCAGGGCAAAGAAAGTGGGAGTGGCCGGATCGTGACTGGAGTTAGAGAGCCGCGAGCAGTAAAACACGCTGTAACAGCTTACATTGGAACTATCTCCGCTCTGCTCACTCTCACACAGCCCCGCCTCCTCCTAACCCCGCGCCTGTAATAGACAGAATTCATCCCAGCATTGGACCCGTGTTCTGTCTATTACAGGTGCGGGGTTAGGAGGAGGCGGGGCTGTGTGAGAGAGAGCGGAGATGGTTTCAATGTAAGCTGTTACAGCGTGTTTTACCGCTCGGTGATCCTGCGGTTCTCCTCAAATGCCATGCACTCTTCCCCTGGGAGAACGGCTCCCGGTCAACCCCGCCTGTTAGAGGTGCTCACCCCCCCACTCCCAGGCAGCCTAGCTCCTCGCCAGCCCTCATTTTCCACTCGCAAAATGCGAGTAGGCGAGTGGAAAATTTGAGGGCTGTAAATGGGATGGCTGCGGTATGATGTCAGCAGGTAGGCTCTGCCCCCTAAATGCGTGTTGTCAGCCCTACTGAAGAAGTCTACATCGGACGACACAAAATTGCTAAATTCCTTCTAAATATAAAAGCTAAACAATAACAAATATTTTTAAATTGCGCCTTTTTTGAGAACTGGTAAAAATCAGATGTACGCATACATTTTTCAAAAAATCTGGAGGTTTTCATTGTTCACTTACAGCTTTCAGAGTTTGTAAAAGCCCCCACAAACCCTTATATTTTTTATATTATGAAAGCACATGGCAAGTAGAATAAAAAGGTGCTACTGATTTGTAAGGCACCGCGATGTTTGCGCAAATGTTTATCAAATCAATATTTTCGCTGAAAATACACCCGCCTGCATTTGATCAGGTCAGCTAAAAACAGATGGATGGGGATCTGTTCCCCATCCATATAACTGATCGAATCGGATAGAAGCGGACCACCCCATAGAGAATAGTGAAAAAACTGATCCGCGGATTGTAATCCAATGATCAGAGCTATAGGTTTGTTCAGCAGAGTCTGCTGAACCATTCTTCTATAAGTTTATGGTCACTACAGTGACCATGAGCTTATAGCAGGATGAGGAATGAGGTTCCTGCAGTGTACGGACCTGGCCAACTGGAAGCAGGGCTGTACGGCTCTAGCAATGAAAGGGGTAAATATACCTCATAACAGGTGTACCACCATTTATTTAAAAATCCTTCAGAGAGAAAATTTGAGACGTATTTAAAGGCTTTACTCTTCCAGGTCTGGCCCTGCAACTTCTGTTTGTCAAACTGCAGCTATTTGGACTAGGGTGATAAACAACCAGCAGGATCCTGTCTTTCAGACATCAGTGACAGGAATTATGCCCCATTGTTGGTGTCAGTGGGCAGAAGATTGTCTCATATCAGTGGGATGAATAGTGCCCCAAGGGCTTTGTCTATATATGCACTGAATTTTGTTTTTAAAGCTTGGTCAGCTGAAGCTGCCTATACAAGACACTTCACACAATACACTTTCAAGGAAGATGTCTTTGTTTAGGCACTCAAAGTTTATTAAGAATTTCACAGCAGTAAGGCCCCTTTCACACTGGGGCGGTTTTCAGGCGGTACAGCGCTAAAAATAGCGCCTGTACACCACCTGAAAAAAACGGCCCCATTCACTCCAGTGTGAAAGCCGGCGGGCTTTCACACTGGAGCGGTGCGCTAGCAGGACCGCAACAAAAGTCCTGCTAGCAGCATCTTTGGAGCGGTGAAGGAGCGGTGTATTTACCGCTCCTATACCGCTCCTTCCCATTGAAATCAATGGGAAACCGCGGGGATACCGCCCGCGCTTTGCGGAGGTTTTTAACCCTTTTGCGGCCGCTAGCGGGGGTTAAAACCACCCCGCTAGCGGCCGCATACCGCGGGTAAAACGATGGTAAAGCAGCGCTAACTATAGCGCTGCTTTACCGTCGCCGCCCCGCACCGCCCCAGTGTGAAAGCAGCCTAAATGTCCTACTTCCACAGAAAGGTGGAAACCCCCCTCTTCATTGGTTTCTACCACCTCAAAACACAAGCCTCATCACTATTCTTGGGGTGTTACAATTTGTATACCTCTGATTGAACCCATAGATATAGAGCATCTGTAACTTAAAGGGGTAAAAAATGTTTGTGTCTATCCCCAAACTTGCCCAAGGACAGTCAGATTTAAAAACTTCCCTGGACCATCTCTTATCCCAATGTGTGGTTGTTTTGGTGCCTCTAGAGGACAGATTTAAAGGATTATTTTCAAACCTGTTCATGGTACCAAAAACCCAACAGGGGTATTCATCCTATCCTGGACCTAAAATCCCTAAAGCTAATAGTTATTGCCTCTGAGACAAGGAGAATACTTGTCAGCAGTAGACATTCAAAATACCTATTTTTCCCTTTTACTCATCACAGCAGTGCTTTCTGCACTTCATAGTAGGAGACAAATGCTTCCAATTGTTTGCACTGGCGTCTGGCCTTATCCTCTGCACTTAAAGTATTTAAAATGTAACTCTTACCTCTATTTAAGACCTCTGGACTTCCAGATTACAGGGTGCCTAGATGAACGCCTGGATTCGTATCAAAACTGCAAATGTTCAAAGGACCATTTGGATTCTTTAGGCTTTTGGATCGGTAATCAACTTCCAAGAATCTGCCCTCCAGCCTTCTCCTCTTTTAGAATACTTACATCTCGTCCTAGACTTGACCCAGGCAAGTGTTTTCTTTCTGACAAACCAGCTTCTCTCTCCAAGGTCTTATGTTTGGAGCTTAGAATCCAAAAGACATCCCTCAGTGAGAGCCCTGAGTCTTATGGTTGCCTTTTTCAAGGCCGTTCCCTTTGCATAGTTGCAATCAAGGCCCTTGGAAAACATTCTTTTGGCCTGGAACAAACACATTTGATCTCTTGACTTCCCTAGGCTTATCTCCAGTTAATAAACAAGACGTCTCATCAGAGAGAGACAAAGGATAGTGGGGCTCATTAAACAGTAGCAGATATTACTGATCAAAGTCAAGAAACTGTGTATGAAAAAAATCATATATACATTTATTTCTAGAACTTATCCTGTCACAGATACAAATGAATGTTAATTAGCTAAATATCAAATACGACTAAATTATATATACAATAGTCGTCGGTTCAAATTGAACTCAAACGAGTATACACAAGATATGGGGGGACGTGACAACATAAAACAAAAATAACAAATATACGTCCAGACGCCAGAGGGAACGCGTGATGTGTTGGCTAATGCTGAACACTGCAGCCTGATATCTACTGTTTGGGGGTAAAAAAAACCTTCAATACCAAAGTAGTTTAGTCTACATATCACAGGTGCCCCTAGGAGGCTCGAGCCAGAGGGGAGTTAAATGGCAGGGGAGGAGGGGATTGTCTCCTTGTCCCTCCCCTCTTTCCTCTGTCCCCCCTTCCCCCCCCCTGTGATTGTCTGTCATGCCTCGTACCTCATTAATGTCTGTCAGCCCCTATAATTTGAGACTAATGACACACACACAAAACAAATGTTGGTTGAAAGATAAAAGATATATATGGTCATAACAATTATTGTATTTTTTTCAATGTCCTGCTAAGCCATTATAACGTTGATGGACACAATAGCTTTATCTTGCTATATTACCATATATATCTTTTCTAGATACATTTTTCAGGCAAAGAATCTTCTGTCTATAGTCGCAGTAATGGCCCAATAATGAGAATGAATGATATATAAATATATAATTACATACTATTGGCCAATATTGCAACTGAATATGTCTATATCTATATTGACACCAACAAGCACTGGACAACTACGATGGGAAACGGGACTAATAGGAAAGTTTATATCATGGCAACTGGTACTCCGATTACCAGAAATTAAAAACACACCTATACCTATCAATTACTTTAAGTAGAATATCAATATGTTCGATCTCTCCCTTTAACATTGATGACCACAGAACCAATGAAGAGCCATGAAATGTACACATCCATCGGGTTATTCCTTCCTATCAAGCAATTAGCTTTAAGTGGTAGGCGTGAACGAGGACTGGACATCAATAAGAAGGAGTCCTCGTACGCCGCTACAACGTCCAGAAGAAGCTACACCCACCCCCTTTGTGAAACGCGTTGACGTCACCTACGAACGGACGCCATGACGCAATCCCCCACAGGTGTGCACGCGTCAGACGCTGTGAGTAGCAGGGAAACAGCAGGGATCCCTTTGGCCACGCAAAAATCTGTATGCAAGGAACAACAGATAACAGAGAGACACAGACTGCAGTACCCTCTACCTGAATTGCCAAGACCTACCTCTCTAAAGACCTACCTCTCTAAACCGGCACCGCTAAATAAGTTTGATAGCCTATTGGATTTCTTCATCTTTTAAGTGTTCCGTCATCATAGAAGCTCTACAGGTTATTTACAACCCATATACGGACCATCACCAATACGCACGGAGCGGTAATGTATGATGCCGTTATTTGAAGTCATTTAAGGCACTAAAAGCGATAGAGGGCATTCTGTAGAAGCTGAATACTATTCAATTTGGTATGATAACCAATGGACATTCTCTGCTAAGAGAGCCTTTAGACACAGAATGAAAGGACTTCCATAATGAGATAAAGGCAACTGGCAATGCAAGTACCTTTTAAAATATAAAGGCAATGATATATCATGTATCCTGGGGCAATATCTGCTTTTCACATGATTAAATTATCATTTAATTCACTTATCTTGAACAAGTGTTGCCATTCTCATCTATAAAATCATTCATCAATGAATACTATATATATTTGTCTCTCTGATACGGCCATACATAGGGAATTTCCCCCTTATCTCCTCCTCCTTTAGCTAATTAACATTCATTTGTATCTGTGACAGAATAAGTTCTAGAAATGTATATATGATTTTTTTCATACACGGTTTCTTGACTTTGATCAGTAATATCTGCTACTGTTTAATGAGCCCTACTATCCTTTGTCTCTCTCTGATGAGACGTCTTGTTTATTAACATGTTTAGGGGTTGAACAGTTAGCATCCAAACAGGACGATATTCACACAGCTTTACATACAAGCCTCTTCTTTCCTATTTTATTTTATCTCCAGTTAAGCAAGGGACTCCCTAACTTGGTAGATTGTCAATCCATCCTTGCAACTGGCAAGGTTGTTTCTCCCATACTAATGGTGGTAACAGAGCTGCTTTTACCTTTGCAAACATGTGGCAGGTGGATGGATCTTAGATGCTTGGGTGCAGAAGATGGTTTCTGGGGGTCACAAGCTTGAATTTCATTCTCTACCACCTCCTCAGTTCATGTCAATACAATACAGATTAGCAGATATGTATGCTGCCTTTGTGGGACTTCTGAAGCAAGGGGTCATTACCCCAGTTATTGTGGTGGAACAGTTTGAGTTCTTAAACCAAAAGGGGGCATCACTGCCATTTTGGATCTCAAGTCTATAAATGTCTTCAGTCAGACCAAAAATTCCATATTGGAATCGGTCATAGCTGCCTTGCAGCAGGGAGACTTTCTGGCCCATGTGGACATTAAGGATTAAAATCTTAGACCCCTTTCACACTGAGGTGCTTACACGCTAAAAAAAAGCACCGGAATGTAAACATCCCTTGTGACAGTGATAGGCAGTGACAGGTACTCTTTATGGAGGGACTGGGTGTCCATAAGACCCCAAATCTCTCTCACTTAAAAGTATTACAAACACCAAAATCTGCATTTTGGAATACTGTCTTGTGTTTTTTTTTTTTAAATCAGCGCCATTGGCAACTGAAGTTTTTGACATTGGAGACTTGGGTCTCCGGCCAGCCGGCGGATGAACCAGTTGGTTGCGCAGGTCTCCCGTTGGGATGGGAGACCTGAACAGAATGGCGGGGGGAGAGAGATATCTCCCAACGCGCCTGGTGATAGCCGTGTGGCTGCTATCAACAGATAGCCGACCGCCAGCTCTAAAAAAAAAATGGTACCGTGGTGAAGCCTGCAGGCTTCACTCTGGTACAACCACTTCAACAGAATGATGTACAGGTACGTGATTTGGCGTGAAGTGGTTAAGTAAGGCCAGTCTACTAAATCTGTGAGTGCATCTTGGGCTTTTCAGCTTAAAGCAACTGTGTCCGAGATTTGCAAGGCTGTTATTTGGTCTTCTGTTCACACATTCTTCAAGTTTTTCCAAGTCCATTTTCAGGTTCATATTGATGCCAACTTTGAGTATAAGATCCTTTAGGTGGCCCCTTTAAGCTGCAGCAGTCCCTACTCTGGGGTTTTTTTTGTTTGTTTTGTGGACATGTAATTGTTCTGTTGCTGTTACTCTCCCCTTGTTTGGCTGCTTATGAATGTTTAAACAGCTTATGATTCTCTGTGTCCCCTAATGAACAATAATAAAAGACATTTTTATATTTACCCTAAGGCTCCAATCACACAAATGCAGGTTTTTTCATACTGTTTGCAGAAACAGGACTTTTTTTTTTTTTCTTTTAACATGGGTTTCTATGGAACACATTCACATCAATGCATTTATGGGCCTTTGCATTTTTGGAAAGGGTCAGGGACTTTTTTTTTTTTTTTTTTTTAATGCAAAACGGTGCTTTTTTTTGGTTCAATAGACTTTAGTGTAGAAGCTGCAGAAAAGCATGTAGTGGTGTTTTTACCGCGATTGTGATGTGATTTGTATTTTAAAATCTGCCCAACAAATTTTCCAAAAAAAAAAAAAAAGCATAAAAATGAAAAAGCAACATGCATCAATGTAAATCGAGCCTTAAACCTATCTCTTGTAGTTGAGGGAAATGAGCCCCACCCATCTGTCTATGATCATGTTCCTTTTCCAAAAAATAAGGTATGTGGAGAGTAGGAGGACTTATTCTTATTGGCAGTTGACTTTCCAGCTTCCAAACTTTTTTGTAGGCTGTAGTATAACTTAATAATCTATTATTTCCTGATGAAATTCAAGAAACTGATTTTATAAGTACCAAATCCCTTTTTTTTCCCCCCTAACCAAACAAATCTATCTGATGGAGGCTATTTAGTGATACTGGTTCCATCCCTCTTGCTCGTTGTACAAATTTGACACATGCTGGGCACAGGGGTTGGCCTACAATTTTTTTGTTTTTGCAAGTGGTTAATCACTTAAGTAGCAATATAACCCAGCTGAAGTGCTGGGTCCTTTAATGAACTCCAAATAATAGACTTTACTGTGTGTATAAACAGTGCTCATCATAAATAAATACACCCCTTTTGAAAAAGTAAGATTTTAATCAATATCTCAATGAACACAAAATTTTGACAAAACTGAGTTTTATAGAACATTTATTTAGCTCATTACACAAAAGTACGGTTAATATAACTACAGTGGTGTGAAAAAGTGTTTGCCCCCTTCCTCATTTCCTGTTCCTTTGCATGTTTGTCACACTTAAGTGTTTCGGAACATCAAACCAATTTAAACAATAGTCAAGGACAACACAAGTAAACACAAAATCCAATTTGTAAATGAAGGTGTTTATTATTAAAGGTGAAAAAAAATCCAAACCATCATGGCCCTGTGTGAAAAAGTGATTGCCCCCTAAACCTAATAACTGGTTGGGCCACCCTTAGCAGCAACAACTGCAACCAAGCGTTTGCGATAACGTGCAATGAGGCTTTTACAGCGTCCTGGAGGAATTTTGGCCCACTCATCTTTGCAGAATTGTCCTAATTCAGTTACATTAGAGGGTTTTCGAGCATGAACGGCCTTTTTAAGGTCATACCACAACATCTCAATAGGATTCAGGTCAGGACTTTGGCTAGGCCACTCCAAAGTCTTCATTTTGTTTTTCTTCAGCCATTCGGTGGTGGACTTGCTGGTGTGTTTAGGATCATTGTCCTGCTGCAGAACCCAAGTCCGTTTCAGCTTGAGTACACGAACAGATGGTCGGACATTCTCCTTCAGGATCTCTTGGTAGACAGCAGAATTCATAGTTCCTTTTATCACGGCAAGTCTTCCAGGTCCTGAAGCAGCAAAACAGCCCCAGACCATCACACTACCACCACCATATTTTACTGTTGGTATAATGTTCTTTTTCTGATATGCAGTGTTCCTTCTACGCCAGATATACTTGGACACACACCTTCCAAAGAGTTCCACTTTTGTCTCATCGGTCCACAGAAGGTTGTCCCAAAAGTCTTGGGGATCATCAAGATGTGTTGTGGAGAAATTGAGACGAGCTTTGATGTTCTTTTTGCTCAGCAGTGGTTTTCTCCTTGGAACTCTGCCATGCAGGCTATTTTTGCCCAGTCTTTTCCTGATGGTGGAGGCATGAACGCTGACCTTAACTGAGGCAAGTGAGGCCTGCAGTTCCTTGGACGTTGTTGTGGGGTCTTTTGTGACCTCTTGGATGAGTCGTCGCTGCGCTCTTGGGGTAATTTTGGGCGGCCGGCCACTCCTGGGAAGGTTCACCACTGTTCCATGTCTTCGCCATTTGTGGATAATGGCTCTCACTGTGGTTTGCTGGATTCCCAAAGCTTTGGAAATGGCTTTATAACCCTTTCCAGACTGATAGATCTCAATTACTTTCTTTCTCAATTGTT
Organism: Lithobates sylvaticus; assembly: GCA_028564925.1. Lineage (NCBI taxonomy): Eukaryota > Metazoa > Chordata > Amphibia > Anura > Ranidae > Lithobates > Lithobates sylvaticus. The sequence continues at coordinate 586,979,098 of CM053026.1, read as the reverse complement.
CCTGAATTTCTTTGGGTCTCGGCATGATGTGTAGCTTTTAAGGATCTTCTGGTGGACCTTACTGTGTCAAGCAGCTCCTATTTAAGTGATGCCTTGATTGTGAACAGGTGTGGCAATAATCAGGCCTGGGTGTGGCTAGAGAAATTGATCTCAGATGTGGACAACCACAGTTATAGTATGTTTTAACAAGGGGGGCAATCACTTTTTCACACAGGGCCATGATGGTTTGGATTTTTTTTCACCTTTAATAATAAACACCTTCATTTACAAATTGCATTTTGTGTTTACTTGTGTTGTCCTTGACTATTGTTTAAATTGGTTTGATGTTCCGAAACACTTAAGTGTGACAAACATGCAAAGGAACAGGAAATGAGGAAGGGGGCAAACACTTTTTCACACCACTGTATGTGTTGCGTCTTGAGATATGTAGATATAGATTTTTATTTAAACTAATGATTTTCTCTCAGACTAGATTTTTAACAGATGAGGTTTGTGAGGATATTTCTCTAACGAATGCCTTGGTAACTATGGGAACTGTTTGCAGTTGGTTAAGGTAAACGAGTTTGTAACCATTGTCAACAAACGCCCAAATAAAAGGAGCAGTAGCGACTGATAGTAAGGCCACTCATGTTTTAACACCAAGAGACTCACCTGTAATCAGCCAAGAAGAATGTAACTGATTGCCTGAGTCCTAGTTGTCAACGGAGATCACGAACACACAGTAACTGGAGTTAAGTAACCTTTTTAAGTGTATTTCTACTGTTAGATCATAGTTTCTGCTAATTTGCTAGGCATCTTGCTATAGATATGTCAGTTTTGTACTATTGTAATAGTTTTGTATGTACAGCATTTTTGTTCAGTGAAAGCACATTTACATACTGCAGAGGTCTCCGCTTCCTTGCTTATACTGCAACGTAACCTTGCTAGATAGACCCAAGAAAAGCAAGGCTGCAGAGGGTTCTGGTGGCCATAAGGAAGTGTGCAGCTTGCCTATCTGGGCCAGAGGCAATGAATGGGAGCTTCTTGCTAAAGAATTTGGAAAGTATGCTTCTCCCATGAATAGGACTTGGGGTGATTTACCGTATTTATCGGCGTATAACACGCACTTTTTCCCCCTTAAAATCAGGGAGAAATCGTTGGTGCGTGTTATACGCCGATCCCCCGCTGATTCTGAGCCTCTCGGCCATTCTCGCGGCTTTCGGCCGTTCTCGGAGGCTTTCGACGGCTCTCGCAGTCCCGCCGAGAGCCACCGAGAACTATCGAGCGCCGCCGAGATACACAGGACATCCGGCTCTGTAGATCGGCGGCTCCTTTTTTAAATTATGCAAATGACACTGGGCCAAGGCTGCAGGTGGAGACTGACCAGGCTGCATTTAAATGTACGGTTTTTTTTTTTTCCTTAAAACTCCCTCCTAAACTTGGGGTGCGTGTTATACGCCGATAAATACGGTTAGTAAAGCAGAGAAGAGGACAGTGGGTTGTCACTTCATTCATGTCATCTATACTGAATCACAGATAAGGGAGAAGGCAGAAGTTAAGGTATTAAAAGACCAGCAAGCAGTTGCTTCAGAGTGTGTTCATTCAACTACTAGTCGGACTGATGATTTGCAAGAGCGGTGTGCAGCCCTCATGACCAAATCGATGAATGCCTTAAGGAAAGGGTGTAAAGCTAGGGTATGTGTTATTGTCACATCTGGGATTGTGAGGATGTGCTCTCAAATGATGAGGAGATAGTTTGATGTTTCTGATGATGATTATCCAATGGGAAAGAAAAAGTGTGCCAGACCTCATTACTAAGCATAGGAAAAGTTTACACAAACTGAACTCTACAAGCTGGCAAAACAATATAAAGAAAGGTCCTATTGAGTTGGTGCCTAGGCTTGTGGATGAAGGGGCAGACAGGGTTTTGTCAGGTAAGGAAGCAGTGGCTATGGGGGTGTTAACCCATGATCCACAATTGTGTCAGACGATGCAAAAAGCTTGAGCGTTTAGTGTGAATTTTTCACTGTTAGACCTTGTGAGAGATGGAATGGTCAGAGTATACGTTAGTCCTACTGACCTGGAAAATACCTACTCCTGGAGTTCAATAGCAGATTTCCAGGTTACGTGAGATGGGTTGTATAACCGGATTAAATACATTTCCAGAATGGATGGGTACAGATATGGAACCCTTTACGTCTGCTCTGCGCTCTAAGCTGATTAAGTCTGTGCCATTTAATCTCAGGGCTCCTTTTTTGTCCTTGCTGGGAGGCCTGAAATTAAACAGCAAGATTCATGAAGCCACTCCCTTTTTAAGCCAGTTGGGGGAGCTAGAGAAGACTAAAACAAAAGATGTCAGGGTAGTAGGTAATTTTAAGGACAGACAGGAAGAATACAAGCAGAAAATAACTTTTTACAGAGAAGGGAATGTGGGAGAGAAGACAGGCGGTGAAGAGAAAACCAGGCTAGTTATTTCTAAGAAAGAAATGTGGGTGGACTTCTTAAAGGCAGTTGTACCTAAAGATGCGATAAATGGGATTTCTACTGCAGAAATGCTGAAGAGGTGGAAAAAATTTTGTGGGGAAAACTGTCAGGGTTACAAACACTACTCCTAGTGAAGATAACATCAGCCTAGACTTGGACAAAACAGAACATATCCCTCCTGTTAGTTGCCCCAAACCATTTCCCAAAACTGAACATGAACCCAAACCCAAATCCCTTTATCTTGGGGAGGAGTTTGAGAGAATCAGAAAAGGGGCTTGGGAGGCTCCTCATCCTTTCATGAAGGGAAGGTGAGTCTCCTGTAATCACAGTGAGGGCAGTGACAGCAGGAGACCAACGCCCATGTGTACCTGTACTATAAGGTGTGGGGGAAGTCTTCTCCTACACATGTAATGGCTTTAGTTGATACCGGAGCTGAAGTTACACTTTTGCAATGAAATCCTTCCCATCACAAAGGAGAATTGATTTATGTAGAAGATTTGGGAGGGCAAACGGGTGAAATTGACTATTGGCAAGGGATCAGGATTTATGACAAATGTTTATCGGAGTTACCCGAAAATATTCTTGGGATGGATGTACTTCAAGGTCAGTCTATTCAGACTGAACGGGGTCCATTCACATTAGGGTATCCTGATAAAGTGTATCTGGTAAGGGCGGTGAAGGCTGTGGGCAGAGGTCATGCGAAATGGACCTCTGTCTACATTCCTCCACCAGAGAAGCCATTCTGTCTCAAGCAATACAGACTTCCTGGAGGCCACAAAGGAATTGGGGAGACTATTCAAGAACTGTTGAGAATAGGGATTTTTAGACCTGCTGTAAGTCCTTTTCTTGTCTCCAGTGTTCCCAGTAAAGAAACCTGATGGGACATATAGAATGACTGTGGATTACAGAGGTCTAAACAAAGTGAAACCTCCATTGAAGTCTGCTGTACCTGATATGAGCTCAATCATTGATAAAACTGCTAAAGAGGCAGGAGAATATTATGCTGTGATAGACATTAATGGTTTCTTTTCTATTTTGATAGACCCAGAGTGTCGGGAACCAGTTTGCCTTTGTGTGGGATAGCCGCCAGTACACTTTTACTGTGCTTCTTCAAGACAATGTTCATTCTCCAACTATTTATCATGGACTGGTTGCCCAAGATTTAAGGACCCTGAATTTGAACGTCACGGTTTCACTACATTGATGAAATCATGATCTCTGGGACGAAAGAAGATGTAACTGAAGCTCTGCACCTGCTGATACAGCACATGGAGAACAGAGGGTGGGCTATCAACAAAATCAAAGGACCTGCCCTAGAGGTGGAATTCCTGAGAGATATACATCACCAGGAAAAAAATGGACTTCCCATGGGGTTCAGAGCAGTGGACTGCATTCTTTGCTACTCACGGAAGCCATTTTGCAGCATCAGGGATTAGGACTCATGAGACAAGAAGTACCATTTCAGCTGGATGTAGTGGAGCAAGATGGTACCATATCTTGGAGTCTGTGGCAGCCAAATGAAAAAGGACTGAGAGAAATACCCATTGGATTTTGGTCCAAACAACTGACAGGGGTACAGAAGGGATGCACGCCCCTAGAGAAGTACCTGTTTGGGGCCTACACAGCACTTCAACATGTAGAGACCATTACAGGAAAGGACACATATACCATACATACTGCATTGTCAATAGCAGGATGGGTGAGAAATAATGGACTGACCAATAGGACAGCTGTAGTTCAGAACCATACACTTATGAAATTTAAGTGGTGCCTTCAATAAAGACAGGGTATTGCAGCTGAGGATGTTAGATATTTCAAAACAGTTGGCAGGATTTGTTCTTTTACCAGCATGAAGAAGAAATTCCTGTGCTGCAGTCATCCCCCATTCAAGAGGCTCCTCCCCTTTGAGTCTCTGTCGGAAGACATGAAAGATTCAGCGTGGTTCACTGATGTTTCTGCCAGCTGCATTGTCTGGGTGGCAATGGACAGCAGCATCCTACAACCCAAGTACAGACAATCCTGCAGGAGACCGGAATTGGAGGATCCAGTCAGTATGCAGAGTTAAAAGCTGTAGTGATGACTCTTCAGGTGGATCCTTCTTCCCATGTCACTATCTACACTGGCAGCTGGGCAGTTTTTAAAGGACTGACAACTTAGATGCCCACTTTGAAATCCAATGAATGGATGATTCATGGAAAGGTGGTGTGGAGAGGCAAAGAAGTCGGACTACATCTGGAAGGAAGCTCTCTCCCACACAACAAAAGTGGGGCATGTTGATGCACATGTCCCCCTAGTTCAGTGATGGTGAACCTTGGCACTCCAGATGTTTTGGAACTACATTTCCCATGATGCTTAATGACGCATGAGCATCATGGGAAATGTAGTTCCAAAACATCTGGGGTGCCAAGGTTCACCATCACTGCCCTAGTTCCAGAATTTGAGAACTAGATAAGAGTTGCAGATGAAATTGACAAACTGAAGGCAGTTGTGCCAATTGATCTTGTCTTGATGAACTTGGCCAACTCTGCCCGCAATCTGGACATTTTGGGGCAGAAAAGCAACATATGAATGGGCACAGCAGAGAGGATTGCCTATATCCATGGACATGATAAAGGCTGTAATAGGGAACAGTTCAATGTGTGAAGTGCGACAATGGCCATTGCAAAAGTACTCCACCAGGTTGATTTTAAGAGGGGTGGGAGGCCTGCAGCAATCTGGCAGATTGACTTCATCGGTCCCCTGCCCTGGGGAAACAATGGACTGAGATATTGTTGCACTGCAGTGAACACCTATTCAGGACTTTTGCTTTTTCATCCTTGCAAACCTGCAGATCAAGCCGCAACGTTTGAACTGCTCCAGAAACTTGTTGCTTATTGTTGTCCCAAACAAGTCCAAAGTGATAACGGCTCACACTTCACCAGATCAACAGTAAAGCAGTGGGCCAAAGATTCTGAATTGGTTGTGCCACATCTCATACCATCCACAGGCAGCTGGTTTGATTGAAAGATGCAATGGGCTATTGAAGGACCAGATAGGCAAACTTACACCCACACATACACTAAGGGGGTAGGACCGGGTCCTCGCACAGGCAGTCATGTTAAATTCTAGGCCAAAAACAAACCATATGAGAGGATGGTAGAGGCTGGGCCACATATTCCACAGCTGGAGTGCAGAGTTCAGTATTTATGCAAGTTTCCTGAAAGAACAGGGCTTAACAGATGCCATGTTACTGCTTCCCATGACCTAGAAACCAAGAGTGACATAGCTGAAGCCTATCTAGGAATGAGAGGGGAATCTGGCAAAAAGGTTTGAAGTTATATTTGCATTGGGAGATGAGCTTCAAGACAGTGGCTGGGACTCTGACTGCTTAGTGGAGACTTCTCAGCAAGAGTGGAAAGTGAGGCTACATAACATCAAACCTTCCAAAATAAACAGCAGTGATCTTCTGGAAAATATCAGTATATTTTCTCTCCTCCCTATTGATGTGCTTTGGGAGGGTCAGAAGTGGATATAGGCAGATGGCAAAGTGTTGGTCTGATATCCAGGAAAGAAGCCAGTTAGATTTTAGCAGAAGGGTCGGGCTCTACTGTTTATGTATGTATTTTTAGAAGGAACAAATAATCAGCTTTGTTTTCCAGTCCACAGGCTGTCTCCGATCTGATCCATAGCAAGACCAGAGAAAAGTGATTTCATAATGGAAGACTACAAGAGCTGCGGAGAGCAAGACCTTTGATGTATTACAAGCCTGGACTTGTTTCTAAAGAACTTTAGAATGGATTTTCTAATGAACTTTTAACCAAAGACTGAAACACCTCAGTGACACAAATATGGGAGGGGTTGCATTCAAGTAAAATTAATGTGTAGAATGAGTTGTTAGTAATGAAGAGATTTTCTGAGTGTAGGCTGAGAGAAAAATCAAGGGCAGAATGAGTTGCGTTTGCTATAAATAAAGAGATTATAGATCTATCTCAATCTAATATATAGATATAATATTAAACTAATGATTTTCTCTATTAGACACGATTTTTAACAAAGATCAGGTTAGCCTGAGTGTTTCTCAAATGAATGCATTGGCAGCTGTTGGCAGTTGTTTAAGGTAAATGAGTGTGTAACCAGTCAACAAACTGGTACCCAAATAAAAAGAGCAGTAGAGACTCACAGTGAGGCCACTCATGCTTTAACACCAAGAGACTCATCTGTAATCAGCCAAGAAGGTACTTTATTCCTGAAGAAGCACAAATCCCAGTTGTCAAGAGAGATCACAAACCCACAGTAACTGGAGTTAATTAACTTCTAAGTGTATTTCTACTGTTACAGACCATAGTTTCTGCTCATTTGCTAGGTATTTTGCTATAGCTTGCTGTCAGTCTTGTACTGTATTCCTAGTTTTGTATGTACATCATTTTTGTTCAGTAAAAGCACATTTACACACTGCAGAGGTCTCAGGTTCCTTGCTTATACAACAAAGTAACCTTGCTAGATAGACGCAAGCAAAACAAACATCTTCACTTTTACTCAAATTAGTGGTTGCAAAAATGAATACACCCCACAATAAAAACTACTACATCTGGTATTTTGTTTGACCTCCATGAGGTTATACAGGACAGCACCAAGTCTTCTATGCATGGAATGAACAAGTTGACAATATATAACATCAATCTTTTTCCATTCTTCAAGAACAACCTCTTTTAGAGCCTGGGTCCTAATGCTCAGAATTCTCCATAGGTGTTCAATTAGGTTTAGATCAGGAGACATACCTGGCCACTAAATCACTTTCACCTTGTTCTTCAGAAGTTTAATAGTGGCATTAGATGTGTTTTGTATCCTTGTCATGTTGGAAAAGTGCACGACGAACAAGGGCACGTAGTGATTGTAGCATCTTCTCTTTCAACATAGAGCAGTACATCTATGAATTCACGATACCATCAATGAAATGCAACTCCCTAACACCAGCGGCACTTATGCAGCCCCACCGAGGGATACTGCCACCACCATGTTTCACTGTAGGGCCCATGCATTTTTCTTTCTACTCCTTGCAGTTTTTTGAAGCCATCAGTTCCAAAAACATTTCTCTGCAGTGTATGCTGTATTGTGTCATGGGAAACAATCACCCCAGTATGACGTTTATAAAACGGGGGAATTTGGGACTTTAAATGAACCCATGGTCTGGTAAGGTCATATCCCTCTATCCCTGTCAATATGAGGAAAAAGGAGCAAGGAGGTGGGACTTTATGTGAAGCAATTGAATAGAATGGTGGGTATTAAAATATTTAATATTCTGTAAAACACAATTACATATGTTAAATTCCATATACATAGAAATGCACACTAAAGCGTGATGTCAATTTCTAAAACAGTAGTAACTGGTAATAACATGGTTAGGTTACAGAATCCACCAAAATTCATAATTAGATATACATATATTGCAAGATAACATCTGCATGGCCTTTCTGATCCCTGTCACAGTAATGTGCTTATGTATTGGCATAATAATCTATTAAACATGTATTTGTATGATACACAGCATCTGGTAGCTCGATGCGTTTTGTGGCTTTATGCCCCGCTCATCAGGAGAAAGCACATGATATACAAGTATATGTGCAATTGGCGCAATGTCAGGGACCGTGACCCACCCGAAGGCATCAGTGTCAGGCACTGAGGAGGCATGTTCAGCAGCGGCACCCATCACAGACAGCACCCTAGGTGGACCCAGGCACACAGAGCACTCCTAGTGGGAGCATAAAATAATATATTAATGATGAGTGGGTCAACCAGGTGAAACCAATGTGAAGGCTATGCGAGTTAGAAAGTAATTGACAGTGAAAACTATACTAAAAAGGTAGGGATAGTGTGTGCAGAGATGAGACTAGTGACAATGTGACTGGACAGGAGTGAAGGTGGATGACCATGGTAAGAGGTTACCACAAAGACATCTTAGGGCAGGAGTGAGTGGGGAAGAGAGGAACGGGGTGACCTAAATATTCAAAAGGTACCTGGTGCTGGAGGAGGAGACGAGAGACCATGATTCAGGGTGAGACATGGAATCCTATGTGCAAGAGAGTCCTGAGTAACACGATCCGGCCAGGGCAGCTGCCCATAAATGCGCACCCCAACAGGCCAACCTCCAACGTCACGCTCAATGTGAGGGGAAGGAGGCACCTGGGCAGCAATTTGCCCAGTAATTGGTGCCATCACAGCCTTACTCAGGTGCTCATGGAGAGCAAGAATGCCCGCCAGTGAAGCAATGCAACGAGGATGCCGCGCGCATGGGGTGACGTCGATGCGCAGTGACAGCCTAGATGAGTTCCGGGCAACACCACAGGCCACAATGCACGTCACCAAGTGCCCAAATGTGACATTATATTATTCCTGATAAGTATGCAAGGGTAAATCACCAGAGTAAGATTGGTTATGTGCCTCCATCCCTGTCAATATGAGGAAAAAGGAGCAAGGTGAGACTTTGTGAAGCACATGGTTGCAATTGAATAGAATGGTGGGTATTAAAATATTTAATATAACATAATTACATTCGTTAAATTCCATATACATAGAAATACACACTATATCGTGATGGGGAGCCTTGGTGCACAGCCATTTTCAGATCTCTCCAGAGATGTTCAAGGGGGTTCAAGGCTGGACCACTCAAGGACATTCACAGAGTTGTCCCAAAGCCCCTATTTTGTTATCTTGGATTGGTGCTTAGGGTCGTTTGGAAGTTGGAAGATGAACCTTCACCCCAGTCTGAAGTTCAAAGTGCTCTGGATGTCTCTGTACATTGCTGAAGTCATCTTTCCCTCGATCCTGACTAGTCTCCTAGTTCCTGCCACTGAAAAAACATCCCCCCATCATGCTTCACTGTAGGGATGGTTTTAGCCAGGTGATGAGCAGTGCCTGGTTTCCTCCAGACATTACGCTTGCCATTCATGCTAATGAGTTCTTTGTTTCATCAGACCAGAGAATTGTGTTTCTCTGGTCCGAGAGTCCTTCAGGTTCCTTTTGGCAAACTCCAGGTTGGCTGTCATGCCTTTAAAGGAGGCATCGCTTCCGTCTGGCCACTACCATACAGGCCTGATTGTTCTTCTGGCAGGTCCTCCTCTCTCCACAGAGAAAACGCTGGAGCTCTGTCAGAGTGACCATTGGATTCTTGGTCACCTCCTTGAGGCCCTTCTCCCCAATCACTCATTTTGGCCAAGCGCCCTGGTCTAGGAAGAGTCCTGGCGATTCCAAACTTCTTCCATTTAAGGATGATGGAGGCCACTGTACTCATTTGAACCTTCTATGCTGCAGAAAGTTTTCTGTACCCTTCCCCAGCTCTGTGCCTTGACACAATCTGGTCTCAGAGGTCTAAAGACAATTCCTTGGACTCCATGGCTTGGTTTGTGCGCCGACATGAACTGTGGGACCTTATATAATCATGTCCAATCAACTAAATTTACCACAGGTGGACTCCAATGAGTTTGAAGCAACAAATCAAGGATGATCAGTGGAAACAGGATGCACCTGAGCTCAATTTTGAGTGTCATGGCAAAGGCTGTGAATACTTCAGTACATGTGATATTTATTTTTCATTTAAAAAAAAAAAATTATAATTTGCAAAGATTTCAAACAAACTTCTTTCACGTTGTCATTATGGGGTATTGTTTGTAGAATTTTAAGGAAAATAATGTTATCCATTTTGGAATAAGTCTGTAACTTAACAAAATGTGGAAAAAGTGAAGTGCTGTGAATTATTTTCCGGATGAACTGTATACCAGACTAAGGCAAGACCCGTACCCTTATGTCCTAGCAGATTACACTTGGTGCCATGGAAGTTGAGAAGCAGAAACTTAACATGGGTTGCTCTCAGAAAGTGGTCTCTACACTAATGAGGGCCTTAAAAATCCACCACAAAAAACCCTTACCATAAAGTCTGGACAAAATACATATACTTTGCTGAAAGCAACAATTGAAATCCCATGTCACCGACTCCAGCTCTGATATTAGTTTCTTCAGACTGGCCTACAGAAAAGGTTTGTGTTCAGTACCTTGAAAGGTTAAACTGTTGGCAATCTTTGCTGTTAGAAATTGGCTTATTCCAAAACCTTGTGACCAGAACATTAGCGAAAAGAGTACGTGAGATGCAAACTTTCAGCCATCCAGAACCTTATCTAGCATTTTTCCTCAGATTCATTAGTCTTGAAGCTGGTCCTTTCAGGAATTTTGAAAAACTGTTTGTATTTCAACATGGGTCATGAAAGGGTCATCTGCTATCAACACACTGGCTAGAATCTTTGCTAGTTAAAGTGATTCAGAAGGCCTACTTGACCTAAGACCTACCAACTACTTTAGAACTTAAAGTGGTGTTGCCACCAAAAAAAATAAAATTTGCTTAAAAATCATTGGAAATTTTTTTTTTTTTTTTTACTCACCTCTAAATGCCTGTTGCTAGAGGTTCCCTCGTAGTCTGCCACCTTCAGTGCCCGGGCACTGACATCACTTCCCCTCGGCGCCGCACAGTCATCTGGGACCTGTCACGTGTCCCAGGTGACTGAGCGTCGTATCACGGCGCATGTGCAGTGGGTGCCCGGCTGTGAAGCCACAGCCGGGTGCCCACAGTAAAAATGCCGGCGCCGCGAGCGGAGAACGAGGGGGGGGGGGGCTTCGTTCCCCCGCATCGCTGGATCCTGGGACAGGTAAGTATCCGATTATTAAAAGTCAGCAGCTGCAGTATTTGTAGCTGCTGACTTTTAAAAAAAAATATTTTTTAGTGGGCACTCTTTAAGCCACTTTCGACCACAGCTTTGCCAACCCCCTTATACTGTAGAGCAGACCTGGTCATTGTCTGGCCCGCAATGTCAGCTTCCTGGCTTAGACTGGCATGCCAATATCTGTGGGGAGAGCTTCAGGCACTGGACCTGTGCTAGTGTACACACCAACAGGTTTTTTTTTTTGTTTCAGTCAGAGCAGCTGTACTAACCATGTGAGGCATTCTCAGTGATCTCCCCCTGTGAGCTGTTGTGTTCTGACAGGGGGAGCCCCCCCACCAGAACACTCCAATCAGCGCTATCTGCCATTGGCTGAGAGAGTGGATCAGGAAATGGTCAGCTGCTGGTTTTCCGATTGGCCGGCTTCTGTTTGACAGACCCACACAAGCCGAATGTTGGCCTTTTGTTGGAATCGGCCGCTGTCTCCCGACATTCGGCCCATGTGTTCAGGGCTTTATCTGGACTAAAAGGCTCAAGAAGATAAAACAGGCAAAAGCTGCAAACACTGGAAGTATAGAGTCCAAAAAGCTGATTGGTACAAAAGAACATGTGGTTGTGGGTGTAGTTGCCATCATCCCTTTAGATAATTGCACATGTCCTCATTCTTGGGATTTTTAAGGCAATGCAAACATTTTGTAAAAAAAAATGTACTTAAGTCGCTTTAACCACTTCCATAAAGCAAATGCCTCGCCTACATTTTAAAATAATTTTTTTGCTAGAAAATTAAGTTTTTTTTTTAGCTGAGACACTAGGGAATAAAATGGCGGTCACTGAAACTTATGTCACACAGCATTTTTTCAAATGCGATTTAAAAAAAAAAAAAAAAAAACGAACCGTAAAGTTAGCCCAATTTATGGCTGAGAGCATGTGTGAGCCAGTAGAAGCACCGGAGGGCGTGGGAGCTTCCCCTCCCGCCGCCTGTAAGAACGATCAAGCGACTTAACAGCCGCAATGATTGTTTTTTTGGTGCAGGGAATCTCCGGCTGAAAAAAGATATCTGAATGATGTCTGTAACTGCAGGAATCATTTAGATATCCCCACTGAAAGCCCAGGACGTCATGACTTTTTGCAGTATGGAAGTGGTTAAAAATTCTAGTATAAAAACAGTACATAATTTACAAAAAAAAACAAAAAAAAAAACACTAATTTCATCATGACAAAGTGCTTTCAACAAAAACAAAACAGTATATTTGAGATGCATGGAAGTGGTATTCCCCAACTACTTGCTTTCAAATTCCACCATAATGGTAAGCTAATGGAAATGTCCAATAGAGGGGGTATCCAGTAAAGCACTTTGTTAGTACATCATTTAAAAAAAAAAAAAAAAGACAAAAAAATAAAAAATAAATCTAATTTCTTCATGATGTATGTTTTTATACTACAATTTTAAAGCTAAAATGTTAACATTTTTTTACAAATAAATGTTTGAATTGCCTTAAAATTCCCAAGAAAAAGCTGATTGGTAAAGAGGGGAGCCTTAGTTCTTTAGAGAGCGCCTGGACATCTCCTACCCAGCTAAGGTCTTTCCATTAGTACCAGATTGAAGCCTGCATGCTGCAAACCCCAGCTGTACCGATCTCAGGCTCTCTCCTTCCAGCTCTCTCTCTCAGCCAGTCACACAACGGCACAGCTAATTAACCCCTGTGCCGGTCAGCTTCCTCGCTGCTTTTGCCAGCCTGCCCTTCACAAATATTGTGTACAGCAGATCAGCACAGGACATTTCTTCACTATTGTTTCTAATAATGGTGAGTGTGCACACTACTTCATGAGCAGCTGGACTTATTATTCCTAGTACCAGGTGTTTGTTTTCAATGCGTTTATGTACCTTCCCATGTTCAAAATTATATTGATCAAAATTAGATTCAGCCCTCCAACAACAGTCCAAGTTTCTTATCTGGCCCCTGGGGAAAAGGAATTGCACATCCCTGAATTACACTGATACAACAGTTTTCCTCTACATAGAAAAAAGTGATATTGCTTCCAGCTAAAGCCCTGTACACACAATAAATGCTACTTGGCCAGCTTCTGTCGGACGAGCATACCGGAAAACCAGAAGCCAACTGGCTCCCAATCAACGCTCTCAGCCAATGTCTGAAAGCGCTGACCGGAGTGTTCTGGCGGGGAGGGCCTCATCCCCGTCAGAACAGCAGCTCAGCAGGGTAGATCGGTGTACCAACGTTGGACCATTAGTACAGCGGCTCCGACCAGAGATGACATTTTTTTCCGTTCAACTTGCTGGTTTGAACAGAAAATTACTCAGTGTGTTACACGCTTAAAAGACCGAGTGTGTGATAAAGAGTGATTCTAGCATATTTTACCCCAAAAAGCTCAGTTCTTTAAAACACTACTAGCAGGGGTTTCAAGTTTCTCAAAAATGTAAACAAACCAAATTGCTCAGGAAAAAAAAAAAAGCAAGCAAAAAAGAACTCTGTTTAGGTGGATGTTTATTTCTGAAAACCTCTGCAGAGGTCTGGGGCTCTTCTTTTTTAAAACAAGATTGTATTTTTAACAGCATTTTATAAACCATACTTTAGAGAAATACAGCTCACAAAGCTCAAATTAGGGGGAAACAAAAATGACAAGTTAGATATGTTTTGAAACCATAAATGTACTGTTTTGCAGAAACAATGGATACAAAAAGGTTTCATTCCTTTACAGCCAGTTATCTGGGATGCTTACTCGGCTTATCCTTACTGTAACAATACAGCATACAATGGAGTTTTTCTGGGGATGTTTTGTAAAATTACAATAGAAGTTTGTCCTCTCCTCCTCTCCTCATATACCCTTTGTTGAGGGTAAAGAAACTTTCCAAACTGGTTTAGTCATCCAAGAAAAAGTAGTTACCACTCTTCTTCTGATCCACATCCTAAGTGAGGAAAAAATAAAAAATAAAAGTTAAATTTGAACTATTTTAGTACCATAATAATATTGATGTCAGCTTGCAATTATAAAAAGTTTTTTTAACTACCTTTATCCATAAATGGTGGCTCCACCAACAAATAATCTTTCAGTCTCAAAGACAAGCAGGAAATTCAAAAGCAATACCCTGTTTCCCCAACTCCTGCCAGAATCCAACTCTGCTGTGTTAGCAGCACAGGGGTAGTGTAAAAAAACTCTTGCACGAAGAGGAAGGTACAAATGTAGCTTTCTATTCATTCAGAAGAGGAAGTAAACAGAGGTGGGCTTTCACAAGGACTGATCACCGTGATAGTCTATCAGAAGCTATCACACTGATCAGGTGACCCAGAATCCAGAGTCCCAGGGCTCTCGTTGAGCCTGGTCTATGTGCTGGGAGTGTGGTGTTCAGCTCCCACCACAAAAAGGGAGATATGCATATTTGCGGCTCCATGGAAAAAAGCCTACTTCCGTGAGGCTGTATTCTATACGTGTGGTTGGCAGGAAGGGGTTAAAATGCCTTTGAGAAATAGATTTTATTGGATTGGATAAAAAAAATAAAAAAAAAAAAAAACACACACACACACACACACACACACACCTATTAAGGTTAAAAACATACATTGGCAAGAGAATAAAAAAAAAATTATATAATATGGAGACATTAATTGCTGATCTAATAAAGGCGAGTTGCCTAGCTGTTAAACTGATCCTCTGGCTTCACTGCAGAAAGAGAGCCAGCATGACAGCCATATTTCCTTCATAAGCGCTATGGCTTTAGCGTCGTACACACAATGAGAATATCGGACGAATGATCGTCCGATTTTTTTTTGGATGAATGCTGTATGGATAGAAAAGAAAAAAAATCTGGTATCACAAGGAAAAAATTTTCATGTTTGTTCCTTTGGATAATTTTGAATGAATGGTCATGATCGGCTCTTGAAAACTGTACTATCGTATGATCGTTTTAAAAGCGGAATTTTTCATCAGATTTTCTGAAAGTGTGTACTAGGCTTTAGCAATGAGACACAGACAGAAATGGGGAGATCACGCTGCTGTTACTACAAATAAGAAAAGAACCAGCAGATGATGCAGGATTCCAGACTAACAGCAATTATCAATTTGGGTAGTGATCAATTTGGGTAGTGATGTTTCAATTCACAGGTGAAGCGCGCAAAAGGTATTTCACCACTTAAAGTCTAGCCATGGTGATGTGGTGTGCTTGCAAGAGACCAGGTTCTCCCCTGCCACACAACTACCCGTCTCCCCATTTTCCTACATTTTATGTGGCTTTGGCACCTGAGAAACAGAGGGGCCCTTATCTCCTTTTGACGCAACCTCGCGTTCTGTAAAAAATGAGGATAAAAAAAAAAGAAGAGAGATTGCGGACTCAACGGGTAGATGCCTCCTGCTCCAGGACAACCTAAATGGTCAGGACGTAACCCTAGTCACCTATTATGCCCCCAACCGCTTCCAGAACAAATTCTTCTCACATCTTTTCAAAGTAGTCTCCCAACACTGCTCTGAAACCCTTATCCTTATGGAGGACATGAATGTGGCCCTGGATTCCTCAGTCGATAGGAAATATGCCACAGGGGCCTCTCCCTCCCATGACCCTGTTGTGGAAGAACAAATGAGATCTCTTTTGCAGTTCCACAGCTTAGTTGACACATGGAGGGAAAACCACCCTCGTAATTGTGACTTCACCTTCTACTACAATACACATGAAAGCTTTTGTAGAATCAACCACGTCTTTGTTTCTTTGCATCACATCTCTTAGGCCCCATGTACACTGCTGCTGCTAAACAGACATCCGAGGCAGTTGGACACTTTTTTCAACTGCCCTTGAACTCAATGTTATCTTATGTGTACACATACACAGGTTTGTCTTTTTTGAAGGCAAAAAAAATTTGTTCAGACGCTGAAGTTTCCAACAATTCAGACGCCAAACGCGCCTAAACACAGCAAAACAGACATTTTAATCATGGGTTACTATCTGTCAAGTTAAATCGTTCAGGAGAGGTTGTAAAACATCCCGTGTACATGAAGCCTTATATACATAAAATCACGATCCCTCTTCTCCATGGTCGGAACCATGATCCCATTTTCTTCCAACGCATACTCCCGGGTCTGTCTTGCTTGATGTTCAACTAGCGACTCAATGACTCTTCTCACATCCCATGACGCATTCCTTGATCTTTACTCCCGCCTCCAATCCTTCATAGATAATGTGGGCTCTGTGACATCAGATATTAGTCTGTGGGAAGCCTATAACTGCATGCAGTTAGCCTTCTCTCACAAGCAGGGAAAAAGAAAAAAAAGGATCCAGGAGATCACCGCCCGCCTAGCGTCTGCCACTGCGACATGGAAGTCTAGCCCTACACCCGCAAACAGGAAAATCTGTGATGCCATGGCAGCAAAACTAGACTTGCTGGCCACCGACTGGGCTGAGAAAGCCCTGTGATGGACAAAGCACAAATTTTACACCTGTGCGAACAAGCCTGGAATGATGCTAGCCAGAAATCTTAACACAGCGGGTCGCATCCATAGACCTATCAGCCTTCGTCCCACCGGCGGGGACCTCACCTTTGACCTGACAAAAATCTTGGCAGCTTTTGACGACTTCCCGACCTCTATATAGCAAACCTTCCTCATTCCCCCTTCACCTAGCGGGTGACTTCTTCCGTGACCCTCGCACCGGGGCCCAGATGGCTTTTTAGGCCTCTATTATCACAAGTTCACTTCCCTTTTGCTCCACCACCTGATGGACCTACTTCAACAATATGAAGCAGGGCACCCTGCCCTCTCCCGATTCGTTACGAGCACATATTTCTATGCTCCCGAAAACCAATGAAGCCCATGAGCCCCAACTCTACTGAATGGGGATATGAAGCTCTTGGGGAAGATCCTAAGCATTCGTATCATATCGGTACATTTGCTCCCTGATCCACAGAGATCAGGTTGGCTTCGTACCAGGCTGCCAGGCAGGGAACAATGTCCTGAAGATGATCCACTTATCACCTTGCTACATCACCATAAAATTCCTGGATTCCTCCCATCACAAGGCGTTAGACTCCCTCTCGTGGGACTACTTACAATAGGTCTTAAAAGCGATGGGGCTTTGGGGACCCCTTCCTC
This sequence comes from Lithobates sylvaticus, assembly GCA_028564925.1. Lineage (NCBI taxonomy): Eukaryota > Metazoa > Chordata > Amphibia > Anura > Ranidae > Lithobates > Lithobates sylvaticus. The sequence continues at coordinate 586,961,858 of CM053026.1, read as the reverse complement.
CAAAGGATAGTCGCCCTTTTTCTCTTCCCCCCTCCACCGGTGTCTGTTATGCAGGATACCAATCACCCTCGTTTCTTTTTAGAGGAAAGCGACAGGGGAGCCCCCCTATCTCCCGTTCTTTTTATCCTCGCCCTTAAGCCCTTAGCAATAGCTCGCTGTTTGCAGGCGACGCTTTCCTAACTCTGACTAACCCAATTGTTTCCTTTCTTAATTCGCAGTCTCTTTTGACCCATTTTGCTGCCATTTCTGGGCCTCAAATCAATCCGCAGAAAACCACGGCATTGAACATCTCTCTTCTGGACCCCCTGGTTTCACACCTCCAATCTACCTTCCCGTATCGTTGGGTTGGCTCTTCATTGGACTACCTAGGTATCAAGCCGACTCGCTCCTACTCCTCCCTTTTTTCCACCAACTTTTAACCCTCTACTGTGTTCCATCACGGCTCTTAAGGCTTCCTGGAGATTCCCCACATTCACATAGTCAAGAAGACTGTCCTCTCGAAGATCTTATATTTTTTCCGGGTCTTGCCCATTCGCGTCCCCACATTTTACCTACGCCTCCTTCAGAATACAATTCTTTCCTTTATTTGGGCCCATAAGCACCCTAGGGTCTCACGCTTAACCCTATATGCCCATCGTTTATGAGGCGGGCTTGGAGCTCCCAACATAATGAAATATTACCCAGCAGCACATGGCATAGAGTACCGCGGAGCCTGCATCGATCTATGCCCGGAAGTGGGAGCAAATACCTGAATTAAACAGGTATCTGCTCCCCCCAAAGGTGCCAAATTTGACACTGGAGTGGGGGGAGGAATCCAATCAGCGGAAGTTCCATTTTTGGGTGGAACTCCGCTTTAACCACTTCCGGACCGCTGCACATCCTCACTTTGAGGACGGATATCGTTATGGCAGCGGCTAGCTCAGGTATCCCCGAGTTTGGCCGGCGGTCCAGTACAAGATAAAAGTGGTCTCTGCAGCAGATTCGCTGCGAGATCACCTTTTAAAATCGGTGGCCGGAGAGGGCCCCCCTCCCGCCATGATCCGGTGCCCTCCGCTGCTTACCGGAGCTGTCGGCATCGGTGGAGGCGATCCGGTCCTTCTCAGGGCTGTGCATGGAGAGTGAGGGGGAAGATGACACTGCAGGGCGGAAACGACGTCAAAACGTCACTTCCGCCCATAGCTCTTAAAGGGCCATTTATTTTTATTTTTTTATTACATTTTAGTGTAAATAAGAGATCTGAGGTATTTTTGACCCCAGACCTCATATTTAAAGCGGTTCTGCACTCTGTAAAAAAAATTTTTTTTTTAGGATGTAATATAAAGTATGCTTACCTTTATTAGGGGACTCACCTGTTCCATCTTCCATCTCGATCGCCGCCGGTTTTCGTCCGATGAAGTTCCTCGTCTTCTTCTTTAGTGCTGGGGGCCATCTTGCCTGTGGGCATGTGAAACACCCACAGGAACTTTAGATGGCCCAGCATGCACCACCGTTACTCGCGCGTGCGCAGTAACGGCACATCTGCCGACATCTCACGAGATTTCGGCAGATGTGGCCGAAATCTCGGGAGATTTCGGAAGATGTGGCCGAAATCTCGGGAGATTTCGGAAGATGCCCGCACTGACTCCTGGGATCAATGACACCAGATCCCAGGAGACAGTGCGCCGTGACGACGATCGACGCAGAGACCCCGCCCGCCGCCGCAGAGAGAGAAGACCGGAAGTCTTCAATTACAAGGTAAGTAAAAAAAAAAAAAAAAAAAAAAAACATTTCATTTAGTACTCTTTGCCTGATTTGGAAGGCAAAGAGATTTACTAAATGAAATGGGTGCAGAACCGCTTTAAGAGATCCTGTCATGCTTTTTTTCTATTACAAGGGATGTTTACATTCCTTGTAATAGAAATAAAAGTGACACAATTTTTTATTTTAAAACCGTGTTAAAAAAAAAAAAAAAAGGTAAAATAAGGAAAAAAAAAAAATCTTTTAAACCACGCCCCATCCCGCCACGCTCGCGTGCAGAAGCGAGCGCATACGTGAGTAGCGCCCGCATATGAAAACTGTGTTCAAACCACACATGAGGTATCACCACAATCAGTAGAGCGAAAGCAATAATTCTACAGGTTGCATGTTTTGCGTTAAAGGACGTCTAGTCCTCTAACGCAAAACATGCAACCTGTAGAATTTTTTAAATGTCGACTATGGAGATTTTTAAGGGTAAAAGTCTGTCGCCATTCCACGAGCGGGCGCAATTTTGAAGCGTGTTGGGTATTTATTTACTCAGTGTAACATTATCTTTCACAATATAAAAAAATAAATTGGGCTAACTTTACTGTTGTCTTTTTTTAATTCAAAAAAAGTGTGCTTGCAAGACCGCTGCGCAAATACGGTGTGACAGAAAGTATTGCAACAACTGCCATTTTATTCTCTAGGGTGTTAGAACATTTTTTTTTAATGTTTGGGGGTTCCAAGTAATTTTCTAGCAAAAAAAAAAAAACTTTTTAACTTGTAAACACATCTAAAAAAAGAGGCCCGGTCCTTAACCGCTTCCCGACCGGCCACTGCATATATACGTCAGCAGAATGGCTCGGGCAGGCAGAATCACGTACCTGTACGTGATCGTGCATGTGCCTGCCCGTGGGTCGCGCGCGCGCGGCGCGCTCGCGACCCGGTCGGGAGCTCCGTGACCCCGGCCGCGGGACCAGCGGACCCGATCGCCGCTGGTATCCCGCGATCGGGTTACGGAGCGGAAGAACGGGGAGAGGTCTATGTAAACAAACCTCTCCCTGCGCTTCCTACACTGACTGTCAGTGATCGGCGGTTCCCTGTCATCGGGAACGCCGATCAATGACGTCACACGTACAGCCACGCCCCCCTACTGTAAAAAAAAAACACACACACGTCACACTGACTCCTCCCCGCCCCCTAGTGGTTAACCCCCTAACTACAACTGTCATTTACATAGGAATCAGTGCTATTTAAATAGCACTGATTGCTGTATAAATGACAAATGTCCCAAAAATGTGTCAAAAATGTCCGATGTGTCCGCCAAAATGTCGCAGTCACAATAAAAATCGCTGATCGCCGCCATTACTAATAAAAAAAAAAAATATTAATAAAAATGCTATAAAACTATCCCCTATTTTGTAAACGCTATAACTTTTGCGCAAACTAATCAATAATCGCTAATTGCGATTTTTTTTACCAAAAATATGTAGAAGAATACGTATCGGCCTAAACTGAGGAAAAAAAAAATGTTTTTTTATATATTTTTTGGGGATATTTATTATAGCAAAAAGTAAAAAATATTGAATTTTTTTCAAAATTGTCGCTCTATTTTTGTTTATAGCGCAAAAAATAAAAACCGCAGGGGCGATCAAATACCACCAAAAGAAAGCTCTATTTGTGGGAAAAAAAGGACGCCAATTTTGTTTTGGAGCCACGTGGCATGACCGCGCAATTGTTAGTTAAAGCGACGCAGTGCCGAATTGCAAAAAGGGGCCTGGTCCTTTAGCTGCAAATTGGTCCGGGGCTGAAGTGGTTAAGTGGTTAAGCAGGACACTACTACACAATAATATATGGGTACCACGGAAGCATAGAACACTAGACTTAAGCACATGACCTGACTAGAAACATATTTAAAATATGGGGTTTAATTTATAGACAGGGAAAATGGAAATACAATTCACCATTAATCTCACTCACAGGAACAAATTTTTTGACTCCAGGGAAGGAGTCGCTTTTCAGTAGCCGAATGGGAAATGCACAATTAAAGGATATCACTGAACAAGGGACGTTAACATTACAGGATTTAAAATACATAAAAATGGGAAGATTAGAGAGTGGGAATATTGGCAATTAAAACATTTGGTAAATACACTACCCCAACCAATTAGAGATGGAAAGAATCTGAATCCACTAGAAAAACGTTACCGTACACAAACACCACTAAAACATGGGATATCACAAGTATACGGAATCCCGACAGATCTAGAAGGACAGGAGGGAGAAATAGGTAGGGAAAGTATTGTATTTTGTAAAGCAGATACAGAGGTTAACTGTATCCTTTAGTTTTTGCCTATTTGTATATGGAAAAAAATGAAATAAAACTCTAGAGGAATAGAAAATAAAAAAGGGGGGAAGTTTATACCACGATGATGTGAGGCTGCGTTGGAGACAGTGAATGAACGTTAAGCTGAATAGTCTGTCGATAGAGTTTTCTAAAGTGGTAAAAAAAACAAAAAAAGCCGCACACCTTCTCGCGCCCATGGTATCTTGCAGATTCTGCATTTTCTTGGATCTCATACATTCCCTTCTTGGCTATCGATCCAAGAGACCCATGACGCTCCTTCAGTCGAGCATTATTGCCATCTCCAACTGCGACACTGGATTACTTCACTTAAACGCCATGATACCTTCCCATACCAGAAAACGTCTTTTGAACATACCTGTTTGAATTCCCCAGGAGCTCCTGGCACCATTCCCCTGATATACTCCTCCCTCAGCTCCAACTGTACCCCAACCTCACTATCTTATGCATCTAAATGGGAACAAGATCTTTCCCCCATTGATTTGGTGGATTGGAGTAAAGCCTGGTCCAGGATTGCCAAGTGCTCTTTTAATATGAATACTCTGGAGGCTGCCTATAAAAAGGTACTCTTTGCTAAATCGAACCCATCCTAGAATGACCGATGCTTCCAAGGAAGTGGCCAACGAGGAGACAAATTTCACATCTAGGTGGTCCTGCCGTGTCCGGTGGCATTTAGGCCATGGGTCATCGGACTGTTTACAGTCTTCCATGTACATATTCGCAAAGACGCAAAACTAGCACTGCTCCACTGCCCGATCCTGGGCCTTGGCTCCAACCAACAGAAGTTGGCCACTTATCCATTTATTGCCACTAAAACGCACAATAGCCAGGGCATGAAAAAAAATAGCTGTCTTGTTTGCGGAGGTGAAGAGCATCATGACTACTCATGGTTAATCAAAAGATAAGTAGTGTCCTCCAGGACTCGCACGCCAAATTTCTTACGCTCTCTCTACTCTGCATCCGACCAGCTTGGGCCTGTTTAATTGACCCCACCCATCTCTCAGCCTGGGTGAAAATGTTTGGTCTTGAGCCTACAGCTGTTATCCCCTGTGTGGGAATGTTGCATCTATATTCCTTTTTATATTCCAATAAAAGTATTGTACCAGAAAATGTAATGAAATGAATTAATTCCTACACTGTTAACCACTTAAGGACCGCCTCCTGCACATTTACGTCGGCAGAATGGCACGGCTAGGCACAATGTACAGGTACGTTGCTCTTTAAGAGCCATGCTCGCTACCTGGTCCTGAGCTCCGTGGCCGTGGGCCCCGCGATCGGGTCACAGAGCTAAAGAACGGGGAGAGGTAAGTGTTAACAAACCTCTCCCCGTGCTTTCTAGTGAGGCTGTCACTGATAGTCTGTTCCCTGTCATAGGGAAAGACGATCAGTGATGTCACACGCCAAGCCACGCCCCCTACAGTAAAAAAAAAAAAAAAAAAAAACACACAGGTCACACTTAACCCCTCCCCGCCCCCTAGTGGTTAACCCTTCACTGCCAGTGACATTTTTACAGTAATCAATGCATTTTTAATCGCACTAATCGCTGCATTAATGCCAATGGTCCCACAAATGTGTCAAAATTGTCCGACGTGTCCGCCATAATGTCGCAGTCACAATAAAAAAAACAAAAAAAAACACTGATCGCCGCCATTACTAGTAAAAAAAAAAAAAAAAAAAAAAAAAAAAAAAAAATTAATAAAAATGGCATAAAACTATCCCCTATTTTGTAGACGCTATTTGCAATTTTTTTTACCAAAAATATGTAGTTAGAATCCCACACATTTACTTCCTTGAATGCAACACATTCACTATGCCTTATGAAAATACACTGCTGTGTCACACATTTCTCAGGGCATGCTGTCTGAACATTCTGAAGTGGAGTTTCAGAAGGCACAGTGGAGCATAGGAAACGCATGAATATCCGCTGACACCCGATCTCGTCCGTGCCCGCTATGGTCCGTTCCTGCAGATGGAGGAAAACCCTACTTTTCCATCCATCTGCAGAGCGGATTGGATGACGACGGACTCTACGGTCCGTCGTCACCTGATCTACCATAGGGGAGAGCGGCGCTGTGACAGGTCCGTCCCTGCACAGTGTGCAGAGACGGACCTGTCATCTTCCTGCTCAGCGGAGATCGCTCCGGCGAACCCCGCTGAGCAAGCGGATATCCATGGGGCAGATCTGCACTGATCCGCCCCGTGTGAAAGAGCCCTTAATCAGCATTAGAGTGATTTCCAGCCTTGGCCTCATCAACACTGACACCTGTGTTAAAAGAGAATCACCGACATGTCAGCTGGTCATTTGGTGGCAGACAAATGCAGTGGAAATGTTTTTTGGGATTATTTCCTTTTCATGGCAAAGAGGGACTTTGCAATTAATTGCAATTCATCTGACCACTCTTCCTAACATTCTGGAGTATATGCAAATTACCATAATAACAACTGAGGCAGCAGACTGAAAAATAATATTTGTGTCAGTCTCAAAACTTTTGGCCAGGGGTGTATACTGTAATTTTGGATCTACATTAGGCAAAAGAAATTAAACACAGGTTTTTGATTTGTAAATGTCATTTTGCAGGCTGCTCTGCATACTTACTTTAATAGAATTCATTTTGTTTATTCTTGGTCTGTAGTTGTTGGGGTCTCTCCTAAATGTTATTTCCAGCTGAGACAAAAATTTGTTCATTCCAGCAAGAAGTGTCTGAGGGCTGCAAAAGAAAAGCAACTTATTTAACAAGTATTTACAGTAAGAAATGTCAGGTGAAGGAAAATAAATCCAGTGGCAGTTAAAACTATATTATTGTTACAAACAACATTTCCATACACACACGGTAACCTGCCCAATGCTATGTTAATAACTGTTATAGTGCCAATATTAGGTGCTTCAGCAAAGGGAATGATTAGCAGCAGTCCAAGATTCCCCTTCGCCCTCGGATTAGCAGACACGACAATATGGCTAGGCTCCACAAACCTGTAGAGGTTGAGCCTTCCATCATACAGTGTATCCGGAAAGTATTCAAAGCGCTTCACTTTTACCACATTTTGTTAGGTTATAGCAGGGCTTGACAAATTTGCTTGGAATCTAGGAGCCAGCTAAAAAAGTTAGGAGCCAGTTTTTTTTTTTTTTTTTAACTTCTTGAGATCCGCGCTGTAGCCGTCGTTCTGCTTTGCCGGGACCACGTCCTATGACGTTGTCCCCTGTACGAGCGGCCTGCGCGCGCCCCCTGCTCTGTGATCAGCGAGTCTGTGAGACTCGCTGGATCACCAATCCGAGTAAGGGGTCGATCCCGACCCCTTACCACGTGATCAGCTGTCAGCCAATGACAGCTGATAGCGTGACGTCAACACAGCCGGTAATCGGCTATTTTTTTTTCCTCGCCCTGACAGCGCGAGGAGAAAAAAAGACGATCAATAACGACCGACAATAAAAAAAAGCTATCTTAAAATGTACACAGACTACAACCAAAGCATACATACACATATTACTAATTTTATATATATATATATATATATATATATATATATATATATATATATATATATATATATATATATTAAATATGTGTGTGTATTTTGGTTATATTCGCCTGTGTAAGTGGAGGCAGCAGGCAGGGCTCCATTAGCATTGCTGGATGTCATACCAACGGCCACCACTAGATGGCGCCAAGATCTTAGAAGGAAGCATAGGCTTGCAGAAGGCCGCAAAGCCGCGGCCTCGATTACCGGCAGGCGCGGCCCGACGCAATCGCGGGCCGAGGAGGGGGGTCCGCACCGAGACAGGATACCCCAGATGGGCTGCCCCGGGCGCCAGGTCACTAATTCTAGTCGCCATGGCGCCCTGGCGCCTGGGGATTGTCGAGCTCTGGGTTATAGCCATAGTCCAAAATGGAATAAATTCATTATTTTCCTCAAAATTCAACAAACAACACCCCATAATGACAATGTGGAAGAATATGGTTTTAAATCTTTGCAAATGTATTAAAATAAATAAATCACATGTACATAAGTAGTCACAGCCTTTGCAATGACACTAAAAATTTAGCTCAGGTGCATAGTTGGCGAGGTTGAAAAAAAAAAAAAAAAAAAAAAGACACAAGTCCATCAAGTCCAACCTATGTGTGTGATTTTATGTCAGTATTACATTGTATATCCCTGTATATGTTGTGGTCGTTCAGGTGCATATCTATATGTTTTTTTTAAATTATCGATGCTCCCCGCTGAAACCACTGCCTGTGGAAGAGAATTCCACATCCTAACCACTCTTACAGTAAAGAACCCTCTACGCAGTTTAACCACTTCTCGACCGGCGCACGACGATATACGTCGGCAGAATGGCACGTACAGGCAGGAGGGCGTATATATAAGTCCCTCAATGCCTGTCCGTGCCATCGGGAGCGCGCCAGGAGCGGCGCGCTACCGCGCCGGTCGGGACCCCCGTGAGTCCGGTCGCGGTCCCTGTGGACTCGATCGCCGCGGGTACACCCGCGATCGTCTCACGGGAAGGCTGAACGGGGAGATGCCGAGATAAACAGCATCTCCCCGTTCTGCCTAGCAACGCCGATCTCTGCTCCCTGTGATTGGAGCAGAGATCAGCATTCACTAGCTGACAGCCACGCTCCCCCACAGTAAGAAACACACCCCTAGGCATACTTAACCCCTACACTGCCCTCTTGTGGTTAACCCCTTCACTGCCAGTGTCATTTATACAGGAATCAATGCATTTAAATAGCATTGATTGCTGTATAAATGACAATGGTCCCAAAAATGTGTCAAAAATGTCCGATGTGTCCGCCATGTCGCAGTCACAATAAAAATCAATGATCGCCGCCATTACTAATAGAAAAAAAATATTAATAAAAATGCTATAAAACTATCCCCTATTTTGTAAACGCTATAACTTCTGCGCAAACCAATCAATAATCGCTTATTGCGTTTTTTTTTACCAAAAATATGTAGAAGAATACGTATCGGCCTAAACTGAGGAAAAAAAAAATGTTTTTTTATATATTTTTGGGGGATATTTATTATAGCAAAAAATTAAAAATAATGCGTTTTTTTCAAAATTGTCGCTCTTTTTTGTTTATAGCGCAAAAAATAAAAACCGCAGGGGCGATCAAATAGCACCAAAAGAAAGCTCTATTTGTGGGAAATAAAGGACGTCAATTTTGTTTGGGAGCCACATCGCACGACCGCGCAATTGTCAGTTAAAGCGACACAGTGCCGAATCGCAAAAAGGGGCCTGGTCCTTTGGCTGAAAATTGGTCCGGTCTGAAAGTGGTTAAGGTTAAACCGCTTTTCTTCTAGTTTTAGTGACAGGCCGCGTGCCTTAACAAAATTCCCTTTTGCGGAAAAGTTTTATCCCTATTGTGGGGTCACCAGTATGGTATTTGTTCATTGAAAATCGTATCCACTCTCAAGCGTCTCTTCTCCAGAGAGTAAGTTCAGTGTTTGTAACCTATGCTCATAACCAAGGTCCTCCAGTCCATTTATTTGTTTTGTTGTCCTTCTCTGGACTCTATCCAGTTCCAGCACATCCTTAATGAGGACTGGTGCCCAGAACTGGACAGCATACTACAGGTGCAGCCAGACCGAGTCTTGTAGAGTGGGAAAATTATTTTATCTCTGGAGTTAATCCCCTTTTTAATGTATGCCAATATTCTGTTTGCTTTGCATGTCATCTACTAGGACCCCCAGGTCCTTTTCCATGCTAGATTCCCCCAGAGGTTCCCCCCTAGTGAGTAGATTGTATTCGTATTTTTGCCACGCAAATGCATTATTTAAAACATTTTCTACATTAAACCTCATTTGCCATGTAGTTGCCCAGCCCATTAATTTGTTCAGATCTTCTTGCAAGGTTTCCACATCCCGCAGAGAAGCTATTGCCCTGCTTAGATTAGTATCATCTGCAAATACAGAGATTGAACTGTTTACCTCATCCTCCAGGTCATTAACAAATAAATGAAATACGACTGGGCCCCAGGACAGAAGCCTGGGGGACCACACTTGCCACTACGGACCATTCCAACTACTCCCCATTTATCACTACACTCTGAACTCACCCCTGTAGCCAGTTTTCAATCCATGTACTCACCCTATGGTCCATGCCAATGGACCTTACTTTGTACAGTAAATGTTTATGGGGAACTGTATCAAATGCTTTTGCAAAATCCAGATGCACCACGTCTATGGGCCTTCGTTTATCTAGATGGCAGCTCACCTCCTCATAGAAGGTTAATACATTGGTTTGGCAAGAACAATTCTTCACGAATCCATGCCAATTACTGCTAATGATACCGTTGTCATTACTAAAATCTTGTATATAGTCCCCCCTTGCATACAATTGATGTTCGGCTAACTGGTCTGAAATTCCCAGGGATGTAACTTGGCCCTTTTTTAAATATTGGTGCTACATTGGCTTTCCTCCAATCAGCAGGTACCATTCCAGTTAGTTCCTTAAGCACCCTCGGGTGCAAGCCATCTGGTCCCAGTGACTTATTAATGTTAAGTTTTTCCATTTCTAATTCTATCCTCTGTTAGCCATAAGGATGCTTCCTGTGATGTGTCATGACGATAAACATTGCAGTTTTGGTTACTGAAGCCCCCCCTCGTGAAGACTGAAAATAATAAACTCAATATATCTTTGCCATCTCTCCATCTTTAGTAACCAGATTCCCTTCATCATTCTTTATGGAACCAATATGATCTGACCTCCCTTTCTTATAATTTATGTACTTAAAAAAATTCTTGGGATTTTTTTTAAACTCTCCTCCCCTATATGCCTTACGCGTTCCATCATAGCTGTCCCGATTGTACCGTTACATTTCTTGTTGCATTCTTTGTAAAGTTGGAATGCTTACAATGATCCCTCAGCCCTGTATTTTTTGAAGGCCTTCTCCTTTGCTTTTATATGCATTTTTACATTGGAGTTAAGACAAAGGAGCGCGCCCAGAGTGCCATCAACAAGTGCGCATGTTACCGAAACGCTGTTGCAACCCACCAGTGACGTCATCATGCCCGGCGCCACGTTCCAGCCCTGCTGGCTAGGTCCCCCCCCCACCGGCAGAAAAATCAGCTGTTCAGAATGCCACGCCAGTGTGAATGGACTTGTGCCTTACTTCCTTAACCTCCATGTAAGTGGATAAAGCACCTGTATCTCATTAAAATGTCTACAGTTCTAACCTAGAGGTGCCTGTGTTTCTCTAATTTACTTTGGAGTTAGGCCACCCAGGACTTTTATTAGCTCTTTTAAATGTTTTTCCCATTGGGATGCACTGGCTAGTGCCCTTATTTATTATGCTCTTAAAGCATACACATTTTCCTCCGTGTGCTTTGTTCCTAACACCCTTGAGATGTTTCTACAGCTTGATTGGAGTCCACCTGTGCTAAATTCAGTTGATTGGACATGATTTGGAAACACACACCTGTCTATATAAGGTCCCACAGTTAACAGTGCACATCAGAGAACAAACCAACCATAAAGTCCAATGAACTGTCTGTAGACCTCAGAGACAGGATTGTCGCTATAGGGAAGGGTACAGAAAAACGTCTGCAGCACTGAAGGTCCCAATGCACACAGTGGCCTCCATCATCTGTAAATAGAAGTTTGGAGCCACCAGGACTATTTCTAGAGCGTGCCGCCCGGCCAAACTGAGTGATGGGGGCAGAGGGGCCTTAGTCAGGGAGGTGACCAAGAACTCTATGGTCACTCTGGCAGAGCTCCAGCATTTCTCTATGGAGAGAACCTTCCAGAACAACCATCTCTGCAGCACTCCACCAATCAGGCCTGTATGGTAGAGTGGCCGGACGGAAACCACTACTCAGTAAAAAAAAAAAAAGGCACATGACGGCCGTCTGGAGTTTGGCAAAAGGCACCTAAAGGACTTAATTCTCTGGTCTGATGAAAAAGATTGAACTCTTTGGCCTGAATGCCAAGTGTCATGTCGAGGAAACCAGGCACTGCTCATCACCTTGCCAATACCATCCCTACAGTGAAGCATTGTGGTGGCAGACATGGCATCATGCTGTGGGGATGTTTTTCAGTGGCAGGCACTGGAAGACTAGTCAGGATTGAGGAAAAATGAACGCAGCAATGTACAGAGACATCCTTGATGAAAACCTGCTCGACAGTGCTCTGGACCTCAGACTAGGGCAAAGGCTCATCTACCAACAGGACAACGACCCTAAGCACACAGCCAAGATAACAAAATAGTGGCTATGGGACAACTCTGAAATTCTGAGTGGCCCAGCGAGAGCCCAGACTTGAACCTGATTGTGAGATCTCTGGAGATCTGAATACTAAATTCAGTCTACTAAAATGTACTGGAGATTTAGTCGACTAAAATGGGACTAAAACTAAAATGCCATTTTAGTCTTAAGACTAAGACTAAAACTAAATCAAAATTTGCTGCCAAAATTAACACTGGAATGGACACTGGTAGATCAAAGGTCTTTACAGGAAGTGATCCCCTATATAACCCCTCCCATACATGGAAGTACTTCAGTTTTGTAGCAAGCACTGAATCCTCAAATAAGAGGGGAGGGTCCCCTGTGTCCCATGATGTACTCAAAGAAAAGGATTTTACAGGTAAGTATGAAGAAAAAAATCCTAGTTTCTTTTTCATATATCATGGGACAGAGTTAGGCTAATATTCATTACCTACTGGTAACGAAAGCCGAAACCTCGGCTGCTCAAACATCCACTTGATAAAATTTTGTGAACGTATGCACTGAAGACCAGGTAGCAGCCTTACAAATCTGAGCCACAGATACCCCTGGTAGAAGGAGCTTTACGTTTCAGACCATAGGCCTGAATGACCAATTGACGGATCCAATTGACAATGGAAGCTACCTGCCCCTTCTTGGGTACTTTTGGTAAAAAAAAAAAAAAAAAAAAAAAAAAAGAGATCTGATCCTCGAATCTCCCCAGATCTAGACAAATAAACCTTGACTGCCTGTACAACGTCCAAGGAATGCAGTTGTCTCTATTTCGCCGTACAAGGCTGAGAGAAAAAAAAAAATAAAAATAGGCAAAATAATGTCACGATTTAAAATGAAAGGCTGATGCCACTTTTGGCAAAAAGGATGGAACAGGTTTTAACGTGACCCTGTCGTGGTGAAGGATCAAGTATGGTTCCCTGAACGAAAGGGCCGCCAACTCTGATACCCTTCTAGCTGAGGTGGTGGCCATCAGGAAGGCTAGCTTGCGTGACGTAAATTTCCTTGATAGGCTCAAATGGTTGTTTCTGTAACACAGACAGCACCAAAGTCCCAAGGACACATAGGTGACCTAACAGGGGGAAACAAACGAGTTACCCCCTGCATAAAGGTTTGGACCAGAAATTTGGGAGGCTAAGGGCCTTTGGAAGAATACTGACCAGGCCGGAATCTGACCTGATTGTACTCTAAGTCAATTTGATTTCCACAACTGACTGTAGAAAAGAGAATTCTTCGAATCACGTATTTGTGAGGATGCCATTTTTTGGCTTCACACCAATATAAAGTCTTCCAGACCTTATGATAGATCCTACTAGTGACAGCTTTTCTAGCATTCACTAGGGTAGACACCACTGGTCCCGAGATGCCACAATCCTTCAGCACCCTGGCTTCAATAGCCATGCCATCAAATTTAGAGACTGTAAATTGGGGTGGAATATAGGACCTTGAGACAGTAGATCAGGGCGACGTGGAAGCGTCCATGGCCAGTCTATTGTCAGTCTCACAATCTCCAGGAACCAGGAACTTCTGGGCCAGGCTCGTGTCACCAGAATGACTGGAACCCCCTCTCTCCGAATCCTGCGCAACAAATGTGGAAGGAGAAGAATTGGAGGGAAAGCATAAACCAGGGAGTACTGGCTCCACAGAACTACCAGAGCATCTGCTCCGATTGCCAGAGGATCTCTTGTTTGGGACACAAACTGCTCTAGCTTGTTGTTGAACCTGGATGCCAGTAGGTCGACCTCTGGCCATCCCCAACGCAAGCAAATTTGCTGGAACACCCTGGGTGTAAGGACCATCCCCGGGCAGATCTGCTGGCAGCTGATATAATCTGCCTTCCAGTTCTCTACTCCCGGGATATGGACTGCCGATAGAAAATCTGCACCTGTTCCTCTGTCCAGGCTAGTATGTGGTTCATCTCCTTCAGAGCTGAACGACTCCTGGTACCGCCTTGGTGGTTTATATAGGCCACTGCAGTGGCATTGTCAGACTGAACCCCGATAGGGCAGTCCTGAAGCTCCACTGTCCAGGACCGTAGGGCCAGACCTACTGCCCGTAATTCCAGGATATTGATGGGCAAGATCTGTTATGTCCTTGACCATTTCCCCTGAGCTGTGAGCCCCTCTAGGATCGCTCCCCAGAGAGACTGGCATCTGTAGTCAGTACTTTCCAAGTTACCGGGAAGGAAGGATTTTTCCTTTCGCAGGTTCTGATCCTGCAACCACCAGTTTAGGCTTAAGCGTGCCCTAGGAGATAAGAACATTAGATAACCCAGGGCTTGTCCTCTTCTGTTCCAAGCCAACAAGATGTCTTGTTGTAAAGGCCTGGAATGGAACTGGGCATAAGGCACTGCCTCAAAAGGAGGACACCATCCTCCCTAGAAGACTCATACAGAGCCGAATGAGGGTTGCCTGGTGCCCCTTATTTGACACACCTGATACTTCAGGGTACAGATCTTTACGGGTGGCAAAAATACCCTTGCTTGGACCGTATCTAGGGTCAGACCTAAATACTTTTAGACTTTGAGCTGGTCTCAAGGTTGATTTTTCACCATTTATGATCTAGCCTAAGCTTTCCAAATACCGCACTGTGCAAGTTATGCTCCGTTCTAGAGCCCGTAGTAAGTGAAGAGTTCGTCCAGATACCCGAGCACCAAGATCCCTTGGGCTCTTAAAAGACCCAGTACTGGTGCTAGGACCTTTGTGAACACCCGGGGAGCTGTAGCAAGCCCGAAGGGTAGAGCCACAAACTGAAAAAATGACATTCATCTACTGCAAATCACAGGAACCACAGATGAGGCTGAAAAGATAGGTACGTGTAAATACACGCCTTTTATATCGATGGAGGCTATAAAGTCTCCCATTTGGAGTGAGGCTACTACTAAGCAGAAAAACTCCATCCAAAAGGAATGGATCAGTAGATACTGGTTCAGGGATCTTAGGTCCAAAATGGGCCTTGCGTCACCGTTTGGTTTTTGAACCGTAAACAGGTTTAAGTAAAAACCTGTGCCCCTTTCGGATACAGGAACCTCTACAATCACTCCTTGATGCACTAAATTATGTAGTGCCTGAAGCAATAAGTCTATTTTTGGAAAATCTGAAGGAACGCTGGATCTTAGAAACCTCTGAGGGGAACCCCCCGCAACTCCAGCTTGTAACCACGGGATATAGTTGAGGTGAGCCACTCGTCCTGAACCTTTGTTCTCCAAATGTCCGCAAAGTGCAGCAGCCTTCCCACCACCCGATAGAGTGGGGGCGTCCCCTCAAAAGGAGGGCTTGGGTGCTGGGTTTAGAAGATATTTGGACCCAGGGATTTTTCTGTCCCTGGCCTTGCGGTCTGCCCCTGGCTCTAGCTCCCTGTTGGCAGCGGAACTGCCTTGGCGCTGTGACACTTGAGGAAGCAGTCCCTGAGGTTTTAAAATGAGGGATGCCTGGTGCTTTTCTTCACAGGAAGTATAGAACTCTTACCTTACCTCTTTTGGATATAGTTGTCCAAATGATCACCAAATAAATGTTCCCCATGAAAGGGGAAACCTACCAATAACTTTTTACAAGGAACCTCGGCTGACCAGTTCTTAAAAAGAGGAGGTCCACCTTAAAAAAAATTATTAAAAGCCAGCAGCTACAAATACTGCAGCTGCCGACTTTTAATAAATGGACACTTACCTGTCCAGGGTGCCCGCAATGTCGGCAGCAAAAGACTAGCAATCGCTCCTCTCGGCTGCCCTCGCCGCCATCCTCGCTGAGGGAATCAGGAAGTGAAGCATTGCGGCCTCACTGCCCGGTTCCCTACTGCGCAAGTCGCGCTGCGTGTCTTCACTGGTCCCCGTTGTGTGCTGGGAACTGTGCGTTTCCCAGAACACAACGGAGGGACGGGAAGTGATGTATCTGCGGATATCTATGCCCGGAAGTGGGTGCGGGGGGAGGAATCCGATGAGCTGAAGTTCAACTTTAGGGTGGAGCTACGCTTTAAGCCACAAAAGTCTGTGCATATGTACAGACAAGAAAGCCAAAACGAGAAATCTGCTGTATTGAATCCTTTAAAGGAGTTAACAGCTAAACAGCGCTTGAGAAATATGCGTCTAATTTTAAGCCAGGTCATCCTTCCGGTTAGGCCTGTCAGGCCGTCTGACCTGAACCTTTATGAACTGGCAGATACCAATTGCTGCAACAGCTGGCTGAATAGCTGAACTGGCCAAAGAAAAGGAAGCCTTAAATAATGACACTTTCTTGTCAACATGGTCTTTTAAGCCCTGTGCGTTATCTACCGGACAAGTCAAGTTCTTATTTAAGGAAGAGATTGCTGCATCTATGGCTGGCATGCGCCACTTAAACTTTTCATCCATGGCATATAAAAGGGAAAACCTCTTAGGAGGAACAAAAATCCTGTCAAAAATCCTGTCAGGATGTTCCCTATCAGTACACACCGCCTGTTCAAACAGAGGGTTTAAGGGGAAAGCCTGAGCAGCCCGAAGAGGCCTCAGGGACCCCAAAGAAGACCAGGGGGGCTCAGTAACTGCTTTAAGAGGCAACTTAAAGGCAGAAACGAACTATCTCAGTTAGAGTCTGGATCAAAAATCTCTGCAACTGAGACGCAGACATCAACTGGATATCTTCTTGTCCAAATTGCTCAGAAGCAGACTCATCCAGATGTTGTCAGATGTTTTTTCACTTTAATGCATAGAATGCATTAAGGTGAAAAAACATTTAACTTTACAACCCCTTTAAGAAAATTCTCTAAATGATATGAAGCTGCAGGAAAAGCAGATTTTGAATGTTGATGTAAAAAAGATTAAATTAAGAATTTCCTTCCCAAATCAAAAATAGAATCATTGATCTCGTCATAGCAGTCCAAAACCTTTTCTGGCAAGTTGTGAAACAAGGATCATTTATTTACATCACAGAAACACCCTACATATAAAACCCAATTAAAGTCAAACTGATTTGCAAGTCATAGAGACACTGTTCTAATAACTCCAAGGTTATATAAATCACAACATGGGGTGCTACAGGGCAAAAATAAAAAAGGTGCGATTCTATTGGACTTTAAATAAAGTAAATTCTGGCTTTCAGCGAGGCTTTTTTTAATTGGGCCGTTTGATTCTTCACCAGCATAACATTGGGTACAGGTTCTTTGTAATTTTTCCTGGTGTTTGGCTCATTTGCGCATTTTCATAGAGATATAAAAAGGCTACCTGTTTGCAACTGTATCCCTAGATGGGATGCCATCAAAGACGATAACACGGTCAGCAAGATAAGTGGCCATAATAAAATCGTGCTCCACAATAAATGCAGTCTTTTTGGCATGAAGAATGAATCTGCAATGAGACAAGCCATTAGTTTAAAGTTTGAAGAACATATTTCATCAATACATGAACATGCAAGAAAAAATAAATAAATAATAATAAAAAAAAAAAAAAACACTACCGTTTGATGACTCTGGCGGCCATGAGACGTTGTTCGGAATCCAAATATGCTGAAGGCTCATCAATTAGGTACACATCGGCAGGTTTACCCAAACACAGTGCCAAAGCCACACGTTGCAACTCACCTCCAGACAATGTCTGCACCTGTTAGGCATAATCAAACAACTCTCAAAGAATATTCGATATTTCGGGTATAAACTATATCAAACATACATTAAACCCTCCATGACTGGAGGTTATTTAACCACTTGCCGACCAGCTGCCGTCATATTGCGGCAGGTCGGCACGGTCCCGCAAAAGGTGTACGTCGGCACCTTTAAGGGTGATAGCAGGCAGGCACGCACTGCACAGCGGGTGATCCTCTGCGCGTGGCCAGGGGCCCGCGATGTGCACCGGCCACCCTCTATCGCAGGCATGAGAGCTAAAACGGGGATGTATGTATGTATGTAAACACATATCCCCAGTTTTGACAGGAGGAGAGACTGATTAGCTGTTCCTACTAATCAGGAACAGCGATCTGTCTCCTCCTCCAGCCAGTCCCACCTCCCACCCCCCCCCCCCAAGTTAGTAACACACACGAGGGAACACATTTAACCCATTCCCTACCAGTGCATTTTTATAGCACTGATCGCTGTATAAGTGTCAATGCCCCCCCCACCCCCAAAAAGTCCAATCTGCCCGCTGCAGTCATGCTAAAAATCAGATCGCCGCCATTACTAGTACAAAGAAATTTTAATTAAAAAATGCCATAAATATATCCTCTATTTTGCAGACGCTATAACTTTTGCGCAAACCAATCACTATACGCTTAGTTTCTTCACCAAAAATTTGTAGAAGAATATATATCGGCCTAAACTAATGAAGACATTTTTTTTTTTTTTTTACATTTTTTAGGGGATATTATAGTAAAAGTTGTTTTTATTAAGTTTTTTTCAAAATTGGCGCTCTTTTTTTTTGTTTATAGCACAAAAAATAAAAAAAATCGCAGAGGTGATCAAATACCACCAAAAGAAAGCGCTATTTGTGGGGGAAAAAATACGTCAATTTTGTTTGGGTACAGCATCGCACAACCGTGCAATTGTCAGTTAAAGCAACGCAGTACCGTATCGCAAAGAATGGCCTGGACATTAAGCCGGAAAATCTTCCGGTCTGTTAAAAAATTAGATACCCAAACCAAAATTTTGATATTCTTTCCAGGAACCTCCCTAAATGCTTTTCAATAGTTCGGGCCCTTGTACACTGGTGCAAGCAAAAACCCATATCGTGTTTTTTGATGCGCTTTCAATTCATTTTTGGCACATTTTCTGGATTCTCAACTCCCAGCATATCCCTTTGAACGTGTAACTTAAAAACGCACCAAAAATGCACTGCAGGTGAATGCTTAGTTTTCCATTCAATATCAAGGTGCGTTTTTGTTGTGCCAAAAATGAAGCACGCAGGACTTAAGAAACACACCACACCCATAGCTCACTGGTGTAAAGAGTTCAATATAAAGGGATACATTTTTCATGCATTTTTGTTCTCATTGTTAAGCACCAAAAGTACATCATAAACTGATCAGTATAAAAGGGCCCCTGATCCAAGACATGCAGCTATGAATGACAGTGCAGTTAGATAGCTAGTAGTGTACACAGATGTGGACTGCTAGTTCACGACAGCATTACAGAATAATGTTCCTAGAGCATGTGGTGCTTGAAAAGGTAAACTGCAGATTGCACACAGTTTCCTACTCCCACTATTGTTTTTATACACGTAATAAAAAAAATTAATAAAAAAAATCTATATGTTACAGTTTTACTCTCTGTGTAAGGCAATTTGTTTTAATTTTAAAAGGATGAAAGTAGAATACCTCTTGATCAATAATATTTTCAATTTGCATTGGCTTCATCACATCGGTTACAAACTGAGGATGGGTGTAGGCATCTCTAATCTTCTCATGTAGCAGTTGGCGGACACTTCCCTGTTTGTGACAAAATATTAGTATAAGAACATGCATTGACCAATTTGTGTTTTTCTATACATTGTCTTATTTTGATTAAAAAATGAGTAACTCATAGAAACAATCAAACTGGGGTTTACTGCAATCATAGCAGGAAAAATACTAATATTAAATCATCACTATATTTTGCCCAGTCTATGCCTACGCCTCCACCTTAAAGTGGACCTCAAGCTTTATATTATGTGACCAGCGGCAAATTCAAACCACATTCGGTAAGAGAAGTTTCTCTTTGCTTGTAAATGGGAGGTATACAGGCCAGTTCAGTCAACTTTGTGCCAATTACTGATCTAAGCCCGAGGCGTAGACAATTTGACCCAGAGACACCGAGAACAGAAAATGACTGCCTTTTTATCCAGCATGCATTGGTGGAGTACCACAGCCAAAGTTCCAGTGGCTGGGAATGAGTGGGGAAAGGTTCTGCTTGGAGCTCATATAAGGCCAGATGAAACTGTATTACTAGGGCAGGTTACCATTTTGACTTTATTATATGCAATTTTACAATCTATCGTACTAAGCTATTGGAAGTTTCTGAAAGCATCAAATCATAACAAACACACTACATGAAATGTATTGCCCATATACAAAATGACCCATTTTAGGTGTATACGTACTACTGACTTAGGACTGATTTTCTGTGGTTTGTAGCTCACATTAAGGAATGGTACGTCACCTGTAAAGAAAATACATGAAAGCACATTCAACTCATCTAATCTGACAAGCCATCTTAACATCAATATAAAACTAAAGCCGGTATTACTTAGCATTCTCTTGCCCTAATGCTCATCAGTTAACTTAAAGTGTTACTAAACCCACAACAGTAAAATCATTCTATATGCAGTAAAGCATGCTTGTTATACTCACTGTGAAACCTAAAGGGTTAATCCACCACATTGTATAAAAAGGCTGTTTAAATTCTGTCTTCTCTGATTCTCCCCTTCCTTTACTGTCCCCAACCCATCTGCTGATAGTACAGAGCTTTGGGGCACTCTGCACATGCTCAGTTTGGTGTGTATTGCTACAATACAGATTTAATTTGCATTTTTTTATATATACTTGTAAAAAGAGAAAAACTTTGACAACCATTTTCTCTTCGTGCATATGGAAATATACCAGCAAAGCATGCAACATGTACAGCCCTGAACTCAGAAGTCTAAATAGGGCAGGAGTACCTTACTTATGGCAGTAAGACCAGGACCGCTCTGCTCTTTTAACAATCTAAGCTGCGAAGCAAGGGATGAAGCATACCTATATATGCCAAAAACTTTTTCCAGCTTATGAGCACTTTAAATACAGTATGAAAGCAAAGGAAACATTGATATTACCTCCTTCATCTGGTTTCAGCCTACCAGCAAGCATTCGAATAAAGGTAGTTTTGCCAGTTCCTGTTTAGAAAAAAAATTTATAAAAAGACTGTTACTATTCTAAAATGAGTCCTCCAAAAAAAATAAAAAAAAAATAAAAGTCATATGCACATGAGCCAAACTTTGTCGCTTGAAATTTGTATGTACTGTTTTGGATGTTTAAAATAAAGCATGTTTGCATTGCAGCAAACATGCATCCCCCCCCCCCCCCCCCCCCCCAATCCCTTTACAGGAAAAATATGGGCTGGACTACTCGTTTATCAATGCAGACCAACTAATACTCTTCACATATCATGGGTTATGAGCACTAGTAAATTTGTAACCACTTGCCACCCGCCCCGGGACGGTGTGGCTCTCGTTCTGGATGGACTTCATGACAGCGCACCCGAACGGCCGCTCCTGTACGCCCATGGGGAGCCCAGCGATCGTGCCGTGTTGCTAGGACACGACCCTGATCTCTTTAAAGAGCCACCGACGCAGCTCTTGAATCGTGTGATCCTGTGTCCAATCGCAGCCGGTCAAATGTAAACAAGGAGGTGCTGGTAATCGGCTCTCCTCGCCTCTCGCAGTGTGGCGAGGAGAGCTGATCAGCGGCATTTCCTTGCAGGCAACCGTGAGAGATTTAATCAGAGCACTGATAAACAGTGCCCTGATTACATTAGAGTGCCACCAGTGCCAGCAACCCAGGCTAACCAGTCAAAACAGTGCCCATTAGTGATACCCGTCAGTGCAGCCTATCAGTGATGCCCATCAATACCACCCATTAATGCCCATTAAGTGGCGCTTATCCATGCCGCCCATCAGTGCCAGCTACCAGGGACCATCAGTGCACAGTGCCACCTATCAGTGCCGCCCACCAGTGCAGCATATTAGTGCTTCTTCAGTGCCACCTAATCAGTGGCCATCAGTGCTGCCTCATCAGCGCACATCAGTGAAGGAGAAAAATTACTTAAAATACTTTTAAATAAAGGAAAAAAATAAAAACCCCAGCAGTGATTAAATACTACCAAAAGAAAGCTCTATTTGTGTAAAGAAAATCATAAAAATTTCACATGGTTACAGTGTAGCATGACCGCGCAATTGTCATTCAAAGTGTGACAGTGCTGAAAGCTGAAAAATGGCCTGGGCAGGAAGGGGGTGAAAGTGCCCTGTAGATAAGTGGTTAAAGTGTGAGAAATAAAAAAACAAAAAAAACAAAGTCTTACTTAGACCAAAAAACATCAGGTTTTCCCACCTTCCCTCTTTTAGGATGGAGAGAATATAGAATCTATAATATTTTTAGGTTTGGAAAATGTAGAGGAAGGGCTTACAATCCTTACGTTTATTGGTGTCCATTTCTTTTGTTAATAAGACTTCCCTTCACTACTATACCAGACAACAGGAGAGGATAGGAAATCCTCCTTTAGTTTCACCAAGTGAATCCCATTAGACGATTTCTTCTCAACTCCGGCTCTAGCAACAGATATTACATTTTTAAAATTTCCATTCATTTGTTCCATGGACAATGGATAGTAGTAGTAATTCAAAGGGTGAAATTCCACTTTGGGACAAACACAATAAAAACATGCTACAAGTTGTAGACTTCCCCCATGCTATCCAATACTATAAATAAATATATATATATATATATATATATATATATATATATATATATATATATATATATATATATATATATAGGATTTTTGTACATGCCTACCGAAATACAGTCTTTAATCTTCAGGTTATACTTCCTCCTATAAGAGGATTGGAAACTGGCAAACAGAACTGTAGGTATGCCCAAGATAACCCCTCCTACTACCTGCATTCCCAAGTTTTGTAGCAAAGGAGCCCAGAGAACACAATTATAAACACATAGGGGTCGGACTGATGTTCTTCAATAGATTCCAAGGAAAGGATTGAATGCGGAGTACAAAATTTTAAATGTTTCCATGTCATCAAGGGACGCACAAACTTTTTCACCTTTGGGCTTTCCAAAAGCAGTCTACCTAAGGTGTGGGAAACACAGCAGACAAAAGCCCCAAAACCAGAAAACTCCCTGAAGGGCCACGTTGTCCATCTGGTGGCACATGTGAACAGAAGACGCAGTGGCAGCCTTACAAATATGAGAAACTGATCAGATGCCAAGAAGCAAGGGAAAGAGTGGAGCCCTATACTTTGGGACTAGAAGCTTGGACAAAAGTCTGTCTGAACCACTGAGAAATGGTGGAGCGAGAAACCAATGAATTCTTACAGGGTCCATTAGAATTACAAAAGGGGAATCGGTCTTCCTGAAAGACACGGCTGAGAGAAATTCCCACAAACCAAATCACATCCAGACAATGGATGACAGTGAAATATCTTTGGGGTGAACTGAAACCAGACAGATGAAAAAAAGAAAAATGCCCTCCTTGAGGTGAGGCAGAGACTACCTCAGGTAATGAAGTCCTTGACCTCCATCCTTATCCCTATGTAAAATCAAAAAGGGCTCCTTACAAGTCCAGCAGTTCAGACATTTGCTTTGCAGTGACAAGGTATACACTCTTGCGGGTTACAGTAAAAAAAATAAAATGTCTAATCGATTCAAATGGCAGCTTAATAAGGTGTTCCGCCATTTATTTTTTTTTTTTTTTAAGATCAGCCGATACAAACACTGTAGATGCTAACTTTTAATAAGGACACTTACCTGTCCAGCGAGCCAAGCTGTAGGAAGGAGAGTATTCAACCCACTGAGTAAAGCTAGTCATTTGTGGATCGGAATTCGGCTAGTTCAGTGGGAACTGGCTGATTTTTAATCCACATATGACTGTTTCCATTCATGAGAAGTTGATTCATCAACTGACATTTCAAGAAATGGACACGTTGGTATATTCTTGGTTGATCAGCACATGCAGCCAATCCGCTGCAGTGCTGCTCAGTGTATTCTAATGAAGAGTCCCGCTGTTAGAAAACATGCATGACACAGCAGGGAGGATTTCGCCATCTACCTCAAGTGTGTAGATGGGGAAATCAATTCAGTTATTTCATTTCAGTAGGCTGGCTGAATGAATAAAACTGAGACACGAGTCCCATAGACTCACACCAAGTGACATAAGCCTTCAGTGTGCAAATATGGACCATGTAGGTAGACTTTCTAGCATTAAATATGGTGTCATATTGTCAAATCCAGTGACTGAAAAGCATGATGGCAAATCAGTACTTGGGACAGAAGATCCAGAGGATATGGTATATCACACAAAGCATCTGCTAGGCATCATACTGTCACAGTACCACATTCACAAAGTTGGAATCCAGATGATCACCAAACGCTATTCATCTCGATCCTGGGCTGATAAGGAAAATGTTTCAAGAAAGGAAAGGCATAGATCTTGGTGTATTGATCCCAGAGCCACCATTGCTTCCGCTACAAGATTCAAGTATATAAAGAAAAACCTGTCTAGCTGGCAGTTGAACCTGGAGGTCAGAAAATCAACATTAGGTGCTCCCCACCTGTGTCATAGATCTAAGAACACTCCTTGATGTATGAACTACTCCCCTGGGTGCAAATGCTGCCAACTGTCCACACACCCGAGATGGAAACAGACAAAGCTGGAACTTTCGTTTTTTTCTAGGACAGAATCCACTGGACTTCCCGTTCCTCCCTGATGTAAATTGTATGCCACTGCTGTGATGTTGTCCTACAGAATCCAAAAAAGAAAAAGTGCAGGGGACCTAACGCATAGGGAAGGCTAATGCATTGTAAAAATTATTACATGCAGGTAGGCCCCCCATGATGTCTATGGAAGCCAGAAAGTCTCCCTCCCCGGTAAAGAGAGAGGCAATGACAGACCTAGTAGATTCCATGAGTAATTTCTAAACGAATGAAGACATTCATTAAGGTCCAAGATAGGGCGGATGCCCCCTTTTGGTCTGAGAACTGAATAGGTTGGAGTAAAACCCTGCAACCATTCTGCAACAGAAATTCAGGAGAAATGGCACGTTAATCCTGAAGACCTGAGTGGGCTTAATGGACATCGATGTGTGCAGTGACAAAGGACAATTGGGGATAAACCAAAGAGGGGTCAGAAAGTGAAATTATACCTTGCAGTCCCTGCAAAGAATTATCCTGCACCCTAGCGATCTCAACGTGGGGGGCACAGCTTCAAGAAAAGGAAGGTTTGTCTGAGAATCTGGCAGACCTTGAGACCCAGAACTTGCGAATGGATGTGGAGCCAAGCTTGAGGAATCTGGACATGGATGTTGCGATAGTGGTGTCTGGAGGTTCTGGAGACAGATGAACCTTCCCAGTCTCTTATGCTTCTTCTGTGAGGATTGGTTGCTTATGCAACTAGTAGCATTCTTGATAATGGTATCACAGCATTTGTACCTTTTACTGTGGAAACCAGCTCTGGCACAATGATAGTAAGGGATGAAAGCAAATCATTTTTTTTTTTTTGACAAAGCAGTGTTGTGATCACTATTGCATTAATCACTAGCTAAAAAATATGTCAATAGCCAGCCTCTTCACTGTGACTATTCAACAGCTTAGTCACTACAAGTATACAGTACATATGAAATTGCACACATCAGCACATACCCCATGAACAGATACAATTGTGTTAAAGCCTGTCAAATGGGAAGCACACATCTTACTCTGTTTAAATACTCACCATGCCTTTGGTTGCCAAAAGTATTACGCAGAACTCCAGGCAAAGATGTTTATTTAAATTTAAATAAATAAAAAAAAAAGTGTAAAAAGGTTACCTCCCATGAAGGGTATTCCCCTTGCAGGATCGATGCTTTATCTTTAGTATTTACACTTTTATTCATGCTGGATCTTACAACTCTTGCTATACTTCTGGCCTGTTGCAGCTATGAAAGCAGACAAGGAAGTGACAGCATTGTGTAACTGCCCATCTCCCCTTGGCCATTCACAGAATTCCATGTTTTCTTTGAAGCAATTAAAAGATACAAGGTATTTGGTGAACAGTCAAGGGGAGAGGGGGATGGCTAAAACACATCTTTATAAAGGAGCCACAGTCAGTCGAAGTAGAGTAAAACACTATCCAGAATGTATGAAAGCGTAAATAAGGAAAATGCAGCGATCCTGCACGTGGACTCATTAAATGAAAAAAAAAAAAAAAAAAACTTTATATTATTTTAAACACGGGACAAGGTTGCAAAAAAAACCCCACACACTATGAAATAACTGCATAATAATGCACTAACAAATATTTAATTTATATACAGGCAGTCCCCAAGTTACAAACATCCGACTTACAAACAAAAGGCAGCGTGACTCAACGCTGATCCCAGAAACCACCGGGCGGCCATGTAGCTGCTCACCACATACTGCCACCTGCTTTGGCAGCATGTCACAGTAGGTGGCAGCATACCACAGTAGTTATTTCCAGCTTCTGGTGGACCTGTCAGCAATCCTACATCACTGCATGGCTAGTTAACCCTTCCCTATGCTATCCAAAACTCCAATAATTTTTTGGCTGCAGTTACACCTAAAAAAAAATGTACCTGTTCCAACTTGCATACAAATTCAACTTAAAGCGGTTCTGCACTCTGAAAAAAAAAATTTTTTTTTAGGATGTAATATAAAGTGTGCTTACCTTTATTAGGGGACTCACCTGTTCCATCTTCCATCTCGATCGCCGCCGGTTTTCGTCCGATGAAGTTCCTCATCTTCTTCTTTAGTGCTGGGGGCCATCTTGCCTGTGGGCATGTGAAACACCCACAGGGACTTTAGATGGCCCAGCATGCACTGCCGTTACTCGCGCGTGCGCAGTAACGGCTCATCTGCCGAGATCTCACGAGATTTCGGCAGATGCGGCCGAAATCTCGGGAGATTTCGGAAGATGTGGCCGAAATCTCGCGAGATTTCGGAAGATGCCCGCACTGGCTCCTGGGATCAATGACACCAGATCCCAGGAGACAGTGCGGCGTGACGACGATCGACGCAAGACCCCGCCCGCCGCCGCAGAGGGAGAAGACCGGAAGTCTTCAATTACAAGGTAAGTAAAAAAAAAAAAAAAAAAAAAAAAAACATTTCATTTAGTACTCTTTGCCTGATTTGGAAGGCAAAGAGATTTACTAAATGAAATGAGTGCAGAACCGCTTTAAGAACAAACCTACAGAACTTCTCGTTCGTAACTCGGGAACTGCCTGCACACTAAGCAACCTGGCCTTCTTGTTTACTAAATCAGGTGTAGAAAAGTCAAAATCTGCACAGGTTCATACCATTCTCTCCCAGCATGACCATGATTTCAGAGTCCGTGAACTCTCCAGCCACAATCCTCAGCTGGAAATCGCCCATCAGCTTCCTCATTGACGGGTACTTATACATACACATCTTTTTAATTTCTTCTTCATTGGCAGTTTCTGCCACCTTAAAAACCAGTGAGGTGTCCCTAAATCTTAAGTTTTCGGTGGGAACATAACCATCCAGAAAAATGTTGATACCTGAAAATAAATAAAAATACATACGTAAACCCATATTGGCATTACAAAAATGAATAATGAGAACATGATTTATTGCATACTCTATTACAATGTTAGCAAAGTATGACTTACCTTCTCTTACGCTGAAAGGCATAGTGACTACACCATAAGCACTTGGAACACCATACAAGACGCAAATGAAGTCAGAAAGATAGTCCAAAACACTCAGATCGTGCTCTACAACAATGATGTAACTGGGGGAAAAAAAAAAAAGTTTTAAGTCTGATATACACATTTTAGAAATTAAACAGAAGCTGGAATATTAAGGATGTGAAGCAGATATAATGTAGTAAGGAATTCTAGGTATGGATATTTTCTATATCGTTACATTGGTCCAAGTTGGGCCAATTTAACTATTTATAATACAATAACTTGCAGATGTCCCTAGGGGCTGGAAATCGCTGCAGTAGACAGACACCACTACAGTTATTTCCAACTGCTTCTGGGTCTCATGCTCTGAGTAGCTGCCCCTGTTGCATTTTAAAACACTTTTTTTTTGTAATTTTCTGATTGAATGCAAAGAGTTTTCTGATTGGATGAAAAGAAGAGCGTGAGGTCGCTCCCTGCCTCTGGCCGAACTCCTTTGATCTAAATCCAGCAGGGCAGCTGCTCAGCACAGGACCCAAAAGAAAGTGGAGTTCACTGGAGTAACGGCACCCACTTGAGTTATTTACAGCTTCCAGGAACATCGGCCAGGGAAAGTATATGCATATTTACAGTGACCTGAGCTGGACCAATGCAACCACATAAAACATATCCATATCTGGAATCCATACCGGGAGGTGGTAGTAAAGTCATTGTTTTTATTTACACCTACAGGTAAGCCTTTAAGGCAGCTTACCTGTACAGTAAATATTTCCTAAACGTGCACTGCGCTCTCAGAGGATGGCATGCCATCCATAGAGAGCCATGCCGTGGCGGTGACTCCCCACCCATGCACAGGAGTGACTTAAATCGGAGCTTGGCCAGTCAAGGGCCACAGCCTGCAAACTCGGAACGAAGACTGGGTGAAGATGGAAGCCCTATCAATGGTAGCAGCGTGCTGCTGGAGGGCTTCGTTTTAAAGGCAAGTCTTTCATAATGTGCTAGTATGCCATGCGCATTATGACATTTGCAGGGAGATTTTATTTTTTTGCGATTTACTACCGCTTTAAGTAGTTTATTGCCACATTGCCATATGCGACTCTAGAAGGTAGACTTGACATAGAAGGGCAGTTTGGCTCTGTGGCCAACTACTAAGCAGGCAGCAGAGCATATACATGCAGTGAATAAATACGACTGCTCCCAGGTACACATGTATTATAAACATGAAACCTTTTCAACATTTGTGTTTTACAGTTTTCTCACCTCCAATTAGGCTACTACTGGAAAAACTGCAAATCCAGTTATACTCGTACTATGCCAGGACCAGACAAATCTAAACCAGCATTAGAAGCCAGCACTACAATGTCTATTATTTATAAAGAAACTTACTTGTACAGCAGAACACAACCTGTATACCCCCAGGAGCCTCCAGGGAGCTGTCTATCAAGAAAACCGAAGTTCTCTTGAGTGAAAGTTTACAGAAACTAGGTTATGTACTCAGCCATTAACAGCAGCTTGGTTAAACACCATAAGCCCCCATGTGTTAATTTGATAGGTTAATGCTCATACTGTGTTCACTTTAGCAGGAACTAAAAGTATACCAGCATGCTCTATGAAGTTGCAGAAGCAAGGCTGTATGTAACATTTCTGTATATGCTGAAAGCAGAGTGTGCAGAGCTTAGCCCTGTGTTTTGTCACGCTGTACCTTGTAGGTATTCTTAGTACAGCCTCCAGGTCCCAGGAGATGGCTGTGCTTATCTGTCTGGGACTCTACCCTCTGAACACACCTGCTATCTGGGTCCACTGAACTGTCTCCTATCCATGCCTGCTCCAGCCTCCCCCAGCTCCCACAGACGGCACCTCAAAACATGTGGCAGCTGCAGGCAGAGAAGGGAAAGTGGGGCCAGTGAGGTCAGCCACAGGTGCCAGGGGAAGGGATACGCCTGGTTATCCGACTGCTAAAAATGCTAATACTTAGCTGTCAGGCTAATCCAATAGCACCCATACCCAAAACAAGTATGAAGAGGTGTTGTGACATTCAAATTTGCATGCTTGTTCTGAGGGACTCAAAGCAGAAATTTCAGATTTTGAGGATAAACCGTCACAGTGGGAGTCCTAAATATGTTTCAATTGAGCAGACCACTTGTTTTCCTTACCGGTCAGGGTTAATCAGAGATCTGATGGTAATGGCAGCCTTAAGACGTTGCTTTACATCCAAGTAACTGGATGGTTCATCAAACATGAAGCTGCAATGGGACAGAACTACAATTCAGTTAAGTGTACACAGACTACTTCTAATTTACCAATAAATTAAACAAGTGTTCTTACATGTCAGCTTTTTGAATACAGACAACAGCACATGCAAACCGCTGAAGCTCCCCTCCAGAAAGGTCTTCCACATTTCTGTCCCTCAGATGAGTCAGATCTGAAATGTCAATTGTCAATGACAATTTGTCATATTCAATATTTAAAAGCAAGTACAGAAAAAAGTAAAAGTAAAACACCTACTAAGCCAAAAAAAATAAAAAAAAATATATATATATATATATATATATATATATATATATATATATATATATATATATATATATATATATATATATATATATATATATATATATATATATATATAAAGATTACAACTGGTGCAGAAGTGTGACTGTGTTGGATACTAACACCAAAATGCCATGGTACACCTTGTGTACCGAAGAACAGCGACAAGCTCATGGAAGACAATGGCTAAAGACACCCAAAGAGCTAAAACATGCTGCTACAACTTAAACACTAAGGGACTCATTTGTAAATGGAGGGCAGATGTTTCCATCTCCTCCATTATACTGCGCAGGGCTTGGGCACACTGCAGCCTGCCATTTTGTGGTACATTTAAAAACAGCCACAGTGTGGAGCCTGCAATGTCACACAGCATTCTTTTTGCTTAGCAGAGCTCTAACTGTAAGAGAGCCAGTCATCTGACAGGTCACATGACTGTTCTGTCGGTTCTGCCCTCTCCCATTTATTAAACAATGCTACGGCAGCCTTAGATTCTTGAGGCGCGTGGGGAAACTAAGCTCACTTTTTTGTAACGTAGCAGTTGTGTAGTGATAGAGTACTTACCCAGCAGTTCACAAACCCGAATTTGGGTTTTTGTTTCATCTTTTCGATCCAAAATGGTCCCCACAGGGCCCTGAGATAGCAAAGATATTTTATTACTTTGCAACTTATTGTAGAGGCACCTCTACCCCTTCCAAGGCCAAGACATGCAAGCGTATTACAAATTATATTCCCTATAGATTTCACAACTCCAGCACAAAACACTGCATACACACCTTTGCGGCTTTTGGAATTTGGTCCACATACTGAGGCTTAATGATGGCCTTCAAATCATCCTCCAAAATTTTGGTGAAATAGTTTTGCAATTCTGAACCCCTGAAATAAGTCAGTATTTCTTGCCAATCTGGGGGATCCTTTTTGAGGGGAAAAAAAAAAAAGTAGAAGTATACACAAATTATTTTTAAAATATTTTTTAACCTAAATTTAAAAGCAATCTCCATATCGCTAAACTATTAAAAAATTCGTACTGTGACAGAGTTAAAAAACGAACAAGTATCACTGGATGGCGACACTGACCTTCGTTCTTAAGCAAAGCTACGCTTGTCAAAAGGATCTTTACCAGCATATATTTTAGGGTGCTTTTCCGATGCCTGAATCTCCTGCTGCAGACTGTGGTTTCAACTGTTACGTCACTATAGCTCTGCAGGGGCATCATAGTGACCAGCAGACAGAACCATAGTGTGCAGCAGGACATGCATCAGATACACCGAAGTGTAGATGCTGAAAATTCTTCAGTTGGTGTTGCTTTGCAACAGAACAATTTGAGTCATTGATGACAGGACAAGTATTACTACTCCTCCTTTACAGGAGCCACAACCCTGACATGAGCGCACTCAAACTAAAATGCCAGAGTTTCTGGTTTGTTATGAAATGTGCTAATCTGCACCCATAACTCTACCTGGTCTATACACTTTCAAGTTAAACCAACATGTATCAGATTACACCAAATATTTACCAAAGTAATAAAATATGTCTGACCATTTATTTACTCCAGGAGTTGTTGTCTTTCTTTTAACAAACCATGAAGTCAGACAGACAGACTGGAAAACGGTTAGGGTAAATGAGAGGCACCCCAACATAGGTAGCCAGGTTTAAAAGGTATACCTCAACCCGGGACTGATAAAAGGGGAACCCAGGAAAAAAAATAAAAAACGCGAGAATGCGCAAAACCATCCATAATAACACCACAAAATGTCACTGGGGTCTTCGAGTAGCACTGCAAGAATCTAACCCGTCCCTACTCAGCGAAGCATCCATATTCATTGGAGGGCTGCGTTCTCTCTCCAACAGGCAGTACCTGCAGCTGTATTCCAGTGTGTTCTCTCTGCTTACAATCCACAGCAGGGCAAAGCCTTCTGTCTTCTTGCGTATTAATTTGGCTTTTTGGTTTGCTTTAACCCTTTTGCTGCCAGAGCCGTTTGTGTGTTTTTTTTGCACGCGTTTAAAAAAATTATTTTTGGTCCGAAGATTACACAAAACCCACAAAAATTATATATTTTTTGAAAGCAGGACACCCTAGAGAATAAAATAGCAGAAGTTGCAATTTATGTCACATGATATTACTGCAAAAGGTCAAGGAAACAAAACTTTAGTAAAAAACACACCAACGTGAATTTTAGGGCAAACAAACGCAAAAACAAATTTTTGGTAAAATATAAAAGACGAGGTTGCACTAAGTAAATAGATACCAAACCTTTTTGTGCACCCGTGAAATGGCATCAAACTTCAGTACCCTATATTTTCTATAGGCAACGTTTCAAAAGCCCCCTATAGGTATCAGTTTAGTGTTACGGAGGAGTTCTTGTGTTAGAATTATTGCTTTCACTCTGGCATGGCAATATGTAACGTGTATCGCAATCAAGGTTTTCATGCATAGGCACCCTGATGCATGAGTTTTTCATTCATGAGTGTGTGTATATGTGGGGGCGTCAACATTTTTAGGGGAAGGGTATTTTATGCGCTTGGTAATTTGTTTGCAAAAAAAATTTTTTTCTCCCCCCCCCATCACACAGGGGACAAACAGTCCACTATGTGATGATTTTTAGGCAACAGGTTCTCTTTATTGAGATATGCGGGGTCTAAAAGACCCCACATATCTCCCCTGTATTCCACTGAATGTTTTGCAATGCAGATCGCATTGCAAAATATCCTTTCCCAGCAAAGCGAGCACACCGAGAACTTGACCCAGAAGAAACGTCAGGCGTCGCTTTCCGGGTCACAAGAAGGGGAGGAGAGCGTATGGGTATCTGCTCTTTGCCCCTCTACCTGCCGGCACCAGCCATGGAGATCCTGGGCCCGGCAAGCATGGTGGGGTGGCGGGGCATGAGCGAGCAATCGGGTGGCAACGGAGCCGCAGGAATGCTCCAGTCATAGTCTAGTGGTGTGTGAAACTGACTGCCTGTCAGTTTCACAGACAATCCCGGTGACTGCAGCCATCAGATTGTGTGTGATACCCTCCACCATTAGGTCTGTATGTCAGCAAAAGGGTTAATAAACCTTGGGTAATGCACTAGGGCATTTGCGCCCCCCCATAAATTGATTTGCATTTTAATGAGAGAAATAAGTATTTGATCCCCTATCAGCAAGATTTCTGTCTTCTATACAGGTAACGAGCTGAGGTTAGGAGCACAATAATCTCAGCTTGTTACCTGTATAAAAGACACCTGTCCACAGAAGCAGATTCCAATCTCGCCACCATGGCCAAGATCAAAGAGCTGTCCAAGGATGTTAGGGACAAGATTGTAGATCTACAAGACCAAATCGCCAAGCAGTTGGTGCGATTATTCGCAAATGGAAGAAACACAAAATAACTGTCAATCTCCCTCGGTCTGGGGCTCCATTCAAGATCTCACCTTGTGCGAGTTTCAATGATCATGAGAACGGCGAGTAATCAGCCCAGAACTCTACGGGAGAATCTTGTCAATGATCTCAAGGCAGCTGGGACCCATAGTCACCAATAAAACAATTGGTAACACACTACGCCGTGAAGAACTGAAATCCTGCACTGCCGGCAAGGTCCCCCTGCTCAAGAAAGAACATAAACAGGCCTGTCTGAAGTTTGCTAATGAACATCTGAATGATTCAGAGGAGAACTGGGTGAAAGTGTTGTGGTCAAACGAGACCAAAATCAAGCTCTTTGGCTTTAAATCAACTCCCTGTGTTTGGAGGAGGAAGAATGCTGCCTATTACCCCAAGAACGCTATGCTTTGGGGGTATTTTTCTGCTAAGGGGACAGGACAACTTCACTGCATCAAAAGGGACTATGGACCATCAAATCTTGGGCGAGAACCTCCTTTCCTCAGCCAGGGCATTGAAAAAGGGTCGTGGATGGGTATTCCAGCATGACAATGACCCAAATCACACAGCCAAGGCAACAAAGGAGTGGCTCAAGAAGAAGCACATTAAGGTCCCGGAGTGGCCTAGCCAGTCTCCAGACCTTAATCCCATAGGAAATATGTGGAGGGAGCTGAAGGTTTGAGTTACCAAACGTCCGCCTCAAAACCTTATTGATTTGGAGAGGGTCTGCAAAGAGGAGTGGGACAAAATCTCTCCTGAGATGTGTGGAAGTCTGGTGGCCAACTACAAGAAACATGTGACCTCTGATTGCGAATAAGGGTTTTGCCAATATTGACTTATCTTCTGTAAAAATACAATTGATTTTTCTATTACACTTTATTACTATGTATTATTGGCGATTGTCTTACAACCACCAGGGCCTTTAAAGTCCCGTAAGCGGGAACCCCCATCTTCTTAATCCACTAACTGGGATATTGGCAGATCCCTAGTTCGATCCATCTCAACTCTCTTGTCCCTATAACAATATGGGTCCCAGATTACAAGCATCAGGGATACTGATCTCCCATGAAATAACTAGGGGAGTATGGGCTGAGGTCACCTGTACTGTGTTTTAGTGAAGACATGTTGCTTGCATGCAGTGGTAATGCAACTAAGGTCGCTCCACCCAGCAGATAACGTCCGCTCGGCGCATAAACCTTACCCTTTTTTGCAAGTCAATGTTGGCGGAAAATGTGCTCAGCGCAAAACAGTGAGGTAGTGCCCGATGCTTCTGCCAAAACATTTACTCTCACACACACACTTAACCACTTGCCAACCGGCTCACGCCAATATACGTCGGCAGAATGGCAGAGCTTGGTAAAACCCTGTATGGGTACCTTGTTCCCTTTAAGAGCCGCCAGGGGGCACACGCGTGCTGGCTGCATGGTGGGGGACCCGCTGGGCACGGCCGGCGGGTGCAATCGCAGGCATAAGAGCCAGCACGGGGATTTGTGTGTGTGTAAACACACAAATCCCTGATCTGTCGGGGGAGAGGAGACATAGCGTTTGTTTCTATTAAGTAGGAACAGCGATATGTCTCCTCCCCCAGTCAGTCCTATCCCCATACAGTTAGAAACACTAACTAGGGCACACAGTTAACCCCTTGATCGCCCCCTAGTGTTATCCCCTTCCCTACCAGTGACATTTACACAGTAATCAGTGCATTTTTATAGCACCGATCGCTGTATAGATGTCAATGGTCCCAAAAATGTGTGAAAAATGTCCGATCTGTCCGCCACAATGTTGCAGTACCGCTAAAAATAGCAGATCATCGCCATTACTAGTAAAAAAAAAAAAAAAAATAGCCATCAATCTTTCCCATAGTTTGTAGACACTAACTTTTGCGCAAACCAATCAATTTACGCTTATTGCGTTTTTTTTTTCAAAACAAATTTATAATTATATATATATATATATATACACACATACACACAGATATATGTGTGTGTGTGTGTGTGTGTGTGTGTGTGTGTGTGTGTGTGTGTGTGTGTGTGTGTGTGTGTGTGTGTGTGTGTGTGTGTATGTGTGTATGTGTGTGTGTGTATATGTGTGTATATATATA
This sequence comes from Lithobates sylvaticus, assembly GCA_028564925.1. Taxonomy (NCBI): domain Eukaryota; kingdom Metazoa; phylum Chordata; class Amphibia; order Anura; family Ranidae; genus Lithobates; species Lithobates sylvaticus. Next base: position 586,926,215 of record CM053026.1, on the reverse strand, counting down.
TATATATATATATATATATATATATATATATATATATATATATATATATATATATATATATATATATATATATATATATATATATATATATATATATATATATATATATATATATATATATATAGCAGACACCTTAGAGAATAAAATAGTGGTAGTTCAAAGGCCTTTGAGAAAACACACTAGGCGATACATGTCAGGTGGGCGGTGACGTCATTACCTAGGGTGGAGGTAGGATGCCCTCTAGCTGAGGGGTTTTTTGCTTTGGTGCTACTTTCATTGGGGGTCAAACTGTGAATTTTTTATGCACGCGGAAGAAATTTGTTGCACTTTATGAAGATTTTTGTCACATGAAGATTGGATGGTGTATGGGACTGTTTTTAACATTTTGGACAATTTGCACATTTCTTTGGGATATAGATTTCAAGAACTATATCTGCTCTATTACACTGACTCAAATTGTTTTCTGAAGTTGTTAAACTGCACATTTTTTGCACAGATTTATTTGTTAGGATACATAAATCGCCTTTGTTTCCATTGTATAATTTAGGGAGAGGATTTAATTACAGGAGCGCTTCACTTATAATTCTAGGTATACTCGTAAAGTAACACTTCAGAGACGGTCACACTTGAGCTGTGCCATGGCTTTAAGACCTGTAAAACGCTCTCCGACTTACACAGTACTGGTCTGGAAAGCACCACAATGCAAAGCCTAGTGCCCAAAGACCACATTCCAGACTAGCCTTGTGTGTCCAAGTCCAGAGGGGTCTGCTAGCAAAAAATGATCAGTCTTTCTTTAGCAGAGCCAACCTCTTAGTGCACTAGCAAAAAAACTGAGGCATGCTGGGTAGACAACAGATGGTACGCAACACTTTAAAAAGTATACGGCTAACAAGATTTTAGTCAAATACATTTTCCCTCATACACAAAATCAGACAATCCTGAAAACCACTTACATCATACTTGCCAAGATTAGGTTTTTGCTTTCCAGCCAAAATTTTTAAAGCTGTGGATTTCCCAATACCATTAGTGCCAACCAATCCTAGCACCTCACCAGGTCGGGGAGTAGGCAACCTATTAAAAAAAAAAAAAAAATGTAACTGATCTGTGTAGATGAAATAAGAACAGAAAACAAATACAAAAATCGGTATTGGCACCACATACACACACACTCTAAAAAGGAATAATCTATAAGCTTGTAACCAGTATAATATTTGTATGGGCAGACAAAACATATAAATGAAACAATTAATTTTAGTCCATAGAAGTAGAGGCCTTACCTCCTCAAACATCCTAGCCCAGGTATTAGTATCTTACGCAGTCTCTGGATGAAGTTATTAGGAGATACAAGATTGTATAAAATGGAATATAACAATTCTACCAGGTTTACAGGAGAGATAGTTACTTTCCCGCATCCATAAATGTAAAAACACTGTAAAAGAATACCTTGCACTAAAAGATCTGCAATGGCAGAGAGCCTTCAGCCAATTAGGGATGAATAAAAAGAAGTAAATACATTTGCGAGTATCTGAGGTTTCCTAACACAATTCATATATAATTTGCAGGACACTGATGAGCTGTCAGCCCTAAATATTCAAATGTGGAATGCCTGTTGTGGCAATAACCTATTTATATAGCTACAAATCCATTCCTTTCAAATAAAAAGATGTGGAAAATTGACAGTTCCTTACCGGTAACTGCTTTTCTAAGATATCTTCCAGGACGGCACACCTGAGAGATGACTGGTCCTTTGACAGGAAACCATCAACACATGAGGTTAAAAGGCCCCTCCCTTCCCCCTGCACCTCAGTTCTACCAAAGTAATAGACTATCCGTGCCAGAAAGAAACTCTTCCTGTAGTACTTACGTTAAAAACCAGGGGTGGGAAGTAGGCCTGCCATCCTGGAAGATATCCTAGAAAAGAAGTTACCGGTAAGTAACTGTCAATTTTCTCTAGTCATCTTCCAGGACGGCACACCTGAGAGGATGGACAAGAAGTTCAAGGCCTACCTTAGGGTGGGATCACCGCCTGCAAGACCTTCCTTCCGAACCTCAGATCCTGAGGCGATAGCAGATCCACTCTATAGTGCTTTAAGAAGGTGTCCTGCTTCGCCCATGTGGCTGCTCGATTGTTCGCTGTTCCATGGAGGCTCCTGCTTTCTCCGCCCAAGAGGCCGCCAAAGACCTGGTTGAGTGAGCCTTAAGGTTTGCTGGTACTGGGGAGCCTGACTGCTCATACGCCATACCTATGGTCTGCCTAATCCATCTAGCCACTGTAGATCTAGCCTCCCTTTTTAGGGCCGCTAAAAAGAACTAAAAGCTGAGTAGATTTCCCAAAATCCTTCACTCTCTCCAAATATGTCAGCAAACACCTCCTGACATCTAAAAACTCTCCTTTGTTCTTTGGGTTCTCACAAAAGGTGGGCAAAATGATCTCCTGAAATCGATGAAACTGTGATGCAACCTTGGGAAGAAAAAGTGGGTCTTGCCTCAGCACCACTCTATCCTCCAATATTAACAGAAAAGGCTCTTTACTTGACAAGGCCTGCAGGTCACTTACCCTTCTGGCTTTTGCGATGGCCAGTAAAAAAGCACTTAAGTGTCAAAAATTTTATGGAGATCTCCTGAATTGGTTCGAAAGGCGCTTTTGTCAACGCCTCCAGGACCAGCGTTAGATTCCATGGAGGGAATCTCATAACCTTTATGGGAGTTAACCTTCCCCTAGCCACTAGGAATCTCCTAATCAGCTCCTGTGTGAGCCTCTGGTCCAAGAATACCGATAGGGCCGCTATCTGTACCTTCAGGGTGTTTGTGGCAATTCCCTTGTCCACCCCTGACTGCATAAATTTGAGTATTACTGGTATAGAGGGTCTAGATGCATCTCTATCCCGACACCAGTGAGAAAAAGTATTCCAAACCTTTGAATAAATTTTCCTAGTGACTGGTTTCCGACTACTCAGGAGGGTTTCAATCACCCTGTCGTAGCATCCTTTGCCTCTGAGACTCTCCCTCTCAAGAGCCACGCCGTCAAATTGTAGAACCCCAGATCGGGGTGAACGACTGGCCCCTGCAGAAGGAGATCCTGCCTGATTGGGAGAGGAAAAGGGAGGAGCAACCGACCAATTTCTCAGAGTAGCAAACCAAGTCCTCTTGGGCCACCAAGGCGCTATCAGAATCAGCCTGCACCTTGAGTAGGCTAGTCTTTGTAGCACCCTGGGAATCAAAGCTAGTGGAGGGAAGGCATATGCTAGTTGACAATCCCAAGTCTGCGCTAGAGCATCTATTCCCTCTGATCCACCCTCCCTGGTGAGGGAGAAAAAACGCTCCACCTTTCTGTTCCCTCTGTGGGTGAAAAGGTCTATTTCTGGAAACCCAAATCTGTGATCTGTATCTGGAGGAATACGATCTGGTTTAGTTCACATTCCATGCCACCACATTGGCGGTCCACTTTATGTGGACCGCCGATATGGACTGAAGGACCCTTTCGACCCAACTCAGAATTTCCAAGGCCAGCGTTAGTAGTCTTCTGGACCTTGTGACCCCCTGGTGGTTGAGATAAGAAACAGCTGTCACATTGTCCGAGAGGATTTGGACGTCTAGTCCCCGAATCCTGCTTCCAAAGGCCTTTAGAGCCGGACCCACCGCAAGAAGCTCCCTGAAATTGGAGGCTCTTGCCTGGATCGGGATCCAGGATCCTTGCGCTTGGAGGTCCCCCAGGTGGGCCCCCCAACCCCAGGAGCTTGCGTCCGTGGTAATTTTTACAGGGCTCCACTGGGTCCAGGGACGACCTGCCCTGAGTCTGTCCTGATCCAGCCACCAATTTAGGGAGGCCCTTACCCCTGTGGAATGGCTATCCCCTCTCCAGTGACTCCTTTTTGTCCCAGGATGAAAGAAGGAAGAACTGCAGCTCCCTGGAATGTAGCTGAGCCCAGGGAACTGCCGGAATACAGGAGGTCATTAGGCCTAAGACCCTCATTACCTGCCTGTGAGAGCAGTCCCTGGGTTCCATTAGAGAGGAAACCGCTGCTACTACCTTTAACCTTTTTTCTTCTGGGAGAAAAAGCTTCTGAACCCCTGCGTCCACTGAGTATCCTAGGAAAGTCTTTATTTGGGATGGCGCTAGGGATGATTTTTCCCTGTTCACTATCCAGCCCAAACTTTCTAAAGTGCAGATTACCCTATCTACGTCCGCTCTCACTTGCTCTGGAGACTGTCCGTAGATCAGGTGGTCATCTAGGTAGGGTATCAGAGATACTCCCTGTAAATGCAGATAAGCAACAAGCTCTGCCAAGACCTTTGTGAACACTCTTGGGCTTGCCGATAACCCGAAAGGGAGTGCCCAGTATTGCCAGTGTTCTATCCCCCTGCTTGTAAGGACTGCGAACCTCAGCAGGGATTGGTTCTCCCGGGCTATCGGCACGTGGGAGGTATGCGACCCTCAGATCTACTGTGGCCATGAAGGTATCCTTCAATAGATGATTGCGCACAGTATAAATGCTTTCCATCCGGAAGCTCTTCTGTCGCAGAAACTTGTTCAGCTTCCTGAGATTTAATATCAGGCGAAATTTCCCTGAAGGTTTCTGGACTGTAAATACATGGGAGTAAAACCCCCTGGAAGAGCTCGTCTGATGGAACGGGAACCATCACCTCTTGGTCCGCCAATCCCTGCAAATTGTCCAACAACCCTGCTGCTCTCAGTGGATCTTTGGGGAGATGTGTCCGAGTAAAATTTTGAGGGGGAGGGAAGAGAAGTTCCATACGATATCCCTCTGTCAAAATCTGTAGTATATAGGGGATTGCTGAGATCTTTCTCCACTGAGGGACAAATCGAGAAAGCCTCCCCCCTACCCTGACACTGGCGTCACTTTGACCGTTTGTTAGTGTCCTTAGGAAAGAGCAGGCCACCTTTGTCCGCTCTTTCCCTTCCCCCACCTTTTGTTTGTGTCCTTGCCATGATTTGACCCAGATAGCCCTCCTTGCGGAGTTCAGGAGTGCTGCCGATTTAGCCGTGGTCCTAACCACTTCCACTGTTGCATCGGCTAAATAAGCCCTCCCCGGCTTTGGCGTCCAGCTCCCGGGGGGGGGGGGGCGTCAGCTTCAGGTCTGACAAAAAATAACAAAATGTTTCGCTGTCGGGAAACACAATCAAGAACTGAGGTGCAGGGGGAAGGGAGGGGCCTTTTAACCTCATGTGTTGATTGCGTTTCCTGTCAGGTGGACCAGTCATCTCTCAGGTGTGCCGTCCTGGAAGATGACTAGAGAAACAATAAATCAAACACGTTAGACAGCCACATTAAAGCTCTAGAGATGAAATGATCATAAGCAGAAAAACAAAACATTTTTATGTTTGTTGCATACAGCTTGGGTAAAAAAAAAAAAAAAAAAAAAAACCTTCAGCATTTAGAACCATTTTAGGCCCGTGTTGATGGACAAACTTCTGAGATCACTCAAAATAAGTTGTACATTCGAGCTGCATTTGAATCCCCATAGAGTCATATAGGAAGAGAAGCAAACAAAGGCATGTTGACCCAGCTCCTTATATTATAGGGTTACATTTATAATTGCTTACCTGTGAAGCTTAAAGGCATTGGCACAATATCGGTGAGTGGTTTCCTTTGCCAGGTTGCTTGGCAGGTTAACAATGGACAAAGCTACAAAGGGACATTTCTGTAAAAAAAAAAAAAAAAAAAAACAGAACAATAAACACAAATTCACATGAAGCAGACGTCAGCACACTGTCAGATGTCAGTACATGCTTCTTGTTTCAGCATCAGTGCAGTCCAGTGCCACCTGAAGCCTCTATTGTTTCTCTTTTGCAGCATATCTATATTGGGAAATAATGGGTGGTGCTGTACTTATGCTGGGACCAAATACTTCAGTGCTGATACTTAAAGCTAAAATAAACACAGAAACAAAAAAAATGATATACATTACAGCTTACCAACCCTTACATGTGGTGGCTGCATTTGTTTTATTTTTTAGGGCTGGACTTTTTGCCAACTCTCCTATACTCCCTTTCCTCCTGGCAGCAGTGCTTTGGCAGAAAAACCACTCATGCTTGTAAACGTGTGTAATAATTTCAGGTGCGTTAAGCCTTTGGGAGTGAATTCATTTAATTGGCCAGAATAATTTATTCTGGCCATTGAAATAACGCTCAAGCACTAAGCGCGCCTAGCGTCAACATATATTCAGACGCATCAATCGTTTTCTCTACCAAAACTCCGCTGCTCCTGGGCGCACTGGCTGTGGGTTTTGTTTCTTTCTCAAAAAGCCTGTGTCTGCATGGACACATAGGCTAACATGCAGGGGTGTTAAAAAAAAAAAAAAAGCCAGACTCCCTTAACAGCCAGGTCGAAGTGGGAGTAAACTCGCATCCGACTTTTACCTATAGGTAAGCCTATAAGGCGGCTTACCTATAGGTACTGTAAATATCTCCTAAACGTTCACAGTTTAAGAGGTATTTACTGTACATGCAGCTGGTGATGTCGTCAGTGCATGCACTCTGTCCGGGTCCACTCGGTCCGTTCCTTCAGAGTCCTGCGCCATAAGCCGTGGCTCACACGTGCATGAGCAGGAGTGACATCGCAGCTCAGACTACTCACACAGCCAGAGTCCGTGAACCCAGAAGACCGGGCGAAGATGGAAGCCCTCTTAGCAGTCACAGCATGGTGCTGGAGGGCTTTGTTTTAAAGTAAATTTCACATAATGTGCCAGTATGAAATGCATACTAGCACATTATGGCTTTACCTTGCAGGGTGAAAAAAAAAAAGCCACACATACAGCGGTTTACTACCACTTTAAAAACGACCGGTGTGCATGAGGCCTTATCCTTTATTTCACCTTGTGGTCTACATTCTGGATTAAGTAATAAATCACACACCTTTTTACAACAGCGTTGTCATTCTGGAGACAGGGTGATGTTAGACTAGCAGATTTAGACAGATATGACTAATAAATTGAAGCCAAACTCTGCCTAACACTTCATAAGTAGGTACACCCAAACAGGTTTTTTCCTTTTTGGAATTTTTCTAACTGAATAAAAAGCTGAACAGTGTAAGCACCCCTGTAATGCAGCCACCATATCTAAATACTGGTAAGGTGCAATTGAATACATTTTTGTTTTTAGGGACAATACCATTTTAATGGTGTCAGTTACCTGCTTATGATAGATTGTGACTTTTGGTTCTACAAATATTCACTTTAAAACTAATTCGCTATGGAAATTAACAATGCAGATTAGTTTCCTTATCCTATAAATAAAAAAAACTCAAATTGTCAAACATGGGATCCCTGCCAAATTAAAGTTACCTTGATACAGATACCACATCCGATGCAGAGTGTTTCTGAAATCCATACAATCTTGCTCTGTGCAGTGACCTCAATGCACAGTTTTCCTAAGATAAAGAATCAAACCAATCATTTATTTTACAAGAACTTGTAAAGAAAATGTAAGAAAAACAATATTGAAGCGATGACTATCAAAATGAGTGGCAAGAAATATATCTTAAATATATAACACAAAATATTGAGACACATCTAAAAGGGTATACTAGATATAGTAACTGAATAATGCAAAGATTGAATGGGAGCATGATTCTAGTTGTCAAAAGGAGCTACCGTATTAGAATATGGGATGAACTGGATAGGATATTGGGGGATCCAGTGTAAGTGGCATCAGAGGTACACCAGTGGGGTAGACTGGTGTGATCACAAACTGGGGAGAGGGCAGTAACAGGGGACATTGGAGGAAAGATAAAAAGGGGGAAAGAACCTGCTGAGTGTATACAGAGGTGGTCTTGGGGAAAAAAGGAGGGTAGACAAAATGGAGAGGTAAGGGTAGTTGGGAGCAAGAAAGTTGAAAAGATGGGGAGTGCAGTTAAAGTCCAGCCCAACACTAAAATCCCTGCATCTACAGACATCCACGATTTAACACTAACCTATCTAGCCCTGTAAAGCTCTGCAGAGGACACAGCCGACAATGGCTGTGAAATGAATGGGGAGTGACGTCACCCATAGACTTACTATGGGGCTTCTGCTGTCAGCAGTGTCCTCTGCACCCACCTCCACAGTGAACTGAGGATGCAGGGATTTTAGCGTTAGGGTCGACTTCTACTTTAAACAAATAATTTGCATAGAACAGGGAGAAAATAGGGAAAGGGAGGGGAGGATCCGAAAAACACTTAAACACCATCTCTGCGGGCTGAATTCACACTATTCACAATAAAACAAGCAGTTAATTGCACATTACCACAACCCTGTGTTCTATGCGCTTTATGTTGCTGCGCGTCTAAATTAGAATAAAGTTAGGCTGCAACCAAGTATGGTCAGAAACCATCACCAACATTGGGAATAGTAGAAATTTTTCTAGTTAGGTTTTCTTTATTTGGCTCCTGCATACAGCTATTATACATACAAGAGGACTCTTGTACTCGCTGAAAAAATTTTTTTTTCTAGGAGTCCACTGAGGGACATAGGAAGTCTTTTATACTGCTGCATATAGAAGCAGAAAAAAAAAAAAAAAAAAAATGAAAAAAAAAATTAAATGTAGGCAACCAAAGGCCTACCACCCACCATGCTTTTAAGCAAATCAGTACCAAGAGCATGATCATAAACATGGAAGAGAGGGACATGTGTCCCTCAGTGGATTCCAAGAAAATCATTTGGCAAGTACAAAAATACTGTTTTTAGTTCATTGAGGGACACAGGAAGTCTCCCCTTCACGACATCCAATGCAATCCAAAGGTTTGAGCAATATAGCAAAGAAAACATAACAAGCCCAAGAAAACTGGGGGATTGCCTGCAGCTCAAAGGAATAGCCTGAGGCTCTGTTCACACACAGGCGTTTTGAAACGTAAGCAGAATCGCCACAATTTCCAAAGCACTGTTAAAATGTGAAATTGTACATCAGCGTGTTCTGGTGACATTCATTTCAATAGCAGCTAAAAACGCCTCAAGATTCTGCCGCAATTGTCTAGCAACAAATTGCGTGTCACCCAAAAGAAGTTCTAAACTTTGCGTGACAATTACGACACAACCGCACTGCGTTTTTAGGTGCCATTGAAATTAATGGCACCTGAACACGCTGATGTGCGATTTTGACTTTTTAACAGTGCGTTTTGAAATCACGACAATTCCGCCCCCGATTCAAAACGCATAAGTGTGAACAGAGCCTGAAGGTTTTTATGCTTGAAGCCGAGGTCAGATGAGGCAAAAACATCCACCTAGTAAAACTTAGAGAACATGTGCAACATGTTAACAGAAGACCAGGTGGCAGCCTGGCAAATCTAAAATCTAGCTTCTAGATCAGAGATTGCAGGAAAGGCAGGAACCTGAAGTTACAAGATGAGCATTAACGGTTTGTGAGAGTCACCTAGCGTTGGTTGAACGAGAAGCTGGTGTAATGTTTCAGGGAATCAAAGAAGAGAATCAGTCATCTTAAAAGTGTCTGAGAGAGCCCAAGAGCCGGAAACACATCCAGACAATGGAAATTTACTATGGGTGAAATGGCGTTGGACAGAGGGACGGAAGAACAATGTCCTGGTTTAAAAAAAATGCAGACCTGGGGATTTCATAGGGAAAATATGGACCCAAAGGAAGGCACTAAGAGCCTTGAAAGCGAAGATAGGGCAAATTCTCTTTTTTTGGGTTTAGGAACCACAAACTGGAATAAACACACTAGAAATGTTCTTCTACAGAAACTGATGCAACACACCTTGATCCAGAAGGCCTGGAAGGCCACAATGGAAATCTGCCAGTCTAAGGAAACACAAGAATATTAGAGGTGAAAAAGGAGGGGGGGGGGGGGGGGGAAGATAGCGAAACACAGGGAGTGGAGACATGAAAGGCAAGTTTCTTGACAGTCAAAGATAGAGAAGACAAACTGATTTAATGACAAAAAATAAAACAAAAAAGCTCTACACATATGCACTGACACAAGGCACATGCGAGAGATGAGATGGAAGGATTCCAGCAGCCTGTTGCAGCTGAATGGTTTATTAGCTGAAGCATCACGTTTTCAGTAAGTACAGAATCAAATTCAGCTGTTAGATCCTTTTTGACCATTCACCTCCAATCTGCAAGCAGCCCACAAATTGGGTTTGTGGCCCAACCACATGGCAACAATGCAATAACTATGGTCAGTATAAAAGAAAAGGCCTCAAATACTCATGAACCCCCCCCCCCCCCCCCCACAAAACACACTGATCGAATGCTGGTTATCCAGCATGCTTGTTACAGTCATGAGACCGGCCCAGCTTCTGTCGGACAGGGAGCTGTACACACGATCCTGAAAGTTGGCCGGTTCCTGCACGTTTGGCTGCATGTGCACAGCCTAAGGAAGTCTTCAGAAATAGGGCAGGTGTTGTGGCAATGCCATCAGTTTGGACCTGGAAAGTGCTCTGCAGCCAACCTTTATCAGAATGGATCCTGGAAAGAAGAACCCAGGCCACCCTCCTAGGTCGGCCTACTGTTTTTTTTTTTTTTTGGTCTGTGTAAGTAGCAATACAAGCCAAAGGGTTTGAGATTTTCTGTGTCCTTCAACAGATAATACATCTATTTGCAAAAAAATATATATATATATCAAGAGTAAAACATTAAGAGCACATCTTTCTTAAATAAAACTTTAAATGAAGAAGCAAAGCTAGCCACGGAATGATAGATGTGGAGATGTCAGCCCATTGCCATTTCTTAAGAGACTTCCAATGAACTGAAGATACACATATCTGGTGAACACTTTCTGTCCCTACTAGTAGTTAAAAAAAAAAAATACGAAAATTGTCCAGATCACACATTTTAGGCAAGCAAAAAAATCTGAGCAGTAAGTGCTTGCAACAGCCAAAAGTGTCTGTAAAACGTTCCTTTCAGTATCCCCAGATGGTCTGATCCTAAGGCCCCATTCACACCTGAGCGTAGCATTTTCAGGCAGAAAGTCGCACGATTTATACGCATTTTTTATATCGATTTGCTGCGATTTTGTGCAGGTCAAAAGGTCACCAATGTAAAAAGCAGAAAAACACCCAAATCCTCCTAAAAAACAAAAAAGTTCCAGAACTTGTTTGAGCTTCAGGTGTTTTGGAGTGGAGATGTAAACCATCTCCATAGAGAATAATTGATTTTTTCCACTCCAGCGTTTTGTAGCTTCAGGCTTCAAGCTACAAAATGCTCAGATGTGAATGGGACCTTACCAAAGTATTAGGACAGGATAAGACTGTTTAGGAGCACCCTTATATACGGATTAACGTTTCTATCCACTTACCCATTCGTACAACAGGGCAGCTTTTCTTGCACTCTTGACGACACTTCTTTGGCTTGCATTTGTCATGATTAACAATAGCTATTCTTGTTAACTTGTCAGCCATCTTGAGGGTGTAGTATTTCCAAAGAGATTTCCAACAAGTTTAAAACCAGACCTAAAAAAAAAAAAAAGGGTGAAAAAAATATTACAGGCAGCCATTGTCAAACTTTGAGGTTGCACAGTGCCAGAAACTACCTTGCTTAAAGAGCAGCTTCAGCCCCCCCCCCCCCCCAAAATAAAAGTCAGCGGCTACAAATATCAGTGATGTCCTCACCCACTACCGACATCTCAGGTAAGGGAAACTGGCAGTGAAGCCTTCTGGCTTATTTCCCGTTTCCTGCCGCTATGGGCTTTGTTAACAGCCAGTGCCAACTGTGGCCGTAAAGGCGTGAGGATGCAAACAAGTGGCACTTCCCCTTTTGCGTAAAGTTCCAACTTTTAGGCCCCTTTCACATGGGGCTGTCCGTTTTTACTACTCCGGTTGCTCAGCGGGGATCAATCTTTTGATCCCCGCTGAGCCAGCCGGCGGATGACAAGTCTGTCTCTGCACTCTGTGCAGGGACGGACCTGTCAGAAAGACCGCTCTACCCTATGGGGTGGGGGGGGGGGCGGAAATCGGATGATTACAGACCGCCTATCCGTTTTCATCCAACGCTCCATAGACCTGTATGTAGCGACCGTTCAGATCCGCCTGAAAAAACTGACAGGCGGATCTGAACGGTCCGCACATGTGAAAGGGGCCCAAGTCTGGTCTCACCAAGAAGAAACATATACATTGTAACTGTTGCTTTTTTTGCTGCTCGGGAGTATACTAGATGAAGATGAGAAACATTAGACATACTAAAAACTCAAGCACTTCCTCACGCAGTAACTAGTAGTTGCCACCATAGCACCATTGGAAATCAAAGCCACATTCTGAGGCTGCATTCACACGTGAGTGTTTTGTAGCTTCCAGCTGCGAAACTCTCAAATAAAACTTTTTTTTTAAACTACCGTATTTATCGGCGTATAACACGCACCTTTTCCCCCTTAAAATCGGGGGAAAGTCGTGGGTGCGTGTTATACGCCGATACCCCCCAAAAAAAAGGCCAAAAATGGCAAGCGCCCCTGAAAAATAGCGAGCGCTGCCGGAAAAACCCGAAGCGCGGCCGAAAAAGAACGAAGCGCCCCCGGAAAAAGCCGAGCAGACTCTGCTCTGCTCGTAGTCCCGCCTCCCTGCGCTCGCTCCGAAAACAGCAGGGAGGCGGGACCGCGAGCTTAGCCGTCCGAGTCGGCTCGGCTTTTTCCGGGGGCGCTTCGGTCTTTTTCGGCCGTGCTTCGGGTTCTTTCGGCGGCGCACACGACAGCGTCTCAGCGGCGGGAAATTTAAACCCACAAAAAACTGCAAATTACGCTGGGCAAGGCTGCAAATGACGCTGGGCAAGGCTGCAAATGACGCTGGGCAAGGCTGCAAATGACGCTGGGCAAGGCCGCAAATGACGCTGGGCAAGGCCGCAAATGACGCTGGGCAAGGCCGCAAATGACGCTGGGCAAGGCCGCAAATGACGCTGGGCAAGCTACAATGACGCTGGGCAAGCTACAATGACGCTGGGCAAGCTACAATGACGCTGGGCAAGCTACAATGACGCTGGGCAAGCTGCAAATGACGCTTAAATGTAAGTTGTTTTTTTTTTCCCTAAACTTCCCTCCTAAAACTTTTTTTCCTTAAAATGCCCTCCTAAACTTGGGGTGCGTGTTATACGCCGATAAATACCGTAAATTGTTCTCCATGGTACCTGTTCACATCTGAGTGCACAAAAAGGTGTGAACAGGCAACATAGGAAAGAATTGATTTATTTAAAATCTGAGCGTTTTGTAGCTTCAAGCAACAAAATTCTCAGGTGTAAATGCAGCTTAAAGAGGAGTTCCAGTCATTTTTGTGTTTATTAAAAGTCAGCAGCTGCAAAAAGTGTACTTGCTGATCTTTAATAAAACACACACTCACCTGTCCCAGGATCCAGTCATACCACCAATCAAACCCTTGGTTCCCTCCCTCTCCGCTGGCATTACAAGTGTGGGCATCCGGCTGTGACAGCTTGAGGCTCACAGCCAGGTGCGCATGCGTGAGTCGCGCTGCACCTCCGCAATGGTCGGGAAATCTTCTGGAACCTGTCCCAGAAGACGCGTGCGTGCGTGCGTGTGCGTGTGTGTGTGTGTATGTATACACGATCCGTGTGCCCTGTAGCAGCAAAACTGCTACAGGACGGTCGGCAAGCAGTTAAAGTGTTATTAAACCCAGACTATGAAAAGCTCCCATTACATGCTATATAACAGAGTGTTCATGCTCACAAAGCCACTAAAGCATTTGTTTTGTGTAGAGTGAAATGTATCTGGATGATCCTGCCTTTAACTGTCCCTTGCATCTTCTGTGTGCAGGTTAAGATTATGGAGATTACTGGTGTTCTCTATGGAGCATGCTCATTTTTAGTTCACTTTTAAACTCTTTATTTCTTCCTTTATCTTATCTATGCAGCTCATTTGTCCATAGAGTCTCACATGTGGGCATATACAGAGTAATAAGTGACACTCTCCTCCCTCCTCCATATCCTCGTAATGCAAAACACTATATGCCCGGGGTATAGTATGCCGATTGATAACATTCACTCACTAAAAAAGCTTAGTTTTAATATAAAAAAAGTCAGTATTAAATATATCTAAATCAGTATCTAATTAGATAATTGCTAATACCTGTAACAGCAAAAAAGAGCCTTGGATGCAGATGACTCCTGAACAAAATGAATGCTAGTGTCAGTCATCTTTGACTCCGCCTACACCATATCAATGTACATAAAATACATGTGAAGTTCAATAAAGATTTATTGGGAGCTGTAAAACAGTTGATATTTATAATCTAATTTTAATTGCTCCTCTGACATTTTTTATTTTAAGTTATGCGACTGGCACATCAATCAGCACTGGCCACACACATACTCACACTGTAGAGAGCATACATCACTAGAGTAACAGAAGCCCACCCCCAAGGATCTTTTTCTGCAGATGCCAAACAGGGAGAGATCATGTGACCACAAAACAGTGCTGCAGGAATAAGATACTTAGAGGAGTTTTAAAAACAAAAAATAGTGCCATGATATATGATAAATGGGAATGAATGACAACAATTAACACTTCTCTGTTTAGTATCAATTTAACTAGCCTTAAAACTGTCCCCTCCCCTAAAACCTATGTCACTTGTGTAGGAGATATGTATATACATAGCCATTTTCTGGCAGCTCTGGTCAGGTCACATGATAGAACTCAGTGTGCCTGCAGGGGAGTGCAGGGAGCGCCAGCAACATATGAGCCATTGAAGCCTATAGGCGACATCACCACTCCAGACATTACTAGCAGTTGTCAGAGTACTCTCCTCTCCCCTGCAGCCGATGCTGACTCACATAGGGGAGATCATGTGACCGTATACATCTTTCTTAAAAGGAGAAGTTCACCTTTTGGGAAAAATAAATGCACATAATTTTGCAGGAAAAAAAGTATGTGCATCCCCCCCTCTCTAAGGAGCCTGGAGAGCATTGCACCCGTTATCGGAGGATCAAGGTTGCAATGCCAGACTCCTTCAGACAAATCAGCAATGCCTGACGTTCGTTGTAGTTCATGAATTCACAGGAAACTGTAAACGAATGATGCGGCCATGAGGGCGGAGCCCCACACAACATTATTTTAAAATATTGACAGCTGGCGCAGGGAGAAGATTCCCGGCACACTGCCACAAGGAGGGGAGTGCGGCTGGAACGTGCAAGTTTCACCCTAAAAACAGGTGAAACATGTAACATAGTTATCCATTAACAACTTATCCTTGGTTCGGTTAACATATACACTCACTAGCCACTTTATTATTAGGTACACCTTTCTAGTACTGGGTCGGACCCCCTTTTGCCTTCAGAACTGCCATAATTCTTTGTGGCAGAGATTCAACAGTGTGCTGGAAACATTCCTCAGATTTTGGTCCATATTGACATGATGGCATCACACAGTGGCTGCAGATTTGTCGACTGCACATCCATGATGCAAATCTCCCATTCCACCACATCCCAAAGGTGCTCTATTAGATTAAGATCTGGTGACTGTAGAGGCCATTGGAGTAGTGAACTCATTGCTCTGTTCAAATAAACCAGTGGTGAGATGATCTGAGCTTTGCGACATTGTGGATTATCCTGCTGGAAGTAGTCATCAGAAGATGGGTACACTGTAGTCATAAAAGAATGGACATGATCAGCAGCAATACTCAGGTAGGGCTTGGCATTTAAAAACGATGCTCAATTGGTACTAAGGGGCCAAAATTGTGCCAAGAATATATCCCACCCCCCCATTACACCACCACCAGCCTGACCCATTGATACAAGGCAGGATGGATCCAAGCTTTCATGTTGTTTACACCAAATTCTGACCCTACCATCTGAATGTCGCAGCTGAAATCGAGACATCAGACCAGGCAACGTTTTCCCAATCTTCTATTGTCCAATTTTGGTGAGCCTGTGCGAGTTGTAGCCTCAATTTCCTGTTTTTAGCCGTCAGGAGCGGCACCCGGTGTGGTCTTCTGCTGCTGTAGCCCATCTGCTTCAAGGTTCAATGTTGTGCATCAGAGGTGATATTCTGCATACCTTGGTAACGAGTGGTTATTTGAGTTAATGTTGCCTATCATCTGGAACCAGTCTGCCCATTCTCCTCTGACATCAACAAGGCATTTTCTTCCACACAATTGCCACTTACTGGATATTTTCTTTTTTTTCGGGCCATTCTCTGTAAACCCTAGAGATGGTTGTGTGTGAAAATCCCAGTAGATCAGCAGTTTTTGAAATACTCAGACCAGCCTGTCTGGCATCAACAACCATGCCACGTTCAAAATCACAAACTTTTATTTTTATTTTTTTAAAGTCAGCAGCTACAAACACTGTAGCTGCTGACTTTTAACAAGGACACTTACCTGTCCAGGGAGCCAGCGATGTTGACCCCCCTGAGGCCGATCCGTCCATTGGATCGGGTGCAGGCAGTGGAGCCTTCATGTTTCACAGCTGGTTTCCTACTGCGCATGGGCGCTTTGTGAAAGACCAGCTTGTCTTCTGGGACACACACAAGTCCCAGAAGACATCGGGGGAGAATGAGGAGTGCTCGCCGCAGAAGAGGACATGACATCCTGCGCCGCGGCTGAGATAAAGCAGACGTACACCATGTACTTGAAAAAAAGTTAGGAAGGAAAAAAAATGTAAAAAGATATCCAAAAACGATTTGTGGAGGGGTGGTCGTTAGTTTAAGACCACCTTGCAAAAGGGTGGAACTCCGCTTCAAATTCCCTTTCTTCCCCATTCTGATGGTTTGAACTTCAGCAAGTCCTCTTCACTATGTCGAGATGCCTAAATGCATTGAGTTTTTACCATGTAATTGGCTAATTAGCAATTTGTGTTACCAATCAATTGAACAGGTGTACCTAATAAAGTGGCTGGTGAGTGTATATATACCTATGAGGTTACACTATTTTAAAAATGCTTTTCTTACCAACCTGCTAGTCCTTATTAAAAAAACAAAACAAAATGTTATTACGCCCACCAAACTGGCCAACGTTATTTAATATGCTAGGGTTTGCAAAACCGGCACAGAGGCACGAGCAGAGCTCAGCAACTGTTACACAAAGGCGGGAAAGATAAGAATAGGAGAGCAAGTTTTGCAGAGTGCAGCTATCGCACGAGTCAAGGGACAGCTGGACAGTTCCCTCGGCAGATGTGTCCTGGTGACATTATACAGCAGAGCTACAACTCAACATTTATGCAATCTTATCAGATACTCTATGAAGCCATCATCTAAGACAGTAACAGAAAAAACACTTCACAACATACAAGCCTAAATAAAGCCTACTAGCCATTGGCTCCTGCTGATATCAGTCCAGGCAAATAATGTATATAACTAAACTGCACTATGCATAGCTCAACCCCATCTATGTTATGTCCATTAGATCACTCATCTGCAAACAATTTGGATTGGCCAGAGTGTGATGAAAACTCCAGGGCATGCACTTGGGGGTTAATTCATCCCAATACCCAGAACATGCTGGTATTGCCCATATTACACTTAAAAGAGAAGTTTTTTTTTTGATTCATACTTACCTCGGTGGATGCAGCATCATGCCCCCCGCTGTCTTTGCACTGGGTATCGAGCCACCGGACATCGCTGATGGCTCGGTTCTCACCGATCCCCGAGAGGAGAGCTGATGACTGTCAGTCAGCGTCTCATCTCCCTGCTTCTCCACACTCATTGGAGCGCTGAGCTGTGGAGGGGCAGGGAGAGATCGTCTCAGTGGCTCGCTGAGACTGCCATCAAGGCAGCTGGCGGATCCAGACTTAGGAAGTCGGGATGACGTGCTGCCTTGATTGATGGCAGTGACCGCTCTCCGCTGTAAGCGGGTCACAGGTGGGCAAAACAAATTGCACTCCTGTGACTCAGAGGAGAAGCCCAGCCTCAAAAACTCAGGCTGGACTTCTCCTTTAAAGAAGATTTTATTTGCAAAGGTAGGGAGCCTTTATTATAGGCAAGACATAGTGGGGCCGATTTTCTAAAACTAGAGAGTGCAAAATCTGGTGCAGCTGTGCATGGTAGCCAACAGAGTGCATAGAAATCAATGATTCGATTTTTTTTAAAATCAGATTTTTTTGATTTTTAATCTTTTGGAATAAAAATCTAAAGATAGTTTTCTATTTAAGATACATTAATAATTTAGCTTATTCAGCATTATATGGAGCTTAGTTATGTAGCATGAGGCTGTATATTCTGCAATATTTAATTTTTTGGGGTAAACTGATTCAATGAATCCAAGCTCTGCAAGCTGATATAACTTGCACTGCATTGATGCATTCACACAATCTCACAGTAACCATGAGATAAACAATGTTCAGGAATATTCCTTTATCCTATTGTTCTGCAAATCTATGTACACTACAAACTGTACGGTTCTGATATCGCTTTTTTACTAACCTGACTGCTTTTTAGTCTAAATAGGAAACTAGGGCTGCAACTAACGATTATTTTCATAACCGATAAGTTGGGCAATTATTGTTTCGATTAATAACCATAAAAAAAGTGTGGTGTATAATTTAGTTAATATGTAAAGTTTAAAAAAAAAAAGGCAATTTCTTCTTAAATATCTATATGCAGTGATAACTATAAATAACCAACTATATGGTTAGGGAGCAAAATATCTAATCCACTCTGAGAATAACAGACAGAAGAGATATACTGTATATACCCGACCCTTTCCAAATACGCAGCGGCTGAAAAAAGCATAGATGTGAACGTGTCCCATAGGAAACCATGTAAATGAACTGTAGTGCGTTTCTGCAAAAAGCACCAAAAAACATATAGATGTGAACCAGGTCTAAGACGTTTAGTAACATAACGGGGTTAAAAAAAAAAAAAAAAATTAGCCCTTTATAGTACAAAAAAAAGCAGATAATCACTACTGTAAGGGGTTCATTTTTCATTTCAGTAAGGGGTTCATTTTTTTACTGTAGCACTGTGAAAGTAATATTTACAGTAGAGATTATTTGCTTTTTGTAGTATAAAGGGCTCATTTTAGTTTCTTTTTAATCCCATTATGTTACTGGCCGATTAATCGATTATGAAAATAGTAATCGATTAATTTCATAATCGATTAGTTGTTTCAGCCCTATAGGAAACCTTCATTTTGTTTGCAAATATTAAAGATTCTAACTTCCAGCAAGAAGTCCTTACAGTTAAAGAGCACCTGTCATTTCAGATCCATCACGGCAGCGCCCGTTAGCGGGTGTCCACTCACCTACGTCCGCATCACCAGCCCTCCCATTACAGTGAATGGGACTGTCGGTGAATCAACAGCGGGTCAGAGGAGGAGCCGTTGAGCAACAAATGACAGTTTATTTAAAAAAAATTATGATTTAAGTCTAGTTGATTTAAATCAAGCCTTTTTACTAGTGATTTAAATCAAATCCACCCTGGTAGCCAATCAGCTTCTAACGTCAACTTGTTCAATTAAGCTTTGACAATGAAACATGGAAGCTGATTGGTTAATATGGAGAGCTGCACTAGACTTTGCACTCTGTAGTTTTAGTACATCAACCCCAGTATAGTATCTTTTCTGCAATAAAACCTTCTAGTTACAATATTTTATTCTTGACACAGTTCTGTTTTAATTGTAATTGTCCTGTAAAGCAGTGGTCCCCAACTCCCGGACCTCAGACCAGTGCTGGTATGCAGACTGTTGATGACCAGGCCGCACAACAGGAGCTGAGCGGTGGCCGCGGTCCACACAGGGCTATCAGAGGGACCGCAGTCGCCGCTCACCTCCAGCTGTGCAGCCATGTCCATGTGTCCTCTCCTGGCTCCTCCAACCACCACTGTGGATGAAGTCATCCTATCAGCAGGGCAGGAGGAGCTGCAAATCAGAATGGAGAGCTTCTCCTGCCCCTGCTGATAGGATGACATCGTCAGGAGAGGACACAGACTGATCACAGCCTCTGCCCTGCTAAAAAGTAGGCGTCTGTGTAAATAACTATAATACCTAAAGCATAACTTCAGGCAGATATAAAAAATACTTCAGTTATGCATATATATATATATATATAAAAAAATAATTACATCTTTTTATGTCAATTAGGCTTTACTTCACTGCACGCTAAGGTGTTTTCAGACAGTGGGGCTAGAGGTGGGTTAAGCAGTCTGCGCGGGGGAGCCACGGGGGGCGCCCGGGCAGCATCTGCACGGGGGGTGGGAGCCACGGGGGGCGCCCGGGCAGCATCTGCACGGGGGGTGGGAGCCACGGGGGGCGCCCGGGCAGCATCTGCACGGGGGGTGGGAGCCACGGGGGGCGCCCGGGCAGCATCTGCACGGGGGGGGGGGAGCCACGGGGGGCGCCCGGGCAGCATCTGCACGGGGGGGGGAGCCACGGGGGGCGCCCGGGCAGCATCTGCACGGGGGGGGGGGAGCCACGGGGGGCGCCCGGGCAGCATCTGCACGGGGGGGGGGGGAGCCACGGGGGGCGCCCGGGCAGCATCTGCACGGGGGGGGGGGGGGAGCCACGGGGGGGGCGCCCGGGCAGCATCTGCGCGGGGGGAGCCACGGGGCGCCCAGGCAGCATCTGCGCGGGGGAGCCACGGGGCGCCCAGGCAGCATCTGCGCGGGGGAGCCACGGGGCGCCCAGGCAGCATCTGCGCGGGGGAGCCACGGGGCGCCCAGGCAGCATCTGCGCGGGGGAGCCACGGGGCGCCCAGGCAGCATCTGCGCGGGGGGGGGGGAGCCACGGGGCGCCCAGGCAGCATCTGCGCGGGGGAGCCACGGGGCGCCCAGGCAGCATCTGCGCGGGGGAGCCACGGGGCGCCCAGGCAGCATCTGCGCGGGGGGGAGCCACGGGGCGCCCAGGCAGCATCTGCGCGGGGGGAGCCACGGGGCGCCCAGGCAGCATCTGCGCGGGGGGGGGGGGAGCCACGGGGCGCCCAGGCAGCATCTGCGCGGGGGGGAGCCACGGGGCGCCCAGGCAGCATCTGCGCGGGGGGGAGCCACGGGGCGCCCAGGCAGCATCTGCGCGGGGGGGAGCCACGGGGCGCCCAGGCAGCATCTGCGCGGGGGGGAGCCACGGGGCGCCCAGGCAGCATCTGCGCGGGGGGGAGCCACGGGGCGCCCAGGCAGCATCTGCGCGGGGGGGAGCCACGGGGCGCCCAGGCAGCATCTGCGCGGGGGGGAGCCACGGGGCGCCCAGGCAGCATCTGCGCGGGGGGGGGGGGGGGAGCCACGGGGCGCCCAGGCAGCATCTGCGCGGGGGGGAGCCACGGGGCGCCCAGGCAGCATCTGCGCGGGGGGGGAGCCACGGGGCGCCCAGGCAGCATCTGCGCGGGGGGGAGCCACGGGGCGCCCAGGCAGCATCTGCGCGGGGGGGAGCCACGGGGCGCCCAGGCAGCATCTGCGCGGGGGGGAGCCACGGGGCGCCCAGGCAGCATCTGCGCGGGGGGGAGCCACGGGGCGCCCAGGCAGCATCTGCGCGGGGGGAGCCACGGGGCGCCCAGGCAGCATCTGCGCGGGGGGAGCCACGGGGCGCCCAGGCAGCATCTGCGCGGGGGGAGCCACGGGGCGCCCAGGCAGCATCTGCGCGGGGGGAGCCACGGGGCGCCCAGGCAGCATCTGCGCAGGGGGGGGGGGCCACGGGGCGCCCAGAACCCAGTTGAAACACTCTCCTTCCTGGAGGAAGACTGGTGAACACAGTCACAGCAAAAACATTGCATATGGTGTTCAGCCTGCTGCGCTGCAGCACTGGCCGCTCATTGAGCGGAGTACATTACAGCACACCTGTCTAATAAGGTGTACACCCAGCCCTAGCAGTCTGTCATGTAGGAGGGGAGCAGTACTCCCACCCATGTACCTTTCTGGGAAGCACTAAAGACAGCTCAGTACTATACGATTCCCCTGCCACGATCACCCCATTCACTAATCATTACCAGCAAAACGACTTTCAGAGCCCACTGCATGCAGCTTATATGGGGAAACTAGACGGGTCAGAGCAGCCGGTGACTCACTCCCCAGCGTTGGCCGACCTCCCACACTCAGGCCGTACAGGTGGTTACTCACCGGTGACAGGACGGGGAGGGGAGTTGCTGCCCCTAAGGCTGCTTGTCGGGCGAGAGGAGGCCTGCTGGATATCTTCTTACCCCCGTCTCTCGGTACACTCTCTAGCTCTCCTCCCCGGGCAGCAACGTGCAAACCACACGAAAAGGAACCGGCCAAGATGGCCGCCACTGACGCTCCCTCCCACACCACCGGCGTACAGCGCCGCGTTTCACCGTGGAACGCAGGCTCTCTAGGCGCACATGAGTGAGTCGGGGAGATGACGTCATCAGGAGGCTTCTAGCTCGCAGGGACTGCTGGCGGTTATGCAAGGAACCATTTGAAGTGGAATTGGTGGTGCCAGGGATGAAGGGTGCACTGTGAGCAGCCTGTATATGATCTCCGTCCAGTACACAGTAGGTTTGCCATGGAGGAGGGATGGAGGGAAAGCTTCTGTCATCCTGCGCTTCATTCACAATGTTGACGGTTTGCTAAGAGTAGCTGTCATTGTTATGATGGGACCTCCACCTCCAGGCTTGCCCTTTCATGTCCCAATGGGGTTTATTTACTAAAGATGGAGAGTGCAAAATCAGGCTCACTTCTGCATAGAAACCAATCAGCTTCTAACCTCAGCTTCTTCAATTCAGCTTTGGCAATAAAAGCTGGAAGCTGATTGGTTTCTCTGCAAAAGTGAGATTGATTTTGCACTCCCCATCTTTAGTAAATAAAAACCCCATTGTGTATTGCAAGTCAAAAATTCGAATTTATCTTTTCATTATTAGTATTTGGATACTTCATTTAACATTCATGTATAGTCCAAAACTTTGTTTTAGTTTTGGATGTTTTTTCTGTGTCCTGTCGGGAACATTTCTTGTCACTTCCTGCTTTAGAGCTGCAACAGGAAGTGAGAGGAAATCTCCACAAAGTGAGAGGAATTCTCTGTTGTCACCAGAAAAGGTGTCCACACTGGAGGGTTCTCCTCACCTATTCTAGAGAGAACTATAAAATTTGACATGTCCCCTCCCTGTCTGTTCGTGTGACAATCCAATACCTGGATAAATATAAAGCGTGGATCTACCTACAGGAGGTCTAACCCCACACCACTCAATCTGAAACTAAAAAACAAGGTTCACTCTATACATATACTTTAAAGTGGGATTAAGCACCCATGTATGATTTTTACTTATAGCCTATAATAAGGCTTACCTATAGGTACAGTAAATGTCTCCCAAACGGGCACCTTATAGGAGATATTTACTTGTAAAGCTCCCGGTGACATCACCAGTGCATGCGCTCTGAAGGAACGGCATAGCCCTGTGCCGTGTACAGCGGCTCTTGTGATGGAGTGACGTTTTCGTGGCTCATCCAATCAAAGAAGCAGAGCTCGCCAACTTGGAAGACCTGGTGAAGATGGAAGTTTCACATAATGTGCTAGTATGGGATACTTACTAGCACATTATAACATTCCCTTGCAGAGGACATTTTTTTTTCCCGGGGTTTTCTACCACTTTAAAGTTTGTAAAGCCCCAAAAAAATGTTTGTATTCTAAAAAAGGCAGGAAAGTGTTATGCCGCATACACACGGTCGGAATTCTCGTCGGAAAAAGCTCTGATGGTTTTCCCGTCGGAATTCCGACGGAATTTTGCTCAAACCGTCTTGCCTACACACGGTCACACCAAATTCCGACGGTCTGTAACACAGCGGCATAAAACACGTTCGACAGCACTATAAAAGGGAAGTTTAATGCTTCCGAGCATGCGTCAAATTGTTTCCGAGCATGTGACGGAATTTTGTGTGTCGGAATTGCCTACACACGATCGTAAAATCCGATAGAAAGGTTTTCCGTCGGAAAAATTAAGAACAGGTTCTCAATCCAAAGTCCGTCGGAAATTCCGACAGAAAAAGACCGTTGGGCATACACACGGTCGGAAAATCCGATGAAAAGCTCCCATTGGACTGTTTCCATCGGAAATTCCAACCGTGTGTACGCGGCATTAGACGCCTATCCAGTTTTTATGGCTGTCTGCGTCCCCACAAGCTGGATTTGCCTCATCTGCCCTGGTAACCATCCTTATTTAAATGGGAAGGAAAGATAAATCAAAATTTTGGTGTTTTTTTTTTTTTTTTTACCAGAACAAGAGGTAATTGTAAACCTTCCAATGGGGACACCTGTATAATAAGGAAGTTCCCCTCACTTTGGAGGGATCTCTCACTTCCTGTGATGTCTCTGGGACAGGAAATAAGAGGAAACCTTTTCAACTGGACATTGACAGAAAAAAATTAACTGCCGGGTCTCATTTTTTTATAACATTATAGCTAAAAAAAAAAAAAAAAGTTTTGACTAGACATCAACTAAAATAAAGTAAATCTAGGGGCTGTCATTACTGACCTCCTGCTGAAAATACTAGTTGCCTGGCTATTATTGCTGGCAACCCGGTCTAAAGGCTTAAGGTTGGGTTCACATGTGAGGTGCGATTTGAAGCTCCTTTTTCACAGCTAATTGACAAAGTAGTTGTTCAGCGTTTCAGGTCAGGTTTACATCAGGATCAGGTCAGGATTTTATCCTGTTCACAACTGAATGACATGAGTGATTCAGAAGCATTCCCATAGAAGTCAGTGGGCCTGAATCCACACCTGAGCCGGACTGCACTGCTCAGAAAACTGACAGGACTCTTTTTTAATTCCCACTGAATACGAACTCCGACTGCACCGGACATATATGAAAAGGCACAATAGAAGGCAATGTTTTTTCATGTCCTACGAATTGGATGCGGTTCAAAACGCATCCAATTTGCGTGTGTGTGAACCTAGTCTTAGTCTTAATTTGGACCATTCATTATTGGGGACTAGAGCTGCATAATTCTGGATAAATGAGAATCACAATTTTTTATTTATTTTTTTGCTTTGAGTAAAGATCACGATTCTCAGCGTAACATCATTTTTCACATTATACAGAGGTGAGATGTGGGGTCTTATTGTCATGCCATATTCCTATTACAAGGGATGTTTACATTCCTTGTAATAGGAATAAAAGTGATCAAAAATTTTGGGGGGGGGGGGGGGGGGGGGAAGTGTCAAGCTAAAATAAATAAAGTAAAATTAACAATAAATTTTTTTTTTTTTTTTTAAAGCGCCCCTGTGTCCGTAAACTCGCACGCAGAAACGAACGCATACGTAATTCCTGCCCACATATGAAAACGGTGTTCAAACCACACATGTGAGGTATCGCCGGGAACGTTAGAGCGGGAGCAATAATTTTGGCCCTAGACCTCCTCTGTAACTCAAAACGTAACCAGTAAAAATTTTTAAAGCATCGCCAGAGCTTCAGTGAGCATGGAGGGGTAGTGGAGAGAACTGTTGGATCTGTCTTATGCCGCGTATACACGACCGGACTTTCCGACAGAAAAGGTCTGTCGGATATTCCAATCGTGTGTGGACTTCATCTGACTTTTTTCTTCAAAAATTCAGATGGACCTAGAAATAGAACATGCTTTAAATCTTTCAGACGGAATTAATTTCTATTGGGAAAACCGTTCGTCTGTATGCTGGTCCGACGGACCGAATACGACGCAAGGGCAGCTATTGGCTACTAGCTATTGAACTTCCTTTTCTAGTCCCATCTTACGTCATTGCGTTCGAAACGAACGGACTTTAGTGTGATCGTGTGTGTGCAAGTCTGTTCGGTCGGAACTCCGTCGGGAAGACCGTCGGAGTTTATTCTGATATATGAACATATATATGCACAGCCCAACAGCTAAATAATGTCCAGTGCCAAAATGACAATTTAACTGAGGGGATTAGTGTGAGACATGCATCTATCAACTCTCCAAGGGAGCACTACAGTATGATGACAGCTATCTCCACTGGGGTGGAGGTCTCTTTAAAAAGGTTATAAACCCTTACAGACCACTTTGACCCACAGGTAAGCCTAGATTAAGGCTTACCTGTAGGTCCAATTATTATCTCCTAAAACTACACAGTTTAGGAGATATTTGCAAAAGACAGGTGCCGCTGTCTACAACGCAAGCGCCGTAGACAGTGGCACACAGGTGCCCTGAGCAAGCCGCTGCTAACGGCAAACATGGGGCGTGGGTGACGTCATTGCGGTTCCGGCCAGTTACATTGCCGTAGCCGCGATACCCGGAAGTCACTCTGGGTATCATGTCGGAGGGAGACAACGAGGGTCGCTTCGGGGGCTTCCATCTCAGGTAAGTTATTCATAATGAGCTAGTGTGCTATGCATACTAGCTCATTATGCCTTTGCCTTGCAGGGTCTATTTTTTTTTTTAGTTGTTGTTGTTAGTCTTTACTTCCTCTTTAATGTCTTGACCTACAGTGAATGAGCCACCCCACGTCTCTGAAAAGTCCCTAAAAAAAAGGTGTCTATTTAGTTTTGCAATACATTGAGGTATCCCGTATATTACTGGAAATGCATGAACTTGTGAAAGGCAAGCACATTCCCTCTATGCCCGGGTAGCCCCACCTCAGCCAGACAAGCTCGTACTGCATAGTGGCAATGGGTGGAGTGGGGTAGCGCTGTTTAATATTGATCAAGAGTGGAACCGGTGAGCACGGTTCTTGGTAATAGTGTGGCAAGTGGCTTCACAGTTCCCTGTGATGGTGATTCTGGATGTGCGATCTTATGGAAGTTGAATTGTCCAAAAAATCACAAGAGAAAGACATGCTGGAGGTCTCTCTGCCGAATGCAGTGATGGAAAACATTTATGCTAGTGCAGTCTGAGGTAAAGCTGAATTGTGGTTGGTAGAGGATGCGTATACTGCCTCATTCACTAGACCTCATAAGAAGAAAAGGCATGGCAACAGCAGAGATTGTGGCCGTAAACATTAAAGAGGTACAGATTAGGGTACCCGAAGATACTCCTGAAAGACAGTACTGATGGTATTGGGAACTGTGACATTGAAATGTGTAATCTGGTGATAAATGTTACCGCCAACAATGGTTTTGTTTCCAGGGGTAACCTCAACAGGGTTTAAGAACCTGGAAAACCTCCAATGTTAATAAAAACTGGTACATGTGTCAGAGCACACCACAAAACTAGGATAAGCCCAGGAACCCTATGAGAAGAGGGAGAAAGCTTAGTGTGAAGAACAGTGGGACCCCAATGAGATTAATGGTAAGGTGTATTTGGAAGCATACCTGGAAAAAGGGTTAGCCTATGTGGCTAACTGCTGGCACAAAGGTTTCCCAACCAGAGTGACGGGTTCAAGTGTCCTGCCCTCAAAACGAAGAGGGGAGGGTATGTGACAGTGCTGGGCCCTGCCACTGTATGTAGATGGGTAGAAAATACACAGGATTCGCACTAAGACAGTTCGGAGCTCCAGAGGATTATTTCCGAGTGTAGAAGACTGGCTAGTCGGTGTTCTCTGGGTTTTGTAATTCTGGATCTGGAGCTTGAAGGCTTCAAAGTGTCTTGGGGGGGGGGGGGGGCAGCTTTCAATCCTGTGTCCAGGTCTTATTGGGGACCTGCAAGTTGTGTGAGTGTGCATACCCATTATAAACCAATAACTCAGGGCTCACGTTTTGCAGACCGAGCCCTGTCAGAAGAGAGAACTGTGTGTTCCTTCCAAGTGACTGTACCGCATGTTGGGGAATTCCTTGTTCACAGGACTGGGAGAGTCAGGACAGCTGAGCGTGTCCGTGGAGAAAGCTTAGGTAGCTACCGAGTCCAGGGGACTTTTAATGCCGCGTACACACGACCAGACTTTTCGAAGGACTAGGTCCGACGGACTTTCCGAATGAACGGACTTGGCCACACACAATCACACCAAAGTCCGACGGATTCGAACGTGATGACGTACGGCCGGACTAGAATAAGGAAGTTCATAGCCAGAAGCCAATAGCTCCCCTTGCGTCGGTTTTTGTTTGTCGGACTAGCATACACACGAACGGATTTCTCCATAGGAACTGGGTCCGGCGGAAAAATTTGAAACACGTTCTATTTCTAAAGTCTGTCAGATTTTTGGACAGCAAAGGTCCGATGGAGCCCACACACGATCGAATTGTCCGATGGATTCGTTCCTTTGCTGTCAAAGTCCGGTCTTGTGTACGCGGCATTCGTCATAAGCCCCATACACGCGCTCGGATTATCCGAGGACCAGGTCCGTCGGATCATGTCCGTCATACTTTGTCCGATGTTGGTTTTGCGTACACACGGTCGGACAAAGTTGTCGGAAAATCTGATCATTCTGAACGTGGTGACGTTTGTTGCCTACGACGGGACTACGTAGAGGCTAGTAGCCAATAGCTTTGGTCTTGTAATGTGATCTGAGCATGCGTAGCACTTTGTCTGTTGGACAACCGTACACACGATCGGATTTGGTGTGATCTGACCGTGTTGTTGGAAAATCTATCCAGCAGGAGATAGGACTTTGTCCGTCGGACAATCCGACGTACACTGTCCGATGGTGCATACACACGGTCTGATTTTTCAACAACATTGTCTGATCGGACAGAATCCATGCAAAAATCCGACCGTGTGTATGGGGCTTTAGGAGTGTGAGAATCCAGGGTGCCTGGAGACCCCATATTGAGAGGCCAAGGAATGGACCTGTGTAACAGGGGTGCTGCATCTGTTCCAATTGAGTAAGCCAAGAGTGGTCAGGTGAGACGGGTCTAAGAGACCAAAGTAAAGAGAGCAGTGGTGCTGCTGACGAGAGCCAGGTGGCTTGGCATTTTCAGTTGACTGTTTTGCGACGCTAAAATCCCTCTGTGGGCAACTTTTATGTAAACGTTTCTTTTTCGTTCTAATGAAAGTGGGCTGGTAAGACTTTATAAACCCATGGGTTCAGATTGGCACCACTCATTAGAAATGTATCTACCACATAACCTAGGACCATCTCCAGGGTCCATGCTATGGTAAAAATGAGTTCTTTCAATGTAGGTCCCATTCTCTAGCACTCCAGGGAAGCTTTTATGGGTATTGAATGACTTAATACCAGGTATTCCTTTCGCAAATATGTGACAAATTTACCTGCCACATTACATTATTTTGCATTCACATCAATCCCTGCCTTCACAATCTAAAAATATTTTCCTACAAGATTTAAACTAGAATGTACCATAGTTTTGTGCCTTCTTTATAACACTGTTTTTATTTCTTTTCCATCAGCTTGTCTACTCTGGTTTACATCTCCTACTGTATTACGCAGTCACAAAGAAGCAGAGCCAGGTTTGTAGACTTCACGTTTGTTTATTCTACTTATATTTTCTGTTTTGTATGTCAAGACGTTTTCCTCTTTTGGACACTTGTTCTTAGCCTGTCCCTCTTTACATGTGTGAACTAATTTTGTTCTAGACAAAGTAACAGAACTTTGCTTACTGGACTGCCGTGTTGACCATTCACTTGTAATATCAAAGGGGCATCTCACTACCCACACAGGGATGTCTGAAACAGTTAAAAAAAACTATTCTAAAGTCCTTTCAAAACAAGAAATTGGTCAATTGCCCCTTTGCGTGTCTTAAAGCTTTCTTGGTAACGCATGCAATTGCATGTGTGATGCCTGTTGGGTAGGCATTTGAATGGGCCCTTAACACAGCTCAATGCATCAAATAATGCACCTGCACTATTAATACACCTCCATTTGTGAAACAACGCAGCTACACTATTTTTTTTGGCAACATGACTTGCCCTATTACACAGAGCATTTACAGTACATCTGTGTTTTATATAGTAGGCGAGGTTGGAAAAAGACGCAAGTCCATCCTATGTGTGTTATTTTATGTCCATATTACATTGAATATCCCTGTATGTTGTGGAAATTCAGGTGCCTATCTAATAGTTTTTTGAAATTATCGATGCTCCCCGCTGAAACCATCACCTGTGGAAGAGAATTCCACATCCTAACTGCTCTTATGCCCCGTACACACGGTTGGATATTCAGATGGAAAAAGTCAGATCGGATTATGTTGTCGGAAAATCCGATCATGTGTGCGCTCTAGCGGGCTTTTTCTGTCGGAATTCCCGCCGGAAAAAATTTGAGAACAGGATCTAAAATTTTCCGACAACAAAATCTGATCGGACTCTTTCCGATCGTGTGTAGAGAATTCCATGCACAAATTGCCACGCATGCTCACAAGAAATTTGGAGACGAAAGCTATTGGCTACTGCCCTGTACGTAGTCTCGTTGTACGTTTTGTACATCACCTTGTTCGGAATGATCGGATTTTCCGACAACTTTGTCTGACCGTGTGTGTGTGCAACACAAGTTTCGGACAAAATCTGTCGGAAAATATCAGACGGATTTTGTGGTCGGAATGTCCAACCATGTGTACGTGGCATTAGAGTAAAGAACCCTCTACGCAGTTTAAGGTTAAATTGCTTTTCTTCTAATTTTAGTGAATGGCCACTTGTCTTATTAAATTCCCTTTCGCGGAAAAGCTTTATCCCTATTGTGGGGTCACCAGTACGGTATTTGTACATTGAAATCATATCCCCTCTCAAGCGTCTCTTCTCCAGAGAGAATAAGTTCAGTGCTTGTAACCTTTCCTCATAACTAATATCTTCCAGTCCCTTTATTAGTTTTGTTGCCCTTCTCTTTACTCTCTCCATTTCCAGCACATTCTTCCTGATGACTGGTGCTCAGAACTCGACAGCATACTCCAGGTGCAGCTGGACAAGAGTCTTGTAGAGTGGGAGAATTATCGTTTTATCTCTGGAGTTAATCCCCTTTTTAATGCATGCCAATATTCAGTTTGCTTTGCTTGCAGCAGCTTGGCTTTGCATGCCATTGCTGACTGAGTCTATCATCTACTAGGACCCCCAGGTGCTTTTCCATCCTAGATTCCCCCAGAGGTTCCCCCAGTGTATAGATTGCATTCATATTTTTGCCACCCAAATTTTATGTTTTTTTACAGTAAACCTCATTTGCCATGTAGTTGCCCACCCCATTAATTTGTTCAGATGTTCTTGCAAGGCTCCCACCTCCTGCGGATTAGTTATTGCCCTGCTTAGCTTAGCAGGACACTGTAGCGCACCATGGGAGAGCGGCTCTCCAATGGGACACTCAAAAAGAGGAGGAGCCAGGAGCGCCGCTGAGGGACCCCAGAAATGGAGGATCAGGGCCACTCTGTGCAAAGCCAACTGCACAGAGGAGGTAAGTATGACATGTTTGTTTTAAAAAAAATAAAATTAACCCTTATATATTCTTTAAAGACTAACCTAATTTTTCCAAATCATCTTCCAGGGCAGCATAGGAGAGTGGCTCTGCCCACCTAAAACTGGAAACGCGTCACCCACAATTATAAAAGACAGTGAAGACCAGCCTGCACAGTTTATTGTGTTTCCTCAGGTCTACAGGTAACACCAGAAGATTAGATTCTGATATTTTGTTATTTTTCTTAGACCTTCGTGCCAGGCTGCAGGGGCCTCCTTGACTCTTCAATCCCATGCCATGCAAAAACAGTGGGCCTAGCAGATTGGTAGTGGGGTTTGAGTGGCTAAGAATATTCTGGAGGGTCCTCTCCCTAAAAACGTTCCCCTTGGAGTCTTTCTTAGCTGGGAAGGAGCATTCATACCTATCCATTGATACAGTTATGCTCAAACGTTTGCATACATTGGCAGAAATCGTGACATTTTGGCATTGCTATTTAAATTTAATTGATCATGCCAAAAAATTAGGTTTATTTAAGGAAAGTAATCATATGGAGCCATTTATTATCACTTAGTTGTTTGGCTCCTTTCCAAATCATAATGATAACTGAAATTACCCAGATGGCCCTGATCAAAAGTTTACATACCCTGGAATGTTTGGTTTTGGTACAGACACGCAAGGTTACACACATACACATTACAATGTCAATTAAAGGTTAATTTTCGGGAAGCGTGTGGCTTTTTAAATTGCAGTTAGTGTCTAATTAGTGTATAAATAGTCAATGAGTTTGTTATCTCTCACGTGGATGCACTGAGCAGACTAGATAACGAACCACGGGGTGCAGAAATAAACTGTCAAAAGACCTGCGTAACAAGTTAATGGAACTTTAAAAAAGATGCAAAGGATATAAAAAGATATCCAAAGCCTTGAATATGCCAGTCAGTATTGTTTATTCACTTATTAAGACGTGGGAAATTCGGGGATCTCTTGATACCAAGCCAAGGTCAGCTATAGGGGGAATCTTGTGAAAATTGATGGCAAGATGAATGCAGAATGTTATCAGAAAATACTGTCAGACAATTTGCATTCTTCTGCATGAAAGCAACACATGGGATGTTCTTGGACTTTCCAGCGTGACAATGACTCTAAGCACAAGGCCAAGTTGATCCTCCAGTGGTTACAGCAGAAAAAAGGTGAAGGTTCTCATATCAGTAAGCCAATCTGGGGAGATTGCAAACATGCGGTTCATGCAAGGCGACCACAGACTTTGCATGACCTGGGGGCATTTTGCCAAGATGAATGGGCAGCTATACCACCTGCAAGAATTCGGGGTCTCATAGACAACTTTTACAAAAGCCTGCATGCCGTCATTGATGCTAAAGGGGGCAATACACAGGATTAAGAACTAAAGGTATGCAAACTTTTGAACAGGGGTCATTTTATTTGTTTACTTGTTGCCATGTTTTGTTTTATGATCGTGCCATTTTGTTATGACCTACAGTTGAAAATGAATCCCATTCCAAATAAAATAAATTTGTTTTGCCTGCTCACTCATGTTTTGTTTATATAGTAAAATGACAGGCGCAAGATGGCTCCCTCATTCTGGCAAGACATCATATGGCTTCTGACATATGATTATTAGTGCCACCTTATTTGAGCCCTTTCAGTCCTGCCTCATCAGTGCAGCCTATTCGTGCCCATCAGTGCAGCCTCATCAGCGCACATCAGTGAAGGAGAAAAATTACTTATTTACAAAATTTTCTAACAGAAACTAAGAAAAACTTTTTAGCAAAAAAATTGACAAACCCAGTGGTGATTAAATTCCACCAAAAGAAAGCTTTTGATCTGTCTCAAAAAAATTATAAAAATGTAATTTTTTAACAAGAAAAATAAAAATGTAATTTGAGTACAGCGTTGCAAGACCGCACAATTGCCATTCAAAGTGCGACAGCGCTGAAAGCTGAAAATTGGCCTGGTTAGGAAGGGGGTAAAAGTGCCCAGTATTGAAGTTGTTAAAAATTGTACATACTGTACTAATTCTCCAAGGGTATGCAAACTTTTGAGCATAACTGTATGTGAATGACCTCCATAGAAAATCATGTAATTTCACTTTTCTTTTAAGAGTTTGGGATCACCAGGTGGGTTCTCTGAATACCTTGGTGAAAGTTCCCACCAAAGTAAAGTGATCACTTTAGTGGCGGTGAAATCAAGCCAATCTTTCAGCGGGCCTTCTATGGTATTTTCCAATTGAGAGGAAACTGATCACAGATGCCATCTCCTGGGGCTGGGGAGCTCATCTGGGAGGGAAAATGGCTTAAGTGGTCAAGGGCTCAAGCTTCAAAATCCTAACATTGGAGAGAGTTAAAGGCTACTGTGATGGCTTTATCAGTGTTCTTTCAGGATCCTCAGGTTTAGCAGGTACATGTCCACAGCCATGGCGTATATCAACAAGCAGGGAGGCAAAAATCTTCAAGCCTTAGCAGTAGAGATACTGTACTTGTCTGGGCAGAGCCCCATTTGGTCTCCTTATCGGCAGTCCACCTCAATGGTACCCTGAATGGGTAGCTGACTTTCTGAGCAGGCACTGGGTTCAGGAGGCAGCATTGTACTTAAATCCGGAAGTGTTCTTGATGATTAACAAAGAGTGGGGTCAGCCTCAAGCAGACCTCTTTGCAACCCGAGAAACTGTTTTACTCTCCTCTGTTCCTTTTTTTTTTTACTCTCTGTGCACAGAAGACGGGGATGTATGCTCTGGCAAACCTCTTGGAATGTAAACTTTGCTTTGCATTCCCCCCTTTCCAGTTCATTCTGCAGGTGCTGAGGCAGGGATGTTTAATTCCTAACGCCCGATGCCCAGAGGATGCAGTTCCGGGCACCGGGCAAGAAGTTTTTTTATTTTTTTGTATTCTCCATTTAGCTGTGCAAATACTGCGTGACATAAAAAATTGCAATACCCACCAATTTATTCTCTTTGCCCTCTGCTTTAAAAATATGTATAATGTTTGGGGATCTAAAGAAGTTTTCTAGCAAAAAAATAAAAATACATTAAACTTTTAGGTCACTATAATGCCCCTTTCGTTTTTAAAAGCCCCAGACATTCCTAAAAGCACCTCCGCCTAATGGAAAATAAAACATCAACCCTTTTATATTTTTCTCTCCAACTAGCAGTCTAACCATGTTGGTATCTTCCAATTAAACAGGACTTGCTGCTGTAGGGGCCTTTACATTACCCAGAGGTAGCCATGTTGAGCCTCACAGCCTGGTTTTTGAAGTTTAGCTCTTAAAGGGTTTTTCTGAGTGTTTAATTTCTACTCTTTTGGCAAGTCAGAATTGAGTGACTAGAGCAATTTATGCTAAAGTATATAATTCTTGGTGCAGACAAGGTCCTGGCAATCGGTAACCCTCAATATACAGGTGGCGGCCTTGGGAGGGTTTTGGGAGAAGTCGATTTCTTATGAACCCTTGGTCGTGACTTTTTTTCAAGTTTCTTACCAGGTCTAGACCAGTGCCAGTTGAGATTTTTCCAAAGTGGAATTTGTCAATATTCCTGAGGCACTGACAAAGGAACCATTTGGATTCAGCGTCTCTCAAGTTCATTACCTTTTTAAAGATAGTTTTTCTAATAGCAGTAACTTCAGTGAGCTTCAGGCCCTGTCCACAAGAGAACCATTTTTGTCTATTTTTTTGATAGGATTATTCTAAAAGCGGATCCAGCATTTCTCCCCAAAGTTGCTTTAATTTTACAACCGTCCCAAGATATTGTAATTCCAACTTTTGCTCAAACTCGGCAGAAGAAAAAGAATGGGATTTCGACCTCTTGAATGTAAGGAGAGCAGTAAGGCGTTACCTGGAGCTAACTCCGGAGACAAAAAGTCCCAGAGAAGCCTCCTTTTAAAGATTAATGAAGAGTTGTTTCTTGTCCCAGGTGGGAGGAGGTATGATCTCTCTGTCCTGAAAGAATACTAGAAAACAAGTGACCGGAAAATCTGACCTAAATTTATGTATGTTCATATATGTTGACAGCTCATTCAAACTTCATTCACACCTCAATGACACAATAAAACATGATTTTTTTTCTTTTTTTATTATTTACCCCAGAGCTTGCTAACAAATTGGACAGGGGGTCCCCGAGTTACGAACTCGTTAGGGACTGGCCCCGTGTACGGAAGTCGGAAATGTTCGTAAGTCGGCGCGCATGCGCAGACCGACAAATACGGAGATTTCCGGACATTTCCGATGTTCCGTCTGTTGCCGTTCTGCGCATGCGCGGCAAATTACGGACATTTCCGGCATTTTTCGACGCTCCGTATGGCCGCGCATGCGCAGAACGGCCGAAAGACGCCGAAAACCACAGAAAAATGGCGGAGGGTCCCCGCAGCACCCCGTTCGTAAGTAGGGGTTGTTCGTAGGTCGGGTGTTCGTAAGTCGGGGACCCCCTGTACTTTTAGAGGAGTCCATTCCCTAGCACAGCCCCCTATCTCCTTGCATGTCACAGCCCTCTCTCCTGCAAGTGTCTAATTACTCTCTTTGCTCGCAGCTCCTGTGCTCCTCTCCTCCCTACATAATCTGTTATGTGGAAACTGGGGGAGAAGCAAATGGGAATACTAGAGTGTCACTTGAGTAACGTCTCTTAACCCTCGTACACACAATGAGAATATCGGACGAATGATCGTCTGTGTGTTTTTCTGTTGTGTGTTTTTCTGTTGTGTGTTTTTTTTTTTTGCATGCATCTTGTATGACAGAATACGACTTTTGAAGAAAACTGTACCGATTAAATGAAAATCATATTATCTGGTATCGTACAAAAAAAAAAAAATTCTGTTTTTTTTATTTATTTATTTTTTGTCCCTTTTGGATGGACTTTTGGCTCTCGAAAGCTGTGTGCTAACAATCAGATTATCGTACGATCGCTTCACAATCGGTATTTTTCGTCTGATTTTCTGATCATGTGTACTTTTTAGGCTTTAGTCTGCTGGGGCTTCTCACTCCACATCCCAAGATATAGCAATTGGGAGTTGGAAGGTTTTGGAAGCTTACAGGTGTGCTTTTACAGGTAAATAACATGCCTAAAATTTATTGAACACATGCCTAAAAATATATTGAATCTTTTGGGAAGAATGTTGTTGAAATGAATAGTCTGGCAACAGGGTATTTTGAAGAATAGGTTATGGGTAAAATTCCTGATGTTTTCTTTATATCAATGGTAAGATTTGTTTTTTTGTTCCGCAGTAGTTGGAAATGACAACACCAAACAAAACCCCACCAGGTGCTGACCCCAATCAGTTAAAAAGAACTGGTACTGTTCGAGAAATTGGCTCTCAAGCGGTTTGGTCTTTGTCTTCTTGTAAACCAGGTACAACATTATTAGTTAATTGTACTAATGAAGATGTGAAAATTTGTAAATAAATTGTAAAAATCCTTAGTTTTCTGAGACATCTCCTGTGTTTTGAGTCCACGCATATCTAATATACAGTATCTGTTTTGAGTAAATGGGGGGGGGGGGTGGTTGAATCCTATTCTGGTTTGGTGTGACCATTAGAGACTCTGCCACTAGTTCCCAGGTCAAAAAAATCTAATTTTTCCTAATGGATTTTGCCTGTTTTTTTAAATACAGAAAATGCAGAGATAGAAGAAGCCGTTGGGGGGGGGGGGGGGGGGGGGGGGGGGATCAAGCCTTTTGAGCATTGATCCATAACCAAAATATGATTTGGGTTTATCCAGCAATTGGAAAGCATGAAAATATGGCATTCATTTCGGCATTAATTTTGTGTGTTAGGCTGTCCTATTCTGCATTTTCTCGTATTCAGTGCGGTGCATTACTTTTGAATACAGGGCCAGTTTGAAGATGCCAATCTCTCTAGAAGACTACAGGGGGTTTGGTCATGACGGCCTGGGTACATAATGGGAAGTTAGATTACACTTGATGTATCGAACCTGAAATTAGGGTGATGGGAATGGATTATAAAGGTGTATCTGCGGAACACAGCAAGGAGGAGATAGTAAGTATTGCAATTAAAGCTAATATTTTGCTAGTGTTAGTAGCAGCTGAGAGTGTAGCTGGGCTTCTTGGTAAATTGAATAAATCTGCTATCAGCATGAGTCACTTCTGAGAAGTTTTCCTGACACCAAGAGAAAAAAGGTGACGGGAGGGATCTCTAGCAGATTGAAAGCACTAGCTCTTTTCCTATGTTCTATGTGAAGTGGGGTGTGTCCCTTCCCTTTAATCAGCTCTCATAGCCCCCCTCACTGAGTTTGCAGTGTGTCATTTCTGCTTCTTCTTTTTTTTTATTTATTCTGATAGCTCAGACAAGCTTTATCAATTTTGATCTTTGAATGGATGTAGAGAAGAAAAGACTGCAGATAAACAAGTACAACGTCTGTGGGAGGATTTGTTTTATATGTGTCAACTGAGGCCAGTCAATTCAGTGGGTATATGTAATGGTTTACAACCACTTACATAGCAGCATTGTATTTTGTATCGCATTTACAGTCTGCAAAGCCACTTCCACTATGGTAAACTGCTTTTGACAGTAAAATGGGGGTACATTTAGAAATAACCAAAATGTATGTATTTTAGCAGAGATGCACCTTTTTGTTTGTGCATTGTGCATTTTGTTTTTTACTGTGTAGTACTCTGAACCTTTATATAGAAAGGTGAGAATGAATAGACTGGACAAACAAATACTCAAAACGAATACATTAAAGACACCTTTCACACTGGGGCGGTGCAGGCATTAGCGGTAAAGCGCTGCTAGTTTTAGTGACGCTTTACCGCTGTTATAGCAGTGCTTTTCGCCTGTTAGTGGGGTGCTTTTAACCCCCGCTAGCGGCCCGAAGAAAGGGTTAATAGCGCCCATGTTGGGGCGCTGCCGAAACGCTTTGTAGGCTCTTCGACAGCGCTGCCCATTCATTTCAATGGGTAGGGGCGGATTGGGAGCGGTGTACACACCGCACCAAAAATACTTCTTGCAGGGCTTTTTTTCCCATCCTGCAAGCACACCGCCCCAGTGAGAGGCGCTTTTCAGGCACTTTACAGGCGCTATTTTTAGAGCTAAAACGCCTGAAAAGCCCCCCAGTGTGGAAGGGTTCTTAAGGAGAATGACAGCCAAAGCTCGTTTGGCTGTACTTCTCCTGTGGATCAAAGAAGTGCAGTTTGTTTTGCACTCCTGTGGCCCATTTTCAACAGGCTGAAACCCGCTGTCGGCTGACGTCACAGAGCCGGTCCAGGCTTGGGCAAGATCGTGACAATGAAGTCTGGATCCTCCCACATGCCTGGACCGACACCCAGCTCAGCCTCTCAGCAAGCTGCTGAGAGCCTGAGCTGGCCGATCCCACTCCCTCCCCCTCCACAACCCAATTAGTGGGGTGGGGGTGGGCCTAGAGCGGAGAGTGTTGACTGACCGTCGCCAGCTCTCTGCTCGGGGAGCTCTGAGAACTGAGCTATCAGCGGTGTTTGATTGCTTGGTTCTCAGTGTTAGAGCTGGCAGGGGGAAAGATACAGCATCGGACCAATGCTACATCCATGATTCTTAAAAAACTAAAAAAAACTCCCAGGTCTGTGAGTGGCAAGCAGCCGATGTCCGCTGATCCTTGGGCAGAGACTGGCAACAGAGCTCTGCTTATGTAAACAAGGCAGAGTTCCGTTCTGACGGGCGGAAGGGATGGATTCTGTGTTCAGGAACTAAAATCCACCTCTTCCCCTAGTAAAAGCAGCACACATAGTAAACACAAATGCTTGCTAGGTACACAATTAACCATTTGATCGCCCCTTCCCAGCCAGTGTCGGTACAGTGACTGTGCATATTTTTACCACTGTATTAGTGTCACTGGTATCCGAAAAAGTGTCAAAAGTGTGAATTGGTGTCCGATTGTCCGCCACAATATTGCAGTTCCGCTATAAGTCACTGATTGCCTCCATTACTAGTATTAAAAAAAAAAAACGAATTCCGGTATATATCCCATAGTTTTGCAGGCGCTAGAACGTTCACCTAAATCAGTATATGCTTATTGGGATATTTTTTTTTTTTTTTACCAAAAACATGTAGCAGAATACATACTGGCCTAAATATATGAAGAAATGTTTTGTGTTTTTTGTTTTTGTTTTTGTTTTTTGTTTATAGCACAAAAAAATAAAAAAACGCTGTGGGGATCAAATACCACCAAAAGAAAGCTCTATTTGTGGAAAAAAATGACATACATTTTATTTGAGTACAGTGTTGCATGACTGCGCAATTGTAAGTTAAAGTAACGCAGTGCCATATTGCAAATTGTGGCCTGGTCATGAAGGGGGATAAATGTTCTGAAGTGGTTAATCAAAGAGGAGTTACAGACATTTCTGTCTTCATTAAAAGTCAGCAGCTACAAAAAGTTTAGCTGCTGACTTTTAATAAACACACACTCGTCTGTCCCACGGTCCAGCAATGCGACCGCCCGAAGCCTCGCTTCTCTCCATAGCTGGGATGCTCGAGTCACGCTGCGTGTCCTGAATGGCCAGGAAATCTTCTAGGTCCTGTGACGTGTCCCAGAAGATTGCAGGGAGGGAGGGGAGCGGAAGTGGGAGCTGGGTACCTGTCAAAACTAGGTACCCCCCCCTGGGTGGAAGTCCGCTTTAAAGCGGTTAATGTTTCTTTGCACTTGCTCTTTTGGAGGAACATAATCCTACTCTGAATTGCATTTTTTACATTGCACTATTTTTTTTTATTCCCTAAGGGTTTGGAGTCGACCAGTTACGAGATGACAATTTGGAAACTTACTGGCAATCTGATGGATCTCAACCTCATTTAGTGAATATACAGTTTCGGTAAAAAATGTTTTTATTATTTTAATAAGAATGACAATGATTTAAACCCGTGACAAGTTTTTTTGCTCTGTATCCCATTGTGGAGAATTTCCTTCACTGTATGTCTTCAGACACAACAGGACATGAGCGGAGAGCTACAAAGTAATGGAAAATCCTCTCTTTAATAGTTGTCATGGAAACGAATCCCTATTCTAACACCAATGACAATTCAAAAATTCTGATTTTTCCCTTACTTTCAGTCTTGGTCTGGTGGTCAGAACAATTGGAGAGGGCAACAACACATGGACAAACAATAAAAACATGACAGCGGTTCTGTCCCTTCCATATTTTATCCAAAATGGGAATAAAAAAAAATTTGTGGGCACGGGTTTGATTTAATTTTTGTGCCTTACTGTATCTAAATTATAGGGTGACAGTAAAAAGAGGTAAACATGCAAATAACTTGATTGATAACTACAAGTGGATAGACTTTAACATGTTGTGGGAGATTTGATGTATGTAAGTAGCTGTTTATTCGTCTTTGGGAATTCCTATAGTTTACTCCTTCTTCAAGCATCCTGAAGCTGATAGGAAACACCAGACCTGCAATGTCAGTCACTAGGTAGAAAAGTTGATGGGTTGATATTACACCACTTTATACTATTTTTGTGTCAAGCCCAATAGGAATGCACCAATATTTCCGCGGCCAAAACATTTCGCTCGAAAATGGTGTGTTCAGCATATTGACGAAAGAAAAATGCTGATAATTGCACAGTAGCTGCACCTTCAGGTGCCGCCCATTGCGGGGTGTCATCCTGGCGGCTCAAAGGTCCTGTCCTCCTCTCCGCCCTCCTCCCCTCCCTCCTCCTCTCCTTGCAGAGCGGCGATCTCCCTGTGTCAGGGAGCTGAATTGCCCAGGCCGCAGTAACAATGTTCAGCCTCCTGTGATAGACAGCACACTAATCCAATGCCGGGACATTGAATCAGTGTGACGTGATCACAGGAGGCGGAACATTACTGCGATCAAAAATAAATAGTGATCAATCGGCACAAACAAATATCCTAACCTACAAAGCTGCTATAACACTCCAAGGTCAAAATACAAATCCTCAGTAAACGTTTAAAAACCTTAATAGTGCAGCACTAACTAAAACTAGACGAAATCACTAAGGATTAATAAATGTATGAATTTTAAAAACTTCAGAGAGAAAGTCCATGCATATAAATGAGTAAATGGAGAGTAAGGCAGATAAAGTCCTCAGCTGTGAACACTTGTGCTGGTAAAGATGCTTTTCAATCTGGTGCAGATTCGTGAAAATACCGACAGAAATACAGGCCGCTCACCTTGCACAGTGGACCTACTGAGCTAACAGACAGGTCTACAAAAGCCTTACCCTCACAAAGGGTTAAAGAGGTAAATGTTTTTCAGAGATCCTTAGATCCAGCTCATATTGCACATCCACTGCTTTACTGCTCCAAATCGCTCATCAGATCTCCCAATCAATGTTGTTACAGACAAACCTCATTGTACCATGTAAGATCAAAATGAGACATCCATAGTGCTCTCTGTATGAACTCAGTACAAGTGAAGCACTGTGATCCCAGTTCTATGAATGAAATCGTTTGATGCAAGCATGTCTCACAGAGACTGAGTGGAGGGTGGCTGCTGCTGACGTGTTCAGGTCCTCCCGCACGCGTATCATCCCAGTGGGCGGGACTTCATCAGCGGTGATGGACTCTCTCTCTCTCTGAAGATTTTAAATTCATACATTTATTAATCCTTAGACTAGCGATTAACCCTAGTGATTTGGTCTAGTTTTACTTAGCGCTGCACTATTTAGGTTTTTGGAACATTACTGCGGCCCAGGTAATTCAAATTCAGCTCCGCGACACAGCGGGAGATCGCCGCTCTTATCTGGGAACAGGCAGGCTGAATCTGACGTAGGGAAGGAAGAGACAGTTGCTGATAGACTGGTCTGTGGATCAGTACAATACAGATTAAAGGACCAGCGCATAAAGAATGTATATTGTGAGATCACTGTGCATGTTCAGAAAAAAAAAAAAACTTGTGATACTAAACACACACTGTTTAAAGTGGTTGTAAACCCTTACAGACCACTTTGACCTACAGGTAAGCCTAGATTAAGGCTTACCTCTAGGTCCAAGACCTACACCGTCCAAGACCTAAACCTACACGGTTTAGGAGATATTTGCAAAAGATAGGCGCCGCTGTCTACAGTGCATGCACCGTAGACAGCGGCACGCAGGTGCACTGAGCATGTTGCTGCTAACGGCAGCCATGCCGTAAGTGGCGGGTCCCGCGCGGGGGTGACATCATCGCGGCTCCGGCCAGTCACATCACCGGAACAGCGATACCCCGAAGTCACTCAGGGTATCATGTCGGAGGAGGACGACGACAATGAGGGTCGCTTCGGGGGCTTCCATCTCAGGTAAGTTATTCATAATGAGCTAGTATGCTATGCATACTAGCTCATTATGCCTTTGCCTTGCAGGGTCTATTTTTTTTTTCTTCTTTGTTGCTAGGCTTTACTTCCTCTTTAATTGTCCCTTCTATTTCTGTATGTGGATGTAATTATTTTAATTAAAAAA
This sequence comes from Lithobates sylvaticus, assembly GCA_028564925.1. Lineage (NCBI taxonomy): Eukaryota > Metazoa > Chordata > Amphibia > Anura > Ranidae > Lithobates > Lithobates sylvaticus. Next base: position 586,883,817 of record CM053026.1, on the reverse strand, counting down.
CAAAAAAACTAAGTACCTTTTTCCTAATCAATATACAGCTGTCACATGATCCAGCTCTTTCCCAGCCTGTCTGCAGGGAAACAGTGGCATGAGGAGCTTCAAGTTCTCTGCTGCTGGTCACGTTAAAAAAAAAAAAAAAAGGGAATACAAAGTAAAAATAAATAATATCAAACTGTTTTAAATTGTCATACAAATATATTTGAAATCAAATATTTATTATTTTGTGGAAATAACATGGTGTTGGCGGCTTTCTGCAAGTTACAGGCTGTGTCACGCCCCCCTCCAGCCTGTGTCTTGGCATAAGAGGGAAGTGAAGCCACTATAAATCGCATGTAATATCTCTCCCCCATTGTGTTTAGCTAGTTAGTGGGCATGGGAGAGGGAGGTAGTGGGCTATCTTTTACCACTGTGTGTACGCCCACATGTGTGACTAGTCAATGGGCTGCTCAGAAGTAATAGGGATGAAATGATCAGCATAGAAAATCACTGAAAACAGAGCATGTGCACAGCTGCAAAATTCCTAGCTGAATTGGGGACATGAACAGAAGGGGGAGATGTAGAACAGCAGGATCAACCAGTTTTTTTGTAGAATACAGAAAATGAATCTCACAGTGACTAAGTATGAACAGCATGTGATACAGCATTTATTGATTGAGTTTATTATGATGTGGGTTTAGTAACACTTTAACCACTTCAGCCCCGGAAGAATTTACCCCCTTCCTGACCAGAGCACTTTTTGCAATTCGGCACTGCGTCGTTTTAACTGACAATTGCGCGGTCGTGCGACGTGGCTCCCAAACAAAATTGACGTCCAGTTTTCCCACAAATAGAGCTTTCTTTTGGTGGTATTTGATCACCTCTGCAATTTTTTTTTTTTGCGCTATAAACAAAAAGATAGCGACAATTTTGAAAAAAATGCATTATTTTTTACTTTTTGCTATAATATCCCCCAAAAATATTTAAAAAAAAGTTTTTCCCCAGTTTAGGCCGATACATATTCTTCTTCATATTTTTGGTTTGCGCAAAAGTTATAGCGTCTTCAAAATAGGGGATAGTTTTATGGCATTTTTATTGATAATTTTTTAGTTTACTAGTAATGGCGGCGATCAGCGATTTTTTTTTTTTTTTAATTTTCTTTTTATTTTTTATTTTTTTATTTATTTACATTTTTTTATCGTGACTGCGACATTTATGGCAGACAAGTCGGACAATTTTGACACATTTTTGGGACCATGGGCATTAATACAGCGATCAATGCTAACAAATTGCATTAATTACTGTAAAAATGTCACTGGCAGTTAAGGGGTTAACCACTAGGTGGCGCTGTAGGGGTTAAGTGTGTCCTAGGGAGTGATTCTAACAGTGGGGGGAGGGGCTGTGTGTAACACGTCACTGACCAGCACTCCCGATTACAGGGAGAGCTGATCAGTGTCACTAGGAAGAACAGGGGGGGATTCTTGTTTACATTAGCATCTCCCCGTTCTTCCTCACCGTGAGACGATCGCGGGTATCCCCACGGGATCCGCGGTCACGGCGCTCCCGGCGGGTGCGCAAGCCGCTTCTTAAAGGGCAACGTACAGGTACGTTAATCTGCCTGTACGTTCCATTCTGCCGCAGTGTATCTGCGTGAGGCAGTCGGGAAGCTGTTAAAGTCATGGGATTTGTAGGATTAGAGTCGGGTGTATGATTAACCAATTATACGAAGCAGGTGCTAAAGATGATCAGTTTCATAAGTAGGTTAAAACGGTCATTAACTGAAACGGAAACAGCGGTGTAGGAGGCTTAATGCTGGGTGAGAAACAGCCAAACACTGCTACTAAGAGGAGATTGTGAAAGACTGTTTCGTGCTACAGGTTATACACCATGGCAAGACTGAGCACAGCAACAAGACACAAAATAGTTATACTGCATCAGCCAGGTCTCTCCCAGGCAAATATTTCAATTCATACTAGGGTTTCAAGATGTGCTGTTCAAGCTCTTTGGAAGAAGCACAAAGAAACTCAACTATGCAGGAAAATATAGGAACTAGGGTGCAGAAAAATGGCAGCAGGTGCCCTAGACTGAGGAGGCTGTAGCAGGAAGCATTTTGTTCACCAAAGGGCTGGAGAGCGGTATGATAATGAGTGTCTGCAGGCAACTGTGAAGCATGGTGGAGGTTCCTTGTAAGTTTGGGGCTGCATTTCTGCTAATTGAGTTGGATAAATGGTGTCCTCAATTCTGAGAAATACAGGCTTGGCAATCATGCCATACCATCAAGGAGGCATGTGATTGTCCCAAAATTTATTCTGCAGCAGCACATTGGCCCCAAACATATAACCAATGTCATTAAAGTAGGGCTTTAAGATTAATTCCTCGATTTAATCGATTCATTTTTTCACATAGGATGCATTAAGGTGAAAAACACGTAGGTTTACAACCCCTTTAAAATATAAATTAAGCAGATGCAGCATCAGTTCTAAAGCTGAGAACTGAGCGATCAAAGACTGCTGATCGCTCAGTGATCTGTGAGCAGAGAGCAGTGGAAGTGATGGTTTGGCCCTCAGAGAGCCCTGATCTCACCATCATTGTCTTTCTGAGATTACATGAAGAGACAGAAGGATTTGAGGCAGCCTACATCTGCAGAGGATCTGTGCTTAGTTCTCCAAGATGTTTGGAACTACCTACCTGCCTGGTTCATTCAAAAACTGTGTGCAAGTGTACCTAGAAGAATTGATGGTATTTTGGAAAGGGAAAGGGTGGTGACATCAAATATTGATTTGATTTAAATTTTTCTTCTGTTCATTTACTTTCCATTTTATTAGTTGATAAAAAAAATGAATTTACACTTCTATTTCTAAAAGCATTCTTAATTTACAGCATTTTTTGTAATACCTGCCTAATAGTAGTATTTACCATTGTAGTGTATGCTCCCCAATGGTTTTAAGCAAAATGGACTTGGAGGGGTTGCACATGTGAGATTTTCTTGGCTAAGTTTTTTTTGGCATCTTAGTTGTGGGACCTTTCCTCCCCATCACTTTTTTTTGTTTTCCCCAAGATCTCTTCTCCACTTGGGGATACGAAGCTGGAAATGTGGGTACAGAGTCTCTAGTGGAGTCCTCCCTTACTCACAGTCATGTGGCTTACTCACATGTGGTCAAGCTCTGAATCTTCCCCTGTAGGACCTCAGGAGGTGTGGGGTATGGAGGAGCCTGTGGTCAGATGAGCCTCTGATGTAAGCGGACGATTTATTGTGGCCCTCCTCTCTGGGTGTCGGGGAGATGAGAGCAAATTAATCCAGCATCCTTGACTACTTTCAGACATGTCTGCCGAGCCAAGTGGCTAATTTCCAGTGCACAGGCCGAAACGGAATGCAGCCTGTTACACCGTGGTTCTCCCTGAATGGACAGCAACGCAACGCGTGTGCGTGTGTGTGTGTATACCCTTGTGCCAGCATCCACAGACACCAGAGAGGGGAAAAGGCAGGCAGGTTGGGGATGGAGCAGTAAGCAGACCTTGACCTTCCTAGGAATATTACCGCAGGTTTCTTCTGGGGAGCGGCAGTTTGATATTGTCCTGCCAGCTGCTGTAGTTCTGGCAGATGTGGGCACCAATGGCTAGGGGTTTTGGTGTGCCCCTTACAAGTGCATGATTTGCATGTGCTGTGTGTTTCCGATTTCTCATTGGTTTGGCAATTGGGAGGCAGAGGCTGCAACCCTAACACTTCACAAGCTATAGAGCAGAGTGCAAGTAGCTCAGAGGCAAGCCGATGCTCTAACCTATGAACTCCTTCCTATACGTAGTTGCACTCAGTGCTGTGTAGGGATACTGGATTACATTATACCCTTGATTAAACTCCTTTTCGCAAGGAGAGGTGACCTAGGGTCTACTGTGATGTAATTGGTCCTAGGAAATAGCCATTGGTCCTAGGAAATAGTCTTCACCTAGGCTGAAGTAGATACATAAAATGTGGATCCTGGACCAAACCTCTATGCAAGTGTTGCATAGAAAAACCCTTACGAAGCCCTTGTTCACACTGAAGGTGGGTTTGAAATCGTGTGAGTTCAGCTGAACTTGCCCTTGTTCAAACCTGCATTTTAGTGCGAATTCGGGGGCGATTTGAAAGACATCTGTGCGGGTTCATGCACAGATGTCTAATGGAATCGCCCTGGAAGCCACCAAAAGTAGTGCAGGAACTACTTTTGGAAATCGGTGCAGTGCCGCAAAGTCGGCGTTGCACCGATTGGGACAGTGCCGTTGCCGGCAATAGGCTGCGACTTGACATGTCTAATTTTCCCCCATGTGAACGGGGGCTTAATGATTGGACTTCTGATTCCACTAGTTGCATTTCTAGGGTGTCAGTAGCATTCATTTACCACTAGGTCTGGGCTCGTCAAGACCTTATAAGCCGGCAGGCTTTGTCTGTCTTCCACCCAAGTGTGGGCTAGATGAACATATGTACGTTAAAGTTATATTAAAGTCCTTGTTTGTTGTTTTGTGGTGTTTGTTATTTAAAAAAAAAAAAAAATGTTATACTTACCTGCTCTGTGCAGTGGTTTCGCACAGAGCAGCCCAGATTCTCCTCTTCTTGGATCTCTCGCTGGTGCTCCTGGCCCCTCCCTGTGCCCCCCACAGCAAGCAGCTTGCTATAGGGGCACCCGAGCCGAGCTGCTGTTCTGTGTGTCCATTCAGACATGGAGCCATGACTCTGCCCCCACCCCCTCTCTCTCTGCTCATTGGCTCACTGACTTTGTCTCAGCCAATCTGGAGTCCCGGACAGGCAAGGCTCTTGTGCAACATCGCTGGATCGAGATTATTATTAAGGATTTATATAGCGCCGACAGTTCACGCAGCGCTTTACCCAATGGAATAACTGTCTTTAATTCACCAATGAGCTACATTATGTGCATTTTCAATTGACAAAATAGGGTTGAATCTTAAATTACTGTTTTGATCTGTGGTTTACAAAATGCTACACTTGAGGCTTCCTGTAGTTTATTGTTTGGTGAATCTTGTTTATGTATGTAAGTGTGTGCCAAACCTTTGCAAATTATTTCAGGCATAAAGCTTACATTGCCCAACTTTTAAAAGTGCAGCAAAAACATTTTGATGAGCTTTCATTGTGGTTCTCTTGCTGTGTGTTTTTGTTTTTCTGGCTTATAGAAGAAAGACTACCGTGAAAGCTTTATGCATTTACGCTGATTACAAGTCAGACGAAAGCTACACACCAAGTAAAATCTCGGTCAGAGTGGGCAACAACTTCCACAACCTTCAAGAGATTCGGGTAGGTTGATTTTGTATGTTTTGCTTTTACCCAACAAAGTCAAATTTGGTTTCAGTATTTAGCACTGTAAGTTATGGGTTGTTAAATTTGTAAACTTTAACTATTTCCAAGTTGACATCATGCGGTTTGGATCTTTTCCTGATTGTGTAACTATTTTCAGTGCATCCAGTTTCTCTGAATCATTTTTTTCCTTGTTTTAAAGGAAACCTGTGCTGAAAGAAATACAAAGGCTGCCTTTGCTGACCCGGTTGCCTGGCTTTCTCTGGCTTCAATATGTTTTCATCACTAACTCAGAATAATAATGCGGCCAATGACATCCGAACTCTTGTTTCAAAACATTGATCAGAATGAAGCCAGGCAACTAGTTTGCGCAGAATGAAAAGTGAGCTGTGGCAGCATTTTTTGTCATTAATTTAAAAAGAAAAAAGTACCAATTATAAAAATGTATACACTTCATTTTTTCCTCTGCCATCCTAGCCACTATGTCATTACTCTGTCTCAGTGATGCAGCAGGGGACGCAGTCATCAGCCATGCCAAATTAATAGATACAGAAGATTCACTGGCCAGTGTGGTTCTGATAGACAGCAAAGTTCAAAAGTGCAGACAGCAGGACAGATTATGACTTTTTTAGATCTTGTTTTGAAGTGAGCTTAGTTTGAAATGATTTTGAATTGTTTTCTCATTATTTATTTACAAATGAGATCTTTGTCCAGTATTACCAGTAATTTTGTGATCTAGCCAATTACTAGGTGATCTCCGCTTTAGCCCACGTTCACCTCAGACCATTTTGACATGTCAAATCGCCCCATGTTGCTGGCATTGGCACCGTCCGAATCGGTGCAACGCCGACTTTGCGGCACCACACCGATTCCCAAAAGTAGTCCCCCCCCCCCCCACTTCTTTTGGCGTCTTCGCGGGCAATTTAAATAGACATCTGTGCATGAACCCGCACAGATGTCTGTCCAATCGCCCCCCCGAAGTCGGCACTGATTGTGAACATGGGCTGAAAGCATTCACCTTTAGGCCCCTTTCACACTTATACGGCATTCCTTGAAATCGCGGCCGCAAATCGCGGTAAAATCGCACGACTTTGAAGCCGCACAAGTGTGAAAGGGGCCTTACAGACAATCTGTAACTGCATCACAAGGACGGTGCTGACAATGTGAATCCGTCTGGTCCGTACTGGCAGCGCCAGACGGAGAGGAGGGAATGCAGCGGGGATTTCAAATCTGCAGACCATTGGAGTGACTTGCAAGACCCTTGAGAGCTCAGGATCATTGAAGGTAAGTACAGTAGGGACCAGTGGGGTGGGGAGAGCATCCAGTGAAGGTACAGATTTTCTGTAAAGGTAAACTTACGCTTTTTAAGTTTTAATTTTGGGATCAGTGATGTCATTAAAGTGAACCTTGTCTAGCCTAAAAGTCTCTCAGATAATAAAATTGCTGGAGTGAACGCACCAAGACCTGTCTTCACGAATAATCACTGTGGGAAAAGGAGAACAGTTTCATATGAGCCGGTGACCTGGTAAGGTCAATTGCCTCCATCCCTATCTATATGTCAAAAAAAGAGGGGAAAGGGGATTGTGACTTTGAATGAAGCACGTAGGTATAAAGAATTCAGTTTATTATATAAATTAACATACAAACGCATAATCATGAGTAAGTGTATATACAATACAATTATAATAACTGGTACATTTAATAAAAATGTATATCTATATATACAATATAGATGTTGCCACATGATTATAAACGATTAATATCAAAAAGTATACATAATGACAGATATCAAATGAATCATAGGGACACGGCATATAATATGCATTTCGTGGATTGATCCACTCTTCAGGAGCATGCGCGTAAGTTCAATAAAAAATATAATAGAAGGAGTTGCTGTATGGTCTGATTCTACCCAAGGAAAAAAAAGATCTTAAAAAATAAAATAAATTAAAACCAAGTATAAAAACCCCACTCTCTACCATACTTACAAGGTTGACTATATAAGTGTGGCACTGTAGTTCGGGGACCCCCAAAGGGGGGCAACTCCGAGGTGAGCTGAGGTGGTGTGAGTGGCCTGGTGCCCAGCAAGAAAATTATCCAGGGGAGACGGTTTTCAAGAAATTGAAGTAGTCAGAGTGACCATAAGTGCTAAGAACCATCAATGAAGGACTTCTGAAAAAATATATATGTATATATATATTTATAATATGACACATGCAAGGTGTCCTGTGCTCTGTAAAGAACAGGGATATTGAAGTACTAGAATGTATTTTTTTTATATTTTTCATTTTATTTTATAAATTGCTTTTTATTGTTGCGTGGAATTCATCTTTTGGGTGGCATTCACACATTTTAGTTAGCCTCCCTCTTAAACGTACCTGAACTTAACTGTTTGTTTTATGAACTTATTGCTGGCTGTAACATGTTTATTAGTTGTTCATCACCACTGCTATGGAATGGACCTTGAAAAAGTTATGCTATGTACCATGTACTAGCACTCCACAGTCCAAGGTACGTAGGATAGCACTGAATTGGCTAGGCATACCCTGCCACATACAAACATATGCTGCGTAAGTCTGGCCATACACTGTTCGAATCACTGTTCTGCTGAACTGGCTGAGATACAAACCATTAATGGGCAGGCTGAATGTACCAAGTTGATCAATCAACTTGGGTACAACCAGCCTGTCAGAGTCTCTTGCGATTTATAGCTGGCAGCTGCTACAGCCACTAGCAATAATCACTGTATTCTACTGGCAGGGGTGGCTTACGTCTCCACCGCTGGGAGAAGACAGTTGCTGATTTCCTTGTCAACCCTGTGTTGATGGGGGAATCATGCAAATTTCTTTCCTGCAACCCATGGTGTCAAGCTTAACGAATCAGTGAGTCATGGGTGGGGGCCAAGATAAAAACTTCTTAGAAGGAACTCACACAAATGAGGAGGGGGTAGGGATAAGTTTGCTTAAATTATTGTATATCTAAAGTCAAAACCTTTTTTGTCATTTTAGATAAAGTGGGTTATGAGGTTTTTTAAGTTTTTTTGGGGGTTTTTTTTATTTATTTTTTATATGGTTTGGGGCATTTTTTGCTTCCTCTGGAACAACTGTGGGTGAAGGATTGTGTATATGGAGGTTTTTTATTAAAATTTTTTTTTGCTATTGGTTAAACTAGATAGACTTTCTTCAACCTGACTAACTTTGTAACTATGACACAGTTTCCTCCACTGTCCCCTCCCAGGACAGAACAGTTGCATGCTATGTGTAAATGATAACTTTTAGGCTGCATTCACACTTCAACGTTTTTAATCGCGGGCAGATTTGCCGCAATTCTGCCCGTGATTTGAATGCGCCGATGTGTGATCGACAAATCGCGTGACTCCAGATTTGAGATGCTATTGATTTGAATGACACCTAAAATTGCGTTGCGGGTCTTCCGTGCTATAAATCGCACTGCAATCGCGGCAACCCGCATCGCGTGAATGATGTCGCCCCAAAAGTAGCTTCTGAACTTTTTTTTGGGGCGACATGCTTCACGTGATGCAGGTTGTTGCGATTGCAGCACGATTTATCACGGAAGTCCCGCACTGCGATTTTAGGTGTCATTCTAATGGGAGTCCCGCGATTTTTCATTCACACATTGGCGCTTTCAAATCGCGGGCAGAATCACAGCAAATCTTCCCCTGATTCAAAATGCTGAAGTATGAATGCAACCTTAACGGCATAGTCCTTGAATCTTACTATAGGTAGAGTGTTTCTACTGCTATTTGTCTTTCAGATGACTAAAAATTCTGTTTATTTTAAAATTCCCTTGGACCTACCACATGCAGGAAAAGATTTTATTATGTAATCATAGGTCAGAACAGCCAGAGGATAATACATGCTTCTTTTCTTTCCAGCTTGATTGTTGACACACAAATAAACTAGAAGATAAACAGCAAGTGTGGTAGGGCAGTTTGTGAAGTGTTTTTCATCGTTTAATTGGATCCATCAGAAAATATTTTGCTGCTAAGACATTTTTGTACTTTGTAGGGTTCAATAGCCATGTAACATCTGATATACAATTATGATTTGGCACCAGAATCCTTTTTCTGCAATTTGCAAGGATCCCGTTTTTCCTGTCTTTCTAACAAATTTAACCACTACATCACCATAACACTGTACTACTCTGGGGGGTGAACAGGGATTTTTTTTTTTTTTTTTTTTGGCTAACGCTTTGATCGCTGTTACAGTGATGATCACTGTAACAGCAATGTTATGAAAATGTCATGAATGAGTTCCATTCATAACAGCTGTGATTTGCTATTGTGTGATGTGATTGGCCCACAGTTATCACATGGTGCAGGGTGCTGTTATGGCTCATGTAGCATGTGATAGCTGTGGGCCAATTACTATAGGAAACAGGACTCTTATGAATGAAATTCATTCATAACATGCTTTGTTGACATTGTGATCATGTGACTGCATAGCGATCACATGGTCCCCCGGCCGATCAAAGAGGGCATGCTGCACGCCGCTAACCCTGAAGAGGCAGGATGACGTACATGTACATGGTCTTGCCTGGCCATGCTGTACTGTGGCCAGGCAACAAGTGTATAAAGAAGAGCTAAACAAAAATAAGGTAAAAATGAATGGCCCTTTAAAAGATAAAGTACTAAAAAACAGCTTTTGCTGGAATATTCATCTTCAATCCAGAGATTTCCCCCATTGTACTTTTTTTTTTTTTTGCTACTAGATGTCCTCACTCTAATGGCTAGAATAATTCAACCTACTTCCTATGATTCTATGTCATCCTGGACCATCCTGCAGCTGGGACTGGACATTGAGAAAGAGAGAACCAGCGCAGTAATAAGCTCATCTCTCTGTCACTCTGCTTCTCCTCCTTTCAGCATGGTTCTTATCAGTACACAAACTGATTGGTTCCTTGTTCAGCTTCTTCATCTCACACTTTAGCCTTCCCATGGCGACTGCAACAGGATGATACCAGCTCTGCCTAGAGTTCAACCTTATGTTTTTTCATGTTGTGTAGGCAAGGTAATCAGTAATATGTAGAATTTAATACATCTAAGGCCCCTTTCTCATGGGGTGGACTCCGTCTGCTCAGCAGTGAATCTGTTCGCTGATCCCCGCTAAACAGGCGGATGCCTGGTCCGTGTATGCTTATGTAGTGCAGACACAGTCTGCTGTCCTCTATAGGCTGTCAGATGTAAACGAGCCACCTATATGTTTACACCCAACGGCAATCCGATCCACCAGATGGATGGGGAACGGATCCCCATTTGTCTGTTTTTAGCGGTCAGGATCGGATTGGATGTTGGTCGGTGTCAACGAACACATGTCCATTGACACCCACTGCTCTATAGAGTACAATGGATGGTCCCAAGCTTCTTTGGGACAATTGCTGTGTGTAGGGCAGCCCATTCAGGTGGATGGGCTGCCCTATGAGTGAAAATGCTCCAAAACGCCTCGCCCCTCGCTAAAAAAAAAAAAAGTATCTGGGAATGCGAGTTCCCGCTATGCAGAATTGTGAAAGGGGCGAGTGTTTATGTCCAATCCCTCCTATATACAAAGATGGCCATACACTATGCAGTCTGTTTGTGTATTTAGTGAGAAGGGTGATCACTGATTGCATTTATTTAAAACACGTGCACCTGGGAATGAGTGTGTAGATGATGCAGGGTGTGTGCTAATGAGGGAAGCTGGTCAACTCCTTCCTGTGTCATGACCTATAGTCTGTAAGGAAGAAGACATTACTAATGCAAACATCTGGAAATGTGTATTAGGACAAGAAAACTAAGTGACTGTAAATTTAATGGAAAGCTTTTATATTTTTGCAAAAAAAAGTACATGAATGCTATATTGGTGCATAGGGGAGCTGAAATTTAGAAAAAAAAAAAAAAGTGTACAAAGGTGTACTTACCCTCTAAAGGTATAACTTTTTAAAATATACTTTTGCGGTTTACTCAAGCACATCACAAGAGAATACATGGAGACGTGTAACGTTAATAAATGTTACACTTTAAGCCGCAGAATGCAACTTTTCAGTAGCTGCAAAGTGTGGATATTCTACTCGTATTTTTATAATGAAAAAACGGAGGAAGCCCAGGTTCACACTGGGCTGTGGGAATGAAGCCCTGCGAGTTCAGCTGAACTCGTACGATTTCACTCCCGCATGTCAGTCTCAATTTCGGCTGCGTTTTCACAGACATCTGTGTGGGTTTCTGCACACATGTCAATGGAAATCACTCCCTGAAATGGCAAAAAGTAGCGATTTCGGGGTGAAAGTGGCAGTGGTTCACAGTGATGCATTTTGACATGCGCTTTGACATGTCAAATCGGCGGCAATTGCCGGAAATGGCACCGTCCTAATCGGTGCGACGCTGCATTTGCGGCGCCACACCGTTTTTAAAAAGGAAGTTTCTGTTCTACTTTTTGCGATTTCAGGGTGCGATTTCCATTGACATCTGTGCAGATACCCACTTAGATGTCTGTGAAATCGCCCCCGAAATGGGACTGACATGCGGGAGTGAAATCGTGCGAGTTCAACTGAAATCGCAAGGCTTCATTCCCGCAGCTCAGTGTGAACCTGGGCTAAAGGATCCATATATGTAGATGAAGAACCAGAAAGTAACTCCAAAATCCAAAGTATCAATTTATTAGCAGATAGCAAATGGTAGGGAATTCTAATGCAAAACACAACAGCTAGGCAAGCAATATTAGTGAAATTCATATTGTATTTATGTTGTAATCATTCCTGAAAATGACTTTGGGACTAAATTTGACACCATAGTAAGAGCTAGCAGTTATCTGTGATATGTTTTTATCTGTTCTGTCCTGATTTGCTCCCACTTCATTTCTGTTTTTAATAACTCTTTTTTTTTTTTTTTTTTAAACGAACTTGGATCCTAATGTTCATTTCTGTATGCTTTTGCAGGAAGGTGTTAAATGCAAATATCAAGTGTAATAGTATTTTTATTGGTCTGAGATGACCTCCAAGTTTTGAAAATGTCAATATGTCTCCAGCTATCCAAACATTGTTGTGCCTGCCATTGCCCCCTTCTGCGTTTTCACATAAAAAGTTTTTTTTTTTTTTTTTTTTAATGTGTGACAGGTACATTAGGCTGGGACTTGATATGCATTGCTAATACAAACATTGAAAGGTTGCGACCACATAGCATGGATGAGATGCGTTCCCATTTTGTAATAAAAAGAACTTGTTGCAGTGCTAGTAGCATTTCAGTTTACTCATGTCTCGCAGCGCACAACCGAAATAGCTTTTTTGGTGATATTTCTAGCCCACAGGGGATTTACTTTATATGCATTTTCCTTTTAAGATGTAGACTCTTCCTGAGTAGGCTGAATATGAAAATAAATGGTAAAATGGAAGCTGGGTACACACAGCTGTGTGCCTGTCCGTGTGAGTGATGTCTGGCTGAAAACTATTTGTAGCTAGAGAGTCTGCATGTATGTTTAGGTTACTGATAATAACATTTTTATAGTGCTGCTTTTCCCAGCAGGGTGCAAGTTTTTAAACCGTTCTCCAATTAAGGATTTAAGCTATAAAATACCAGACACAATTGACTTTATTTAAAGGGCAATTTCAAGTGATGTTGAAGGTTCGGTGTTAAAAAAAAAAAATAAACGTGTCATACTTATCCATAATCCTCTTCATCATGGGTCCCCCGCTCGTGCTCCTGGCTCCTCCCCCTTGACCAGTGCCCCCAATAGCAAGCCGCTTGCTATGGGGGCACTGTTGCATGCTCGCTCCTCAGCCCTGCTCTATGTGTCAATAAGACACAAATAACCGTGGCTCTGCCCCACCCCCGCTCTCTCCTCATTGGCTCACTGCTGTGATTGACTGTCTCAGCAAATGAGGAGAAAGACCCGGGACAGCCGAGGCTCCTGTGCACATCGCTGAATCGAGAGGGTCTCGGGTGAGTATTGGGGGTGGGCTGAGGGGGGAGCAGCACACAGGTGTTTTTTACCTTCATGCATAATGCATGAAGGTAAGAGAAACACCACTGTTCTAGGCAAAGCCAGAGAACACAAACATAGCTTCTCCAGGCAGAGAGATCTGGGTGCGGACCACAGCATGCAGACAATGTAGATAATTGGAAGACTCTGGACGGCCGCACTCCAAAACAAATTCAGTATTGTCGCTTCTTGCTGTGATGTTATTTGTAGTGTTCCTGTGTTGTTTTTTTTTTTTTTTTTTTTTTTTTTTAATAAAGGCACTGAATTCGTTTTGGAGTGCAGCCATCCAGAGTCTTCTAATTATCTACATTGTCATAATGCATGAAGGTAGAAAAACCTTCAGGCTTTACAACTACTTTCAGGCTAACTTCTGGTGGGGCAAGGGGCAGTAATACGTACAAATTTGAGGGGACTTTGGTGAGATATCAGGGGTCTAAACATACCTCTGATGTTTCACCTTTGAGACAAAGAAAGAAGCCTGAGGACACAGCCCTCAATCTCCATCTCTGCAGTCTCAGCTGCACAGAATGAATGGACAGGAATAGGCCTGTACAGAGACTTCCCGTTCATTTGAAGCATAGTAAACATAGTTTATTATGCCTCGGTAATGAATGGATCCCCGACTCTAATCGTTAAGACAAGGAAAGGGCCGGTAAATTACACATTTATCGGCCCCTTGCCTGTTCTCCATCTTGATACAACCCCGATGAGGGAGACAGGGGAGTACACATGGACCTGGGGGCAGGAAGATAGGAGGAGCGGTTGGGTGGCATGTAGAGAAGCTAATCTTCTCCATTTTCCTCCTGCAGCTTCTGAAAGGCTGCAGGAGGAAAATGGAGGGGATTGGTTGCTTTATATGCCACCCCCACCACCCCTCCTCTATATGCTGCAATTGCGACCCCTGTACATGCACCCCTGTCATCCTGGAACAAATCCTCTTCACTCCCCTAATCCTCTCCAGCACTAATTCTGCTGTCCTCAATCCTGTGGCCGAGCTGCACTGTCTGTATCTATATATACAGTTTAACCCTTTCATGACTAAGCCCATTTCTGACATTTGGTGTTTACAAGTTTAAAATCCGTATTTTTTTGCTAGAAAATTACTTAGAAACATTCTAATATATTTTTTTTAGCAGAGAATATAGAGAATAAAATGGCAATTGTTGCAATATTTTATGTCACATGGTATTTGTGCAGCAGTGTTTGAAACGCAATTGTTTGGGAAAAGGGACACTTTCATGAATTAGAAAAAAAACGAAACAGTAAAGTTAGCCCAATTTTTTTGTATAATGTGAAAGATGATGTTACACTGAGTAAATAGATACCAAAAATGTCACGCTTTATAATTGCACACACTTGTGGAATGGCGACAAACTACGGTACCTAAAAATCTCCATAGGCGGTGCTTTAAAAAATTTTTTTTACGGTTACCAGGTTAGAGTTACAGAGGCGGTCTAGTGCTAGAATTATTGCTCTTGCTCTGACGATCGCGGCGATACCTCACATGTGTGGTTTGAACACTGTTTACATATGCGGGCGCGACTTCCGTATGCGTTTCCTTTTCTGCGCGAGCTCGCGGGGAGGGGGGGGGTCGCTTTAAACATATTTTTTTTTATATTAATAAATTGTGTTTAAAAATACACTTTTATTGCTGTCACAATGAATGTAAACATCCCTTGACAGTGACAGTAATGGGTGTTGACCGGTACTCTTTATGGAGGGATCGGGGGTCTAAAAGACCCCAAATCCCTCCTATGCACTTCAAAGTATTCAGATCGCTGTTTTCGGCGATTTCTGAATACTGTATATTAAAACCGGCGCCATTGGCAGCCGAGTAAACAGAAAGGGAAGTTGTGACGTCGCTTCCGTGTTTACAATCAGGTGACATGAACAAAGCCGTTTCCGGCTACATTCCAGTCTGTGGCTAGCCGCTGGAAGTGGCGGTTCGTGAATCTGGTCTCCCGGTGGAACGGGAGGCCCGTTCAGAGCGGCGGGAGGGGGGACGTCCCCTTCCGCTCCTCCGGGATAACAGCCGAGCGGCTTTTAGCTGCATCAGTTGTTATCCCTGGAAAGCCGATAGCCGGCTCTAAAAAAACGGTAACGGGATGATGCCTGCAGCTGCTGGCAACATCCCGGTTTAACCCCCAAAAGCCAAGTACGCTCGGCGGGAAGGGGTTAAACAGTATACTCACTTTAAAGAGGGATGCTGCAGGGTTTTGTGTTACTACATAATGTGGTAAAAGTAGCGCACCCATTTTTTGTTTGTTCTCCAAGGTATGATGCAAAGCCTGGTGATTTACAAGAACCAATGTCTCAACTGCTTACATCTATTCTATGTGAGCTGCTGATATCTTTAAATCCTTCCAGCCCTCTCAGAAGTGCCCCCGTTCTGTTAAAATCTAGCTAAATACCTGTGGAAGGATATACATACTTTCATACAGTGTAATGCCGGCAATGGTCTGGCTCTGGAGTCTGGATCCACCCACCTTCCTGTCGTCATTTTGCTTGATTGATGTCCTCTCTCTGCTCGTTTCCGAGACTTCACAGAGTGTAGCTGCTCCCCCTCCCTTCTCCCTCCTCCCCCCCTCCCTTCACCTCTGCAGCATGTTCCGTTCTCAGACAAATCCAGCAAAGATGAGAACTTCAGTCAGTGACTAAGGTAGGAGAAGTCACTGATAGTTCTGTGTATGTAAATGTACATATTACTATCTACCAGAGTGAAAACAATATATTTGTAAAGCAGAATACACATATGGATGTGACAGCACACAGGCATTCCATGCATTACTGGTATAGTAAAATTAAATAAAATAAAATCAGAGCTAACATTGTGAATGAATCCTTTTATTGACTATCTGGATTTTTATAACAGACAATGAAACCTTGCATTCCCATCTACTTGTATTTTCATACTGAAGCCCAGAGCTCCTCAGACATGGACAGAGCTTTGCTCCCCCATAATTGGTGTATTACCTAGTACCCCTATAGTAATAATGTTTCCTTCATTTAAATAGAGTATTACAGGATCATATGATGGCTCTGTATGGCATGTGATGGCTCTGTATGGCATGTGATGGCTCTGTACGGCATGTGATGGCTCTGTACGGCATGTGATGGCTCTGTACGGCATGTGATGGCTCTGTACGGCATGTGATGACTCTGCAAGGCATGTGATGACTCTGTACGGCATGTGATGGCACTGGGAATGATGGGATTGTATAGGAGTACAGGGGATGGGGGGATAGGGATGAGTGACAGACAGATGATTTGTATGTCGAATAAAGGAGACTTGGGGGGCACTTTAGATGTGGGGGAGTTGTCAGTCTCCTCTCCTATGTACTGTACACAGGTATGTTCTCTACACATAGCACTGTGTTCATTTCAGAGAACAGGGAATTTAAGAGAACACAGGAAGGAACATCAAAGCCCAAGGGAGAGGTGTTGGAATCTTGCAGAGAGCTTGCAGATAATAGCCAGGCAAAGGTGAGGAGACTTCACTTGTGTCATGCAGTCTCTGCTTCCGGGTTTTAGCTGGGGACACGATATCATGAAAACCGAGTTATGTGAAGAACGTGCTCATTCTAGATAGCAGCCTGGGTGTGCACCTCTTCACCAAACACACCCACATGTCCTCCAGAGGGAGGGAGTGAAGGAGGGGCTGGATTGTGGAGATGTATCCACCCCCTGGAAACTTTTGAACTGAGAAAGCTTCGTTAGAGGCTGATTCTGGACACTTCATAAGACTATTCTGCCAAATCTAAAGGGCTGGGGAAAGAAAGAAATGCAATGCAGGTATGAGGGTAACCTGTAATACCTATTTTTGCCTTCCCATACTTCTCCTTCAAAGCTGATTTTTGATTGGTGAATATATTTTTCTACTTAACCACTTCAGCCCTGGACCATTTGGCTGGCAAAAGACCAGAGCACCGTTTGTGATTCGGCGCTGCGTCGCTTTAACTGACAATTGCGTGGTCATGCGACATGGATCAACAAACTAAATTGGCGTCCTTTTTTTGATCACCTCTGCGGTTTTATTTTTTGCGCTATAAACAAAAAAATCAGGCACTCAACTTAAAGTTTAATTCTACTACTGTTTTATGTTTAGCAATGTGAGGCATAGTTGGATTTCCTTGCGGATCTGAGAAGCACTTGATGACCTGCATTTCTGAAGTGCATTATCTATATATTCCTTAGGGCTGTAACCACTAATTGGCATAATCGATTATAAATATAGTTGTCAACTATTTTCATAATGAAAACAGAATGCATTATGTGTTTACATATCGGGAAATGCAGTGCAGCACACATACAGCTCAGTACACTGTCCATACATGCCAGTAAGTGCCTAAGATCTTGTGAATGTGCATGTGTGAGGAGCAATGCCTCATGGGACATGTAGTCCTGGGCAGGAGAAGAAAGTGATTCTAAAAGCAGAAGATTTCGTACCATGCTATGGGGGCACTCTATTATACTATACTTTTGTGGCTTGCTATGGGGGCACTCTGAAGGCCAGGAGGAGACAGAAGCGCCAGTGGGGGACCCGAGAAGAGGAGGATCAGGGCCTCTCTGTGCCAAACTATTACATAGAGCAGGCAAGTATGTCATATATTTGTTATTTAAAAAAAAAAATAATCCATTGTTTACAATCACTTTGCCATTAACCATGAATGCCAACATGTACTGTGACATACTAAAGCAGAGCTTGAGCCACTCCATTTGGAGACTGGGACGCTGAAGACCCCAAACACACCTCTAAGATGACCACTGCTTTGCTAAAGAAGCTGAGGGTAAAGGTGATGGACTGGCCAGGCATGTTTCCAGACCTAAACCCTATTGAGCATCTGTGTGGCATGCTCAAACAGAAGGTGGAGGAGCGCACCTCTAACATCCACCAGCTCCGTGATGTCATCATGGAGGAGTGGAAGAGGACTCCAGTGGCAACTTGTGAAGCTCTGGTGAACTCCATGCCCAAAAGGGTTAAGGCAATGCTGGAAAATAATGGTGGCCACACAAAATATTCACACTTTGGGCCTATTTGAACATTTTCACTTAGGGGTGTACTCACCTTTGTTGCCAGCTTTAATGGCTGTGTGTTGAGTTATTTTGAGGGGATAACAAATTTACACTGTTATACAAGATGTACACTTGCTACTGTACATTGTAACAAAGTGTAATTTCTTTAGAGCCGGTTCACACAGGGGCAACGCGACTTGCAGCGCAACTCACAGAGGCGACCTGCACACGACTTCAGTGGCGGCTTGAAAAATTACTTCTGTATAGAAGTCAATGCAAGTCGCTTGAAGTCGCCCCAAAAGTATTACAGGAACCTTTTTCTAAGTCGGAGCGACTTGAGTCGCTCCTATTAGAACGGTTCCATAGTACAAAACGAAACGTGACTTGTCAGGCGGCTAAGTCGCCCCTGTGTGAACAAGGGTCTTAGTGTTGTCACATGAAAAGATTTAATAAAATATTTATAGAAATGTGAGGGGTGTACTCACTTTTGTGAGATACTGTGTGTGTGATGATTGGCACATTTTACTGGGCTCCTTATGACAAATCGACATGTTTATTCCCTCTTGGAGTTTGTAGGGATTTCTTTGCCTAATACAAACAACGTTTGTAAATGTTATCTGACTACCAAATTAGTGTTCTGTTTTTAACAAGTATTGTATCATTTGATATATTCTTGTTTTTACTTTTTTGTAATAATATTTTGTAATATATTTGTAGTTACTGGAGCCAAAAAAAACCCCATTCAAATGTCTTTCAAATCTATCAAGAAAAATAAATTGAAATTTGATGTCAAAATTAACAGTGCACTACATTAAAGGGGTAGTAGACTTGCTACTTAAAGAAAAACATGGGCTGTGGTGGATTAAGTCATAATGTGCTAGTACGCACCACATACTAGCACATTATGAAATACTTACGTTAAAACAAAGCCCTCCAGCTGTGTCCTGTCACCGCTGACAGGGCTTCCATCCTCATCCGGTTTTCCTTCCGAGTTCTTGGGCTGCGGCTGCTTGAATGGCTGAGCCGCGATGGAGTCATGGCTTACGGCACAAAGCTCTGAAGGGACAACACAGTATGCCTTACCTTCAGCGCGCATGCGCGGGTGATGTCACCGGCTGCGTCCCGTGTGAATATCTTTTAAACACCGCAAGTTTAGGAGGTATTCACTGTACCTACAGGTAAGTGTTATTATAGGCTTACCTGTAGGTACAAGTTCAAAGGACAGGTTTACTACGGCTTTAAGTTGGCCACATACTTTTTAATTTGTTTGCACAACCTTTGTACAATCTTCTATAGATTTGCTAACCACTGTGTAGTGTGATGGCCTACCGCATCAATCAGTTTGTTTTATACCCAATGAGCAAGGCCTGAGTGTTCCCAAATTAATGAAATTATATAGTCTTTAAAGTAGAGACTGATCCTGGCTGATTCCTGAAAAAGCTGGAACCCACCTTTTGGAATGGAAAGGTAGATGCAGGCATCATAAATGTTATAATTCCACATTATTTTGCACGTATTCACGTAACATGTGTGGCTCCGATCATTGTCTTCTGGGGTCCCCCGGCGTCTCTCGCGGCTCCTCTCGCATCGTATAACCCCCTAGGAGAAGCACTCTCCAAGGGGGGGTTACCTTGCGGGCGTGCTCCCGAGTCCAGCATTTGCGTCCACAGACACAGAATGTCGGACTCTGCCCATCCCCCAGCGCACGTGTCATTGGATTTGATTGACAGCAGTGGGAGCCAATGGCTGCACTGCTATCAATCTATCCAATCAAGAGCCGAAAACCCCGGGCAGAGGAAGAGAGCGCGTCTCCGCCGTGGTCAATTCCAGGGCTTAGGTAAGTAAAACGGGGGGGGGGGGCTGGGGGGCCTGTCACTGCCAGGTGTGTTTTCACCTTAATGCATAGGATGCATTACAACACCAGGGTTTACAACCCCTTTAAGCCTGGTACACACTAATAGTTATTTTTTTCGTTCAACCCAGGGAGTTAAACGGAAAAAAAAACTGACAGCTCTGGTCGGAGTACTAACGCTGTACTAACAGTCCGATGTGCTGTTCTGACAGGGGGATGGCCCTACCGCACCAGAACACTTCAATCAGAGCTCTCAGCCATTGGCGGGATGGGAGCCGGTCGGCTGCTTTTTTTAAACCATTTTATGTCTCCTGATTTTGGCCCTTGTGTACTAGGCATTAGAAGCATAATTTGCTAGTATGTATCGTATACTAGCACATTATGAAAGACTTCCCTCGAAAACAGAGCCCTCCAGCGGTGCACTGTCTCCGCTGACGCGGCTTCCATCTTCACCCAGTCTACATTCTGGGTTTGTGGCCGTTTGAATGACCAAACCGACATCACTCCCGCGCCTGCATGCAGAAGTCATGGCTGCCATGCGGGTCTCTCAATGGATGGCATGCCGTCCAGTATGAGCGCATGCGCCGATGACATCACTGGCACTGCTAACACGCTGCTGGAAGAAAAGGACCTGGGGTGCCATGTGACTAAATACAGCTCACAAAAAGTATACTAAAAATCATAATTTGTATCGGTGGTGTTTGGGGACGACGACATGGTAGGACCCCCAACCTGAAGTTGGGCTTTAAGGGCTGGCTTAAAGGGTAGCAATGTTACTTTGTGAGCCCTCATTATGAGTTTTTTAAAACGAGTAGTAAAGTAGAATCACCATGTTGCTCTCCTAGGCAGCAGGCAGGAGTGTCTTTATATAATATTCAAATAGACATTTAATAAACACATAAAGTCAATATAAGTGCAGAAAATGTGTATTTATATGAGTGTAATCAATAAAATGTACTTGTATAAGCAGCTAACAAGCCATAACACATTGCAATATATCCAGAGATATTGGTTGTTTCAGAATAATACCAAGATTTAATGTGTTTAATGATTTATACGTGTGTGTTGATCCTGCAGTGATTTGTGGGAACCCGCACACCTACAGCATCTTAGACAACCACTAGATGTCAGAGTTGCATTAATCTAAAGGCTGTATGCTGTGTGCTTTCAAGTGAAATCTCTTATTTTGTGTTGTGAATTCTTGCGTACATGAGTTATTGATGTCTGTCAAACAAAGATAATTGATAGCTAAATATTGTTAATTCATCTCAATATTTTGGTTGTACAAAATAATCAAAGTGTTTGTAAATAAGCTGAAAAGGGTTCCACTAAAAGTCTGCTGGCCAATAAATACAAACATTAAAGCGTTTAAAGGTAATCAACATATTTCAGAAACGTACTCTATCTGCCAGCCATTATTACTTTTTATGATTAAATTTGCATTTAAAGGGTCAGTCAATCTAGTAGTAATATTTCAGGTATAAGTAAAGACTTGAGTCCTGTTTTTCTCTTACAGACTCCAAAGATAAGATTCCCTGTCATTGGTGCCACCTTTCTTTTATTCCATTCTGCAGGTTATAAGATAAATGGAAAATCCACGTGGGAGAATGGGACCACCCTGTAACTTTATTATCAGGTGTAAAGGCCACAGACCTCTAGCAGTAAATCATAATATCAAAGAGATTGTTAGAGGATTGGAATATTCACCTTGTGGTAAACACCTGCAAAAACTATTTTTAGGTTCATTAACCCTTAAACTGATATTAACCACTTCAATACTGGGCACTTTCACCCCCTTGCTTCCCAGACCAATTTTCAGCGTTCAGCGCTGTCACGCTTTGAAGGACAATTGCGCAGTCATGTAACACTGTACTCAAATGACAATTTTCAAAAATTTTTTTGGTGGTATTTAACCACAGCTGGGGTTTTTATTTTTTACGCTACAAATAAAAAAAGACCGAAAATGTTTCCAAAAAAATGCATTTTTCATAGTTTCTGTTATAATATTTTGCAAATAAGTAATTTCTCTTCATAAATTTTGACCAAAAAATTATGCTGCTACTTTTCTTTGGTATAAATAACCTAAATCGGTGTTTATTTGGTGTTGGCAGTGATGGGGGACAGACAGATTTTTTATTGGGACACTGAAATGTGTATAGGGACAGGGGTATATCAGTGGTGCTTGGTGTACTTTGTGGGGTGATCTCTAACAGCTCTCTGTGTAAAATCATCCTCACACAGAGAGCTGTCACAGATCTGCAGATTCCCCCTCTCCCCCCCCCCCCCCGCACTGAGCTCTCACTGAGCTCGGCGGAGAGACCTGTCACAGACACGCGTCTCTGCTTACATTGGTACGGCTGTGGTTGGACACAGCCGTCAGGTGATAGGGAGGACCAATCACAGCGCCCATATCCTGATCTCTACTCGGCTGGATCTTGTGATCAGAATGATCACAGGATCGAGCCGCAGCATGCCTCGTGGCCGCGGTGCGAGCACTCGTTCTGAGGGACGTTCCTGAACGTCCACTCAGAACGAGGAAAGGACCACCCGGCCGTTTATGTGCAGTGGCTGGGTGGGAAGTAGTTAAAGTAGTGTTGTTTTGTTTTTTGTTTTTTTTCTTTAATAATAAGAAACATGTTATAGTTACCTGCTCTGTGCAGTGGTTTTGCACAGAGCAGCCCCGAACCAGCCCCAAAGACGCACAGAACCCTTTTGGAATGCGGACCCCCCCGGAGCTGTGAACTGGCTCCATTGAAAGCCAGGGACACTCGACTGACATGCGGATTGGATGCAGAGAAACCTACATCCAATTTGCACATACTTGGACCCAGCCTTAAATTTTACCAGTGAGTATTCATTATTTTTCTTTTAGTTACCTTTCACAACACAATTTGAGTGATTTGGTTAGCTGCTTAGGAGGAGGAATTTCATTGGCCCCTGGCCTGGCTAGTAACATGCTGCTTGAGTTTTTGATTATATAGTTTTGTGTCTCTTAGAAATAATTACTTATCATATAATATAATTATTTCTTATTACAGCCCATTATAACTACCCTTACCTTTTTTTTTAATTATTTTTTTTTTCATATCTGCTTTCTTAAATCCCCAGACACTTGGACTGGGAGAGGCAGAAACAGCCTTTGGGCCTATGTCGATCGGTCTAAGTAAAGAAAATGCAAAACCTACTTAAAGCAGGTCAAATGCACGGCAGTACGAGGCCCAATGTGGTTGAAATACACCTGTCATTGAATTCCCAAGACTCCCAAACACATCAGATGTATGCCTATAATACAGACCCTTACACTGGGAGTAATGAGTAAAGTTCTGGCCCAAGAAGTGTAGTGAAGCTCTTACATTGTTCAATGACCAAGCTGTTTTATTTAACTGCGGTATATAATAATGAAGACATAGATGTAACAAAGCTTTCTGTAGGAATGCCTGGATCACAAAGCTTTATGAACAGAAGTCCAAATCCTTTAACAGATAAAATAGTTCACTTCTCTTTATGTATCCATTCACCGAGAGATTTGTTTTAAAGAAAAAGTACTAACTTTAATTTATTTTTTATTTTTTTAACAGTATTCAGTTCCCGATGAGACAAAGTACATGTAATACTTTTTCCCATACACCTAGATGCTCTGTATCACTAGCTGTGATGTCAAACAAAGCACCGTCCCCCTCGGCACACTTCCACCCCACAACTCAGCTAGCAAGGAGTAGGCTGCTTTGCTAGCGAGCGCCTGTCTTTGGCACCCAGCACTTGCCCAAGGCAAACATTAGCACCAAAAATGCAGAGGGAGATGAAGCATGTCAGCAAGTGTTGGGCGCCTGAGGCAGGTGCTTGCTAGCAAAGCAGTCATCTCCTTTCTAACTGCGCTGTCGGAAGGCCATACGTCAATGGTGGGTGCCCTGTCCAATATCACAGACAACATTACAGAGCACCTAGGCGGATTGGACAAAGTACTGCAGGTACTTTGTCCAATCGGAAACGGAATAGTGTAAAAAAAATAGTCATACTTCTTTAAGTTGAATTTCTGTTTTCTAAATATTCAAAGATTATCTAGAAAAGCAGAAGAAACATAATGGTTTAACAGTGTGGTTATTGTAAAGTACATAAAGAATTAAGTTATTCATCCATGTCATGTGGTTTTTCACATTTGGTTTGGAATGTGCTACCTGTGGTATACCAGTCTTGAATATACTCTATAGTCGGGAGATGCATTTTAGTAATATCACTTATGAGGCTTGATGGCTTGACTAGCCCTTTCTAGGTTAAATGTCTGGTGTTATTTTATTACATCTCTGGCATTCACCAAATCGAGGCTACAGGCATGCACTGTCCTTTCTGCAACCACCAATTTTAACGGACTCAACTTTGTAAAGGTATTTCTTTCTTTGAGTGGGTTTCATTTCCAGTAAAAAGGAGTTGTTGGTTTCCTCCACATAGAACTAATTTCTTATTCAAATAACCCTGTAACTTCAGTAGACCTGAGAAGTATCTGTTTTTCAGCACTCAGCACAGCTTATCTGTTTTCAGACCTCCTTTTTAATTTAGCTTCCCCCCCCCCAGGAAACGAGTAGAGTGTTTAATATTACATATGCTGCCACACAGCGACACATCCTAACATGTAGAATCGATCTGTACGTCTCTTGTTTACAGTCTCCATTGTGATTCTTCATCATATTTATAGAGCTTCACACTTATTTCTGAACAGGCTAAATATATGGCTCTTATTTTTAAAAATTTGAGCCAATAAAATAAAAGCAAAAGTAGAGCTGTTGGCCACTGACGGTGGCCAATTCGTTTCCTTGTTTTGCACGTTTGTTTCCAGAGAGTAAAATATGTAACTTTATGGCCACGTTTGTGCCCCATTTTTTTTTTTTTTTAATTAATAGTCCTATTCAGTATGTGTGTGTCTTTGAGTCATCGCATTTTAACTGTACAGTTTTGTTTTACATATATACACCAATCAGTCATATTTTGTTGACCACTGATAGGTTAAAGGAATAACATTGATTATCTCTTTGCAATAGCATCTGAAAGTTGTTGGGATATATAAAGCCTAGTACACACCATCAGTCTTTTTTTCGCTGGGTTGAATGAAACAAAACTGACAGCTCAGGTCAGGGCCGCTGTGCTAACAATCCAATGTTAGTACAATGATCTCCCCCACTGAGCTATTGTGTTCCAACAGGGGGACGTCCCCCACTAGAACACTCTGGTCAACACTCTCAGCCATTGGCTGAGAGTGCTGATTGGGAGCTGGCCGGCTGCTGGTTTTCCAGCATGCTCGTCCAACAGAAGCCGGCTGAACCAGCTGCCATACACATGGGCTAAATGTTGGCTGGCATTTGGCCGTGTGTACTAGGCTTTAGGGAGAAAGTAAATGAACAAATGTTATCCATGTGGTTGATGCGTTGAAAGCAGAAAAAATGGGCATCGCGGTTTGATGTGTATGGGGCTGTGTAGCCTCAGACTGGTCAGGGAGCCAATGTTGACCTGTGTCCACAGCCAAAAGCACCTACAATGGGCACATGAGCATCAGAACTTGACCACAGAGCAATGGAAAAAGATGGCCTGGTCTGATGAATCACATTTTCTTTTACATGATGTAGATGGATGATGCGCGTGCGTCACTTACCTGGAGGAGAGATGGCACCAGGAATGCATCACTTACCTAGGGAATAGTCCATATTCCCATCGCACACGTTCTTGGGGAAAGCTCTAGGATACTGGGTGCTGTAGCAATGGAGGCTGGATCATGAAAGCCACAATTAATATATTTGCCAGCACACCACGGATCTTCAGTCCAAGCGGTTTTTATTTCAGCATGATCACATCACAAGCAAGAGAGTGCAGCATTTCAGAGTAACACAGAACCCCTTCGTCGGGCATGTGATGCTCTGTCTCAGCCAATCAGAAGGAGTGTCCTGGATTGTGGACATTGCTGGAGAGATAAGGGGCTCAGGTAGGTAATTTGGGGGGTGGGGCTGCCACACACAGAATGTTTTTTATCCTAATGCATTAAGATAAAAAAACCTTCTGCCTTTTAGTCAGTTGGGATATTGCTCTACTAACTTTGCACATCCAGACTTTTCAATATGTGCCCACTCTTCTTAGAACTGCTCAAGTTCAGGTAAATTTGATGGTGACCATTTGTGGACTGCAGTCTTCAAGTCATTCCGCAGATTTGCAATGAGGTTTAAGTAAGGGCTCTGACTAGGCCATGCAAGGGCATTCGCCTTTTTCTCCTTCAACCACTGTGTGGTAATTTTTGCTGTGTGCTTTGGGTCATTGTCATGTTGGAAGGTAAACCTTCTTCCCATGGACAACTTTCTGGTAGAGGACAGCAGATTTTCCTCAAGAACTTTATGGTATTTTGCCCTATCCGTTTTCTTCTAATGTATGTTTATTCTGTTCTGGGAAGTGGTTGCCACCATCCCTAGTTCTGAAAAATGCATAACCATTTATAAATAAAACCACTTTTTATTACAAAACTCTAAAAAGACCTTGTTTAAAAACATACATGCCCATATTTAGGCCAAGATCCATTGTACACATCAATATGAAGTTGATACCTTGGCAATGTTGCATATCTCTTTGGAGGATTTGATGTTCAGCAGATGGTTTGCTTGGGCATCATACATCCTGTGTGTGTCCTGGGATGTATGATGCCCAAGTAAACTATCTGCTGAACATCAAATCCTCCAAAGGGATGTGTAACTTTGCCAATGTATCAACTGCATACTGATGTGTACAATAGATCTTGGCCTAAATATGGGCATGTGCGTTTTTAACTAGGCTATGTCTTTTTAGAGTTTTGTAATAAAAAGTGTTTTTTTATATATAAATGGTTATCCATTTTTCTTTTTTGGTTGCCTTCGAAATCCAATAAGGGGCTATTTTTCCCATTTCAAGTCCATTTTTCAGTCCCTGCTGCAGAGAAACACCCACATACCAGGATATTACCACCTTAATGCATTACTGTAGTAATAGTGTTATTTGGATGGTGAGCTGTATTGGATTTCCTCCATATCATTTGGTGTTAAGGCCAAATAATTTAAATTATCTAAGACTAAATTATCTGACCAGAACACATTTTTCCTTGTGCCCATCAGAATCTTCAAGGTGAGTTTTAAAGTGGTCAGATGAGACTAAAATGTAATTATTTGGCCTCAACACCAGGACTGCGGTCCACAAATGGTCACCATCAAACTTAACTGAACTTGAGCAGTTCTGCAAAGAGTGGGCAAATATTGCTATTCTAAATGTGCAACGTTGGTAGAGACATATCCCAACAGGCTGTAATTAAAGCAAAAAGTGGTTCAACAAAATACTGACGTGGGGGGGGGGGGTGATTCTGTTTTTGGACGGTTTTTATTTTTTTCTGACATGTTGGGGTTACATCTTTCACTTGAATGTTCTAAGTTGCACTAGTTAATACAGCTGGATAAAACAAAAACGGTGGCTGTCTTCATTTCAGGCTGCAAAGCAACAAAATGTGATTATTTTAGATGGCTTGCTGTTTTCTCTAAAGATTATGCATGTATTCTTGATATGGTCTTGTTGTTTTCTTTAAAAATGTTCTTTTTAATTGGAATTTAATTTTACACAATGCTGGTTTAAAACAAAACAGTAGTTCCCATTGTATTTCTTTTTAATCTGCAAGGTATTGGGTGAAAGTAGCCATAAAGTAAAATTTTAGTCAAACACCAGAACCCCTCTTTGAAATAACACTAGTTGGTATAGACCCAGCCCTTTGTGCTCATTGGTTAAAAACACGATGAAAGTAGATATGTTTTCTTTATGATTATGAACTGAAACAGTGGTAGAGAGTATGAATTTAAGATGTCGTCCCACATGTTAGGCAGGCTATACACGGTGCAAATTTCTTGCACTCGTGGTTGCAAGAAAGTCATTCGCACAATTCCCCTATCAACACATACACTGCTGACAGGGGAGTTCTTCCTGCCAAGCCATTGTCTGCTCCCGGCAGGGGTGGGCAGTGGGAAGCCATCCCCACCAGGAAAAGACAGTGATTGCAAGAAAATCAGGCAGGCTGGTTGTACCCAAGTTGATAGACTGATCAACTTGGTACATTGAGCCTGGCCATTAACGTTTTGAACCTCGGCCGCTTCCTGCTGAACTGGCCGAGATTCACTCCATATGCAGGCTATTTAAACTGGTGAGATTAAAAATACTTGGCGGTGGAGAAGGTAAAGAAAATTCTTAAAAATAAATTTGTACTAGGGAAATAATGAGATAACTTCTGATAAAGCTGGTCCAGTGGCTTTAGTCATTTCTAGGTCACTGCTTTCTTGTTTCAGGTCGGTGACAGACAGAAAATTAGCACTTTTAGAAGGTATTCATTAACTGTAGCGAGTACCGGTTTCTATAAGAAATCCCTAATTTAATTGGCCCACCTAGATTATATTATTTCGTGATACTTTTCTCACAGTATCACCTTTTTATAAATACTTTTGCATAATACTTGAATAAGTTGCCAGGACTTTTTGGTGAAACAGGTCATATTTATGACCAACTTCATTGGATAATTCAGTTTAGCAATATTTTCATGTTTTTAACCAACTCATTTTCAAACCAACGTATTTTCTCCAGGGGTATTAGTTCTCCAAACCTCCTTTACATTCCTGAAGGAGCTGTTATTCGGATGATGAGCTTGCCCTATAAACCCTTCGTTCAAGTTCCTGCCTAGACTTCACATAGCCAAAAATGTTTTCCTTAGTTTTGGATAAAGTGGGGAAGAATTAGAACAGCTGTCAGATTGTATTTCTAAACGGGGCTCTTTGTATTAGTTTAGTTATTTCCCCTCGCTTCCTATTTTGGGGCTGTTTTTTACCAAATGTGAAGTGAGTAAAAATCTGCAACAGGAAAATATAAAGAAAAGAACACCAGAGGAAGCCCACCTAAGTGTAACATTAGAAAGATTTTAATGATAAGACAATAAACAGCTCACTAAGGTAGCAAAATATGGTGCTTGTCATAAGCACATCCCAGGACAGATCTCATGTGGATAGTTGGCAGGTCACTCTATTTCAGGAAACAGCCTCCCCACCGCTTGTTGGATGGAAGAAACAAGGAAGAGGGCTCAAAACCAGGGAGCAGGGGGCTGGACATATTTTGCTACCATTGTGAGTTATTTATTGTCTTTTTATCAGTAATGTCTTTCTAATGCTACACTTGGGTGAGTGTTCTCTGGTGTTCTTTTCTTATCATTACAGAGACTTCTTTAGTCTGTTCTGAGGTGCTGCCACAAGTGTATCAAGATTGTTTGTTTATTAAAATTGATTATTTCTCCTTACATGAACTTTTTCGAAGTGTTTATGCCCCCATAGTTTTCACCCTTGGGCCATTACTCAGCCACACCAAACTGCACCATTTTTTCTTTACTTTTTCCTAACCGGAAAATGGGCAACAATAAAAAGCTGACGGGGTTCTAGCCTTCCCCAATAATATAAATAAAAATTAGATATTAAAAGCATTTTTATTCCTAAATGTGTTGCCCTTGAAGAGTATTCTCACTTTCCATCTGGATAAAGAATTATCCTCATGACAAAGAGTGTTGGAAATTCTCTCGAATGGAGCACCCACGTGGGCTTTAATCCTTCCCCACACTATCCACAGATTTAGCTATAGATACACTTTAATAAAGGAAAATTAATAAAATGGTCCTATTCAAAAGTTTGCTTACCTTTTTACTTCTTGATATTGTGTATTATCCCTGTTCGCATCAATGACTGCTTGCATTTTTTTGGGATATATGAAAAGCGGACCATTCTTCTTGACAAATAGCCTCCAGGTCCTGTAAATTATTTTAAGAAACAAACACAAAAGGGCGCACCAGCTTAGTGCAATATCCCACAAGTTCACTTTATTGAGAAATTCTTATAAAATGTATTCACAAACACTCGTCAAGCTACTCGTCTGTAGCTAAACAGTCCTGGACACAGTACGCTCCATAATTCAGAAACACCTTCTTCAGAGCCAAACCTTATAAATGTCCTCAACTGAGTATATATATCTTATCTTTCAGGGCATGAGGATTCCAAGCTCCACCACTGGGGTGGGAACAGACCAATAGGAGGAGGTCTAGGGTAAAAGTGGCATTATTTGACTGTCAAGAACTGCATGTTTCAGGTCTCCCCAAATTTACTCAATGATGTTGAGCTCAGGAGATTTTGATATAGGGTTAACCTGTAGGCTTCGGATCATTGTCATGTTGGACAGGCTGCGTGCATCCCATATGCATCTTCCAAGTTGATAAATTAACATTTTCCATAATGTTATGATAATTTTCTTAATTTATCTTGCCAAAAATGTTGACCAAATTCCCTTTTTTGCTGCAGCTCACACCCCAACAAAACAGCAGAGATCCACTTCTACACTTTATAATGGGGATGGTATGCTTCTCTTCATAGTTCATTGGTTTGGCTGAAAATTTTCCAACCGTCTCCTTCAACAACAGTCGATCAAAGGATCTACTTTTGTTAGGTGGAAGGGTGCCTATAGGGCCAGCTACAGTTTTGTCAGGTTCAGCAGGAATTGAGCGCAATTCAATCTGTGTATTGCCATCTTTACTCTCATTTATTATCTAATTATTAATTAGTAGATAAGAATTAGTAATCCAATTCAGGCACTCCACTAGATTAGACCCTTCCACTAGACTACCTATTCCTTGATATCGGCTACTTTTCTCTTCCAATACTGACTTTTCCAGTGTCACTTGCTACATTTACATTGGGACAGTTGGTGCTTGTCATACCATGAACTTTGACATCTGTGATTACCATATAGATCAGGTGTCTCCAAACTTTCTTAACAAAGGGCCAAATTACTGCCCCTCAGACTTTAGGGAGGCTGGATTTTGGCCAGCGGGAGTTAAAAATGTCCAAGTGTCAGTGGGATTAAACAATTCCTCAACTTTGGTGGTCAGAGGGATTGAGAAAATGACATGGCACCTTGGTCAGTAGAAAAAGGAATAGTGCCCCATCATTGATGTCAGTGGGAGGAATAGTGCCCCATTGTTTGTGTCAGTGGGAGTAATAGTGCCAGTGGGAGGAATCATGCCCCATTGGTGGTGTCAGTGGGAGGAATCGTGCCACCCATTGTTGGTGTCAGTGGGAGGAATCGTGCCACCCATTGTTGGGGTCAGTGGGAGGAATCGTGCCCCCATTGTTGGGGTCAGTGGAAGGAATAGTGCCCCCATTGTTGGGGTCAGTGGAAGGAATAGTGCCCCCATTGTTGGGGTCAGTGGGAGGAATAGTACCCCCATTGTTGGGGTCAGTGGGAGGAATAGTGCCCCCATTGTTGGGGTCAGTGGGAGGAATAGTGCCCCCATTGATGGAGGTCAAGGGGAGGAATAGTGCCCCCATTGTTGGGGTCAGTTGGAGGAATGGTGAAGCCATTGTTGATGTCAGTGGGAGGAATAGTGCCCTATCATTGGTGTCAGTGGGAAGGAATTGTGCCTCATCATTTTGTTTCAGTGGGAGGAATAGTGCCCCATTGTTGGTGTCAGTGGGTGGAATAGTGCCACATTGTTGGTGTCAGTGGGTGGAATAGTGCCACATTGTTGGTGTCAGTGGGAGGAATAGTGCCTCATTGTTGGTGTCAACGGGGGGAATAGTGCCTCATTATTGCTGTCAGTGGGAAGGAGTAGGCCCTGAGGGCCGGATAAAGGCAAGTAAAGGGCTGCATCTGGCTCGTGGGTCGCAGTTTGTGGACCACTGATATAGATCAATGATTTATATGGTGATATGAGGGACTGCAGTTATGTATGGTGTGGAATTGAGCCATATAAACTAGGACTCATGTGTATGAGACCTCCTTGAACTATTTGGCTGATTAGTCTGTACAGTGAATGAATAACAAGAGGTTGTCTGGTATAGAAATTATAAATTTGGCTTACTTGATTTGTTGTAGGCGTGTTTGGCCGCATAGGCTTATTTGTGATATTGCAATTACTGTTTTTTTCAGGAAGTTCTGCAGAAAACAAATACTACTTGTGGTGTAAGGCTTCATGTACACGGGACGTTGTTTAACCTCTTCTGAGCGATTTATCTTGACAGCTAGAAACCGACATCTAAAAGCGCCTGTTTAGCCGTGTTTACATGCCGCGTTTGCGTCTAGAGGCATTTAAAAAAAAAAAAAGTTCTTATATTTTTTTGGTTAAAATTAAAAACGTCTGAAAACAAAACGCTGCTAAACGTGAGTTACCGCATTTAGCAGTGTTTACAGGCTGTTGCATGTATTTAGCGTTTCAAATGCCTCTGAACTTCCGTCCTGAACGCATTTTTTTGCATTCCAAA
The DNA here is from genome assembly GCA_028564925.1 of Lithobates sylvaticus. Taxonomy (NCBI): domain Eukaryota; kingdom Metazoa; phylum Chordata; class Amphibia; order Anura; family Ranidae; genus Lithobates; species Lithobates sylvaticus. The sequence goes on along the minus strand of CM053026.1, from coordinate 586,851,396 downwards.
AAAAGCCTCTAAACTCAACTGCCTAGAAACGACCCTGTGTACATGTACTGTACTAAGATAACATAAAGGAGAGTTCAGGGGCAGCTGAAAAAAATGCCCAACTGCCTCATTTACAGCAGTGTACATGAGGCCTAAGCCTTGGATGTCCTTTTTCTCAGCTAATGCTAAATCCAGCATACATGAACTGTGGTTTGAACCTGGTAAGAATTAATTTACAGTCTGCCTGTTTGGAAAGTGAGAGTAACGGAATTATCCATTTATGTAGTATAAAAATCTCCTTAGATGTATAATGAAAACATCATGCGGCTTCACAGACAATCCAAACAGCGTTTTGGTGTTTAGCTTCTCCTATTTATGGAATTCTTTCTTGCCCCCTGGTTCATGTTTATGGTGATCTGTCACTAGGCTGACCATGTGTCTAATGAATGCGTAGAATACATTTCTTCACAACAGTTTACATTTTCTAATAATTTTGTTAGTGTAAATAAGAATGTACTGCTTACAGCTTAAATATTTGTTTGCCAGCCATGTGCAGCTGCATCAGTCTTGGTATGTTTTATTAAAAAAAGAAAGTGTGTATGTATAAAATTATATGTATGTGGGAAAAAAAAAAAAAAAAAAAAATATATATATATATATATATATATATATATATATATATATATATATATATATATATATGGGGTCCTTTTAGACTTCTGTGCGTTGTTGTGGTATTTTATTGCTGCAGCTTTGTTGCAGTTTCCAGCAAGGGCAATAAGGAAGCATGACCCTCCTTGCCCAGCTGAACTTCAGTGATACAACCTCCTAAAGCTAAATTTTAAATCCGTCTGATTTGCATTCTCTGGTCCCTCCTTTTCCCGACTTAATAGCATGCTAATGATATTTTAAAATAAATACTTTCAAGTTTTGTTACATGCCGTACTTTAGACCAAGCAAGGTCATCACTGGGTTTCTGGGTTTCTTTATGCAATGTAGGCAGATCATGGTTGGTGGATGAGTCCGCAAGGTGCTGTACATACCTTTCTGAAAATATCACAGCTCCCTACCTCAGTACTCCTCTCAAAAGCCCTTAGCCCTGATGCTATCAGTGGGCTGGCTCTTGAGATGAGTTATGCAAAACTATCTATGTTAAAATGCCTTATTAGCTGTGAGCCTAAACCGTCTTTAGGGTCTCCACTCTGGCATCTGTGTCCCCAATTCGGTGTGTTTCACTGAGGGTGCAGGTCAAGCTAGGAGTCTGCCCTGACCTGAATCTCAGCCACCGCACACCATACAAGCCAAACGTGTAATAGATGATAGCAACCTCAGCCTTACCCCATCCAGGCCACACCTCTGATATGTTTAGCCCTACCCAGATGGCTGAGTCATGGAGGACCTCCATGAATTAGGCCCTTGGGTGGGGTGAAAGATGTTGTGGACATGTCTTGGATGGAGCTAGACTGAGGCTGCTATCACCTATTATACACTGGGCTTGCATGGTGTGTGGTGGCTGAGATTTTTCTCTACTTGTTCCATGCCTTAATAATTGGATGTCCATGGGGTGGAGTTGGCGTTCCTAGGCAAGCTGCATTTGCATGCAGACCACCCAGGTAATGCCTGCATATGATGCTGAACCTCAATGGTTGAAATAACTGAAATCCAATGAATGAAAGGGGCACCAGAGACAGTCAAGCAGGAGAAGAAAGTGTTAGATGATGCTAAACAGCCTCCTTACAGAAAATGAGTCCGGCTCTATCTGACTTGCTGCTGCTTCTACTGCACACTTTGAGTAGCTCATGTTTTGCAGTGAAACATTAGTAAGCAATTTCAGTATCGGAGTACTTTACAGTACCTGTAAAGCTATGCAGTGCTGAAGGTAGGAATAGAGAGTCTGAGGAATAGAGATCGATTTGGGTGTCATTACATGTATTGGCACCTGTGGTAGGTTATCAACAGACCCAGTAAGGACATATAGATGGAGACTAGAAGGTGGTTCAGTAACAAAATCCTGGGGGGCCCCATACGGAAAGTGGAATATGGGGGGTTATATAACATTGTAGGTGATTCTGGAGATGCACTGAGATATGTAGGCAGGAAGTGGAGTTTTCTGAAGAGTAAACTGTATCAAAGGCAGCAGAAAGGCCTAAGAGGTAGGTTTGTAGTGAATTTTTAGTAGTAGGTTTCAGGCAAATGTTTTAGGCAGAACTATATTAGGTTGTTATCAGTGAGATAGCAGCTTAGACAGATGTAGTCAAGGCTCTCAAGAAGTTTGGAGGTACATGGGAGCAAGAGACAGGTTTTAATTTGTATAAAGTAAGGTGTCCGATTAGGGCTTTTTAGGTATGCGGGTGACCAGTGTAAATTGTAGGGTGTGGAGAAGATGTGAGTAGAGAGGGAAAGAAGATGTAAGTTAGGTAATGTAGAATGGAGCAAGAGAGTGACTGTACTCGTTTTGTGGGAATGTATAGTAACTGGGTCAAAAGAGGAACGTATTAACATAGTATGTTGGGTGGAGGAGATGTCTGGACAGTGGTGATCTCATCACATATTGCTTCCCTCACTTTTTAGGGCTGTATTTTTGGTTCACTTAGAAGTTGTATTTCAGTTTTATGTGGCGTCTGATCAAATAACTTATTGCTATCTTTTGGGAGCTCCATTGTGGCTTTTTCTGACATAGGGGTTGATTTACTAAAGGCAAATCCACTGTGCCCTTGGAAGTGCAGTCGCTGTAGATCTGAAGGGAACATCTGGAATGAGGGGAAGCTCTGCTGATTTCTATCATCCAATCATGTGCAAGCAAAAATGCTGTTTTTTTATTTTCCTTGCATGTCCCTCTCAGATCTACAGACACTGAACTTCCAAGTGCACTTGCCTTTAGTAAATAACCCTCACAGTTTATGGTTCTGTTCCCAATAAAGTAAATTACAAATCCAGTAGGTGTTTAGGGTTCCCTTTGTTCTGCCGGTGTGATTGTGGTCCCATTGTTGTGCATTTGATTTTCACCAGTAGAGTCATTGAAAAATATAACAATCCTTTAGGTGATTTACCTCTCCAACCAAAGGCCAAAATATTCATCTTGGGTATATTGCCACCTTAAGAACTTAAATAATTCAAAATAGTTACTATACCCCTGTGGTTGATTATCCTTAAGTGTAACTCCACTTTTGTTGAGAAAAAAACATTCCCCTCTGAGTGATCTCTGTACATTGCAAGGATCATAACAACCTTTGTTGCAGATTCCTACCTTTTTGTTGTTCTGAAGAAATCACCGTTTGTTCCTCTGTGCTGAGTGAGTCTAAAGCCCCATACACACGGTCGGAAAATCCGACCACCAAATCCATTGGATTTGGTCCGACGGATTTGGTCCGACACTGGTGTTGCATACACACGGTCGGACAAAGTTGTCGGAAAATCCGATCATTCTGAACGTGGTGACGTTTGTTGCCTACGACGGGACTACGTAGAGGCTAGTAGCCAATAGCTTTGGTCTTGTAATGTGATCTGAGCATGCGTGGCACTTTGTCCGTCGGAATTCGCTACACACGATCGGAATTGGTGTGATCTGACTTTGTTGTCGGAAAATTTATAGAGCAGGAGATAGAACTTTGTCCGTCGGACAATCCGATGGAAACTGTCCGATGGTGCCTACACACGGTCGGAATTTCCGACAACATTGTCCGATAGGACAGAATCCATCGGAAAATCCGACCGTGTGTATGGGGCTTAAGGCTGCGTACACACGATCGGACTTTCCAGCGGGATTGTCCGCTGGACTAGAGTCCGCCGGACATTCTGACCCCATGTGTGGGGTTCCGGCGGACTTTTCGTTCCCAAAAATACCTGCTATATCTTGTTTGTAATAACACACAATTACATGCTTGGTCTCAGTCTTCTAATAAATGCAGATAGCTTGTGGGTGATGACGTCACAACTTACTGATTAGTTCTTTTAATAATTAAGAACTAATTGTTAAATTTATCTCTTCTTTAGTGGACTCCAGATTTCTTTTTAAAAGTCATATGGGGTTTGTCTGCGGTAGTTCTTGTATGATGCCTTTTATTTCTGTATATTTTTTTTTTTTTTTAGTTCTTTCTCGTCTGAAATTTCTTGGCTGATAAGCTGTATGGTGTAATGCGGGTGGAGTACAGCGTGTGCTGACAGATAAATACATTGCCTTAGCTCCAAACTGTACATTTACAAGTGATCTGCCTTAGAAACCATATAGAGTGTATACATTATTTATATGTTTCTACAGGAACATTTCGTACCACTAATTTATATCAACAGTGTATTAACAAATTTGTAATATCAATTTATTTTTATTTTTTTCCCTGCGCCCAAGTAACCATGTACTCCCAAATTTGTAACCCATCATCGACTACATGTCCATAAGTAATAATGCTGCTGCACTTCTTTTTCTTTTTTACTTTTTTATTGAAGTTGTATATCACAGACAGAAGATAATGAAGTACAACATTTAAAAAAAGAAAAAATAGAATAAGGTAGCATATGCATCAGGAAAACAATGCACAATAGATACCAATATCCAAAAGAGGTTTCCATAAGGCTTGGTGTGTTCCAAAAGGATGGGTTAACCAGGCTAAATATACAATATATAGTGTGTGTGTATATGTGTATGTATGTATATGTGTGTGTGTGTATGTGTGTGTATGTATATATATATATATATATATATATATATATATATATATATATATATATATATATATATATAGAAAATGCTCGACCCGTAATGGCCTGTTACTATAAATAGCAGATAAAATTCAAGTGGTACCGCTACCTTAGTAACGCTGCTGCACAATTTTACTGCAGAGCAAACCGTGCTGTCGCCCTGTTGCACAAAGTCGAAAATCAAGGGATCTACTAGCAGTATTGATGTGCTGTTACACAAAAACTGCTGTGGTAATGCTATTGACAGACTGCATTGTGTACATACCTTTTGCTTTTTCCCCCATAATTCCCCATTAAAAAAGAACTGAAGTTTACTTTCTAATTAATGCAAATACTCTGCATATATGTGTTTAGATTTTGCTTTTTCCATATTTAAGTTAGACCCCTTTCACACTGGGACCATGGCCGCATAAGCGCTAAAGTGCTGCTCATTTTAGCGTTGCTTTACCGCTTTTCGGCCGATAGTGGGGTGCTTTTAACATCAAAAAAGGGGTTAAAAACTCCAGTTTTGCTGTGCTTTCAAATCGCTTTTAAGGCACTTTGAAAGCGCTGCCCATTCATTCCAATCGGCAGAGGCATTTTGGGAGCGCTGTATATAGCGCTCCCAATCCACCCCAATGATGCTGCTTGCAGGACTTTTTTTCCCATCCCGCAACTGCTCCGCCCCAGTGTGAAAAGTCACACTGGAATGAAAGCGAGGCGGTTTTAAGGGCGCTTAGCAGAGGCTATTTCCAGTGCTAAAGGGCCTGAAAACCGCCCCACTGTGAGGTCTTATGCATGTGTCATCTAGCAGAGTCTGTTTCACTACCTCACTTTAGTATTAAAGTGATTGTAAAGTCTAGTTTAAAAAAATAAAAATAACAAACAAGTTATACTTGCCTCCTCTGTGCTGTTGGTTTTGCACAGAGCAGCCCCAATCCTCCTTTTCTCAGGTCCCTCTTTGCTGCTTCTGACCCCTCCCTCCTATCGAGTGCCCTGTCAACCAGCAACTCTCATGGGGGCACCCGAGCCGAGTCTGAGCTCTGTGTATCCATTCAGACTTCAAGCCCCAGCCTGGCTCCACCCCCTCTCTGCCCTGATTGGCTGACTGATTTTTACAGCCTCGGGAGCCAGTGGCGCCACTGCTGTGTCTCAGCCAATCAGGAGGAGTGTCCTGGACAGCTTAGACACTCGTGGACATCACTGGAGAGAGATGGGGCTCAGGTAAGTAATTGGGGGGTACTGGGGAGGCTGCTACACACACAAGGTTTTTTTTATCTTAATGCATAAAATGCATTAAGATAAAAAAAAAAAACTACTGCATTTACAACTCTTTTTAATCCTCCCTCTCCTGCTCTTTTGTCAACCACTTTTTGCATGTTATATATAATGCAGCTTTTAATCAGATGAGAAGGGATAGCACAAGGCAAAATTGGAAGGAGCAGTGGTGTAAAAGTAAAGTATAGAAAACCTGTGACCTCTGATCTGTGTAGCAGGCCAATAAGTCATAGAGAATCCTAGGTTCTACCACTATGCCTACGCGGCAGCTGTGGGAGACCTGTTGAGAAAGCCACAAGGAACACAGTTTTGCAAGTTTGCATGCATCATTTTAAGTTGCATTTTTAGCATGTTTGTGGCTGGTGTCTTCCTACCCAGGTGACAGGGTCTGCCCTCACACGGTCATAGACAGCAATAAAAGATGCCACATCTATTCAAAAAAAATGAAATGTCAGGCTTTAAAGTATAATCATAGCTCTGTTATCTTTGTAATGAAAGTACATACAGTACATTTGACAACTGGGTATATTTAGCGCCTGTAACAGATCTTCACTTTAAAACCATATTTTACTTTTTGGTTCACATGTTGCAGTTTTCTTATGTACAATACTTTCTGTTGTATGGTATTGCATCTGATTTTCAAAATTTTCTGGTCTTTGGGTTTCAGCTCCACCATTTAAAATGAGACCCAGAATAAAGGTTTCTGTCACACAGCAAGGATCAGGTGTTTTCCATTTCGAAAATCCCATGTGTTTTCCATTCTGAAAAGCTCATGTGTTTGGGTTAGTTTTGTATAAAAAGTTTAACATGATTTTGAGGGCTTCCAGGCTTCTGAACTCATTGTGAATACTCCTTGTTTCTAAAATGTCACAGCTCTGAGGCTTCTGATAAGACTAACAGGCTTTTTCAATAAACAGTGGAAGAATCGAAAATGCTAAGCACTGTAAGCTATAGCAAATAATTACAGTTCATGAATACCCAAGTCAGACCAGTACAAGAAGAATTCCGACTGGATGATATAGGTTTGGCACTTTGCTCTTTTCATTTTTCCACTAATCCTGTAAGTGCCCATAAACCATTTACAGATTTGTCATTTACATTATCAATCAAGAGATTCCTTTGTGTAGCAACATAAATAGATTCACATTTCCTAGAGCCCTCTGGTTTTACCAGGACCAGTGGCTAATATGTTAATGTTTTCAACGTCCCTTGCACTTCTTGATTCCTACCTTCATCCAAGGGGTTCGACTATGCATTGTCCATTGCCGATGAGGAACCTGAACCTGGTTCTTTCTGCCCTTCAGAAACCTCCCTTTTGTGAATATTAGGGATATTGCCTCACTTGGTCGCACACAGGGGAGAGGTGGTTCTTTGTCTGTGTCCCTCCTTTCTTCTGAAGGAGGTGTCTAATTTGCACCCGAATGAGGACATTGTGCTGCATTCCCTGTGCTTGCGTCCATTGCATCCTAAGGAAGTTGCATTTCACTCCCTGCATGTGGTCGGGGCGGTTTGGGTTTACCTGTCTGCTATTGCTTCCTTCCCGAGGTCAGATTCTTACTTTCTGATTGCAGACGGCCCTCAAAAAGGTCTGGTGGCATTGTCTTCCTTCCTGAGGTCAGATTCTTTCTTTGTGATTGCAGACGGCCCTCAAAAGGCCTGGTGGCATCGTCTGCCACCATTTCCCATTTGGATCATGCAGATGGTTGTCCAGGCTTATGCGATTAAGAGTAAGGCTCCTCTCTTCCCCTTTACGGCACACTATCTATACCAGACTGATTCTGACATCAGACATCTGTGTCTCAAGTTTGCAAGGTGGCTACCTCCATCGTCTGTGCACACCTTTACCTTTTTAAGTTTTACAAAGTTGATGTGTTTTGCATCTCCGGATGACTGTTTTGGCTGCAAGGTTTTCTTCCTGTTTCACTTATGGGGGGGTTCAGGTGGCTTGTATGTTTGCCTGTTTTGCTCCTGGTTCCCACTTCTTGTTGAGGCACTGCTTTGGGATATCCCCATGGTCAAAAATTAGGCGAAGCAGTGTCTGTCAATAAACGCAAGAGAAAATTAGATTTTTTTTTTGTTGCCTACTGTAAAATTTAGTTCATTGGCGGACACAGCATCCGCCCCACTAGTTGGTTAATTTTTCCTTTTACTACATTATGACTGACTGACCAGCCTATAGCAGAGAGGAGTTTATACCAGCTAGGACTGCCCTTAGGTGGTGCTGTGTTCTTTTCTACCTAGTGTCCTAATCCTGTAGGTGGAGCTACAAACCCTATGGTTGAGAATTGGGAGAAGCTGTGTCCCTCAATGAACTGAGAGAGAGGAATTTTGTGGTGAGTGACCTCAGCCTAGCAGCAAAACATGTCAGATCCTAAGCGAAAGATAAGCAGTCCCACTGTATGGTGTCTGTTCAGCTCACTGACAGTTCTAACTGCAGTGTCCCTCATCAGAGATCTGACTACAACCTCCTGGTTCGTTGTCTCCTACTTGAGTGCACACACTCCTCAGAGTCGCCCTTTGATCCATCAGGTGTTACCACGTCTCTGCCTTATTCAGGGAGGAGTTCTGAACATTGCTACACTTAATAGACATCCTATGATTAATACCTCAGAATGCAGAGGCCATAAGCATACTTATATTCCTACTCCTTCCAGAGAAAGAAGAGAAATCCAAATCAAATCAATATTAAGTGTGACTACCCTTTGCCTTCAAAACGGCATCAAATCTTCTAGGTCCACTTGCACACAGTTTTTGAAGAAACCCAAGAGGTTGGTTGTTCCAAACATCTTGGAGAACTAATGGCTTTTTTTATTGTCTCTGAATACTGAATCTTGTGTCCCTTCATGAACTTGAAGAAAGCGGATTTCAGACAGTAAGCCCAAAAATAACAGGTTTTACTGGATTTTTTTTTTTTTTTTTTTTTTTTTACTCAGCAGTGACCCTTCAAGCAAGTAGTATTTAATTTTGGATTTTCTTTAACCCCTTTACAACTGCCTAACATATATATGGCATCCCGGGAAGGGCAACGCAAAAATGTATTCTTGTGTCTGTGCTGTGAGCACGCTCAGCCTCGTGCTTCCAGCACTGAGACCAGGCTGTCAGTGACATCCCTGGGTCTCTACTGACGATCAGGACCCAGGAGAACAAGACCCTGATCACAGGATCACTGTGAAATAGACTCTGATTAGCTATCAGAGGTGATCACTTACTTTGTAGCCCTTCCCTGTGTTGTCTTTCCTCTGTGAAGAGGAGAAACAACAGACTTGTCTGCTAGGGAGGAGGAAACCGTATCTATTCCTCCACCCTAGGAGAAGTCTGTATAAAAAAAATAAATAAAAATAGTCTGTTGAAGGATAAAAAAAATAAAGAATAACTAGTTCAATGATTTACCTAGCTTAGTGGCAGTGTACAGTAAGTAGCATTGTGCTTTAGGTAAGAAATGTGTCATTGTGTTTTATGTAGGACAGAAAAAATGTCCTCTTATTTCTTGGCCCTACTACGGGCACAAAGAATTAATCACACACATTGCTACAATCGTCTGTAGAATTAATTTAGGAGAATTTATCTTGCAGATTTTTTGTTGGCTATACATGATAATGGTTTAAAAATATACAGCCGAATAAAAAGTTTTTTTACTTTTTGGAGCCAGTTTTCCTTTTGAAAAAGCGCCCCCCCACCCCATCCGCTGCCACATTTGGCACCTTTCGAGGGGGAGGGGTGAGTGGATACCTGTCAAAACCAGGTACCTGCTCCCACTTCTGGGTAAGATCGCCACAATCGTTGAGGCGATTTACAAAATTTTCAGCCCCTCCTCCATCGCGGGATCCCTGGACAGGTAAGTGTCCTTATATTAAAGGTCAGCAGCTACAGTATTTGTAGCTGCTGACTTAAATATATATATATATATATATATATATATATATATATATATATATATATATATATATATATATTTTTTTTTTTTTTTTTTTTTTTTCTTACAGGCTGGAACTCCTCTTTTGATAATACAAATAAAAAAAAATAAGAGATTTCCATGAAATGTTCCCACCAAATGAAAGCCATCCACCTGGATACACTAGGTAGTTGTGATGATATGTACAGTTATACTAACACATGTCGACGTTGTAAATTGGGCTTGGACGTTAAGGCTTATTTTGATGATCGTCAGGAAGGGGTTAAGCTAATTGTTTTTCCCTCATTTTTTTCTTGAAAAAGTGCACATGTGAAATAAAGAATGAAACATGTTTTCAAGGCCAGAGTGGACAGAGTTCTGAGTGGTTGAAATGTAACTCCGAGCCTAGTGGCCGCTCCAGTAGGAAATGGAAGTGTATAAAATACAAGAGTAAGTGAAAGAAAAAGTGAGGTAGCAGATGTCAAACCTCATTGTGTTTCTGCAAGGAGATACTTTTGTTTTCTTGTCCAGAACAAAATAGACAAATCTGAAATACAGACTAAGAAGACAGATTGCTTTACGCTTGTTGAACAAACACCAAAATTATCTGTAGTTAAAATAAACCTTATATCTGCAGTCGAAACAAAATGGTGCATTTTACCCAAACTGCAAAATACAATGTGTAATAAGGGATTTTGTGGTTTTACAGCTCAGTGCTTGTCCTCGAAAGCTGTGCTCTCAGCAACGTGGGTGGCAGGTTATGCTACTATATAATGTATTGTAGTTGGCTCTCCACACTTGTCAGGGTTAGCGTTCAGCCATTCGTAAAATTTTCCCATTGTTCTATTATGTGAACCAAGGCTGTTTTAAAAGTGCCCTCGAACCCTTGAAAAGAGTCTAATTAGAAAGTATGATACTGAACCACTTAATATAGCGTTATCTGTTTTGTGCCATTCAAACACTTGTTTATCCCAGTAAGAGCATCCCAAATAATATCTCAGTATTAGTGCTATAAATTCTATTCAGCGAGCAGGGATTCGTAAAATGTGCTTCTGCATTTTTATTTTTTTTTTTGTTCCTTTTCCATCTTTAGTTCTGTGTCTTTTGACATACCTTCTCTATTGGCAGCTCTGACTATTTTAGCAAATAATGCTGTTTCTAGTAGGAGTTGCGAAAGACGAGAAAGGGAAAAAAAAAAAAAGAGCACTTTGTGTGAGGTCCTTGTAAAATGAACCTCAGGAACTTTGCGTTATTGCTGCTTTTTTTTTTTTTCTGTGCTCCTTCTGTCCTTGACATGTTGTGATTAGAAATTACATCTTTTCAGTGGACTAGATGAATGCATTTTATTTTATCATGACCATAATTTACATACATTTTCTTGTACCTCTTATTTCTGAGATTGGCACTGGCAGAAACAAGCAATTATGGTACTTAAATTCCATTGTGCCAGCACCTCCAAGACACAATCCAAAATAAATAAGAAGTTTGCCTGCTGGGCTGTATGCAGTATACTTGTGTGAACATCAGTGCCCGCTGTTCACACATCATTTTTCACAGAAAGTTCCTCTTGGAATAAAGACTAGTTGTTACTAAAGGGCATTGGAACATTTGTTGTTCTGTGTTTAAGGCAGCAGATTTAATTTATTTGCACTTTTCCGAGCGGTTTGGTTTTTCTGCTTTGCATTTTTAAAATTGAGAGCTTTATTAAAGGGTCAGTCTGCACAAAACTGAGATTTGAATTTCACTGGTGGGTCAAATAATCCACAGCTATTTTTCACAAAATAAAAAAAAAAAAGACTGTATTTTCAATTGCCAGGTCTGCCTACCTGCCACAATCATTGCAGAGGTAATGCAAAGTTGTGTTTCATTTTATGTACAGTGGATATAAAACGTCTACACATCGCTTTTTTAAAATGTCGGGTTTATGTAATGTAAAAAAAGAGACAAAGATACATAATTTCAGAACTTTTTCCACCTTTTTAATGTGACCTATAAACTGTACAACTCAATTGAAAAACAAACTGAAATCTTTTAGGTTGAGGGAAGTAAAAATAAAACAATATGGTTGCATAAGTGTGCACACCCTTATTAATACTAATACTTTGTTGAAGAACCTTTTGATTTTATTACAGCACTCAGTCTTTTGGGGTATGAGTGTATCAGCATGGCACATCTTGACTTGACTCTTCTTTGCAAAAACACTCCAAATCTGTGAGATTGCGAGGACATATCCAGTGAACAGTCCTCTTCAGATCACCCCACATATTTTTAATCGGATTCAGGTCTGGGCTCTGGCTGAGCCATTCCAAAACTTTAATCTTCTGGTGAAACCATTCCCTTGTTGATTTGGTTGTCATGCTGAAAGATGAAGTTCCTCTTCATGTTTGTCTTTCAAGCAGAAGTCTGAAGGTTTTTGGCCAATATTGACTGGTATTTAGAACTGATGATAATTCCCTCTACCTTGACTGAAGAAAAACAGCCCCAAAGCATGATGCTGCCACCACCATGCTTCACGGTGGGTATGGTTCTTTTGGTCATGTGCAGTGTTGTTTTTGCACCAAACCTATCTTTTGAAATTATGGGCGAAAAGTTCAACCTTGGTTTCATCAGACCATAGCACATTTTCCCACATGCTTTTGGGAAACTTCAGATGTGTTTTTGCAAAATTCAAACCGGGCTTGGATGTTTTTCTTCATAAAAAAAAGGCTTCCATCTTGCCGCTCTACCCCATATGAAGAATACGGGAGATTGTTGTCACATGTACCACACAGCCAGTACTTGCCAGATATTCCTGCAGCTCCTTTAATGTTGCTGTAGGCCTCTTGGCAGCCTCCCTGACCAGTTTTCTTCTCGTATTTTCATCAATTTTGGAGGAACGTCCAGTTCTTGGTAATGTCACTGTTGTGCCATATTTTCTCCACTTGATGAGAACATTGTGTTCCATGATATTTCTAATGCCTTGGAATTTCTTTTGTACCCTTCTCTTGACTGATACCTTTTAACAATGAGATCCCTCTGATGCTTTGGAAACTCTCTGTGGACCATGGCCTTTGCTGTAGAATGCGACTAAGAAAATTTCAGGAAAGACCAACTAGAACAGCTGAACTTTATTTGGGGTTAATAAGAGGAACTTTAACCACTTGACAACTAGGCACTTAAACCCCCCTCGTGACCAGACCAATTTTTCAGCTTTCAGTGCTCTCACATTTTGAATGACAATTACTTAGTCATGCAACACTGTACCCAAATTAACTTTTTGTCCTTTTTTTCATACAACTAGAGCTTTCTTTTGGGGGTATTTGATCACCTCTGGGTTTTTTATTTTTTGCACTATAAATGAAAAAAGACCGAAAATTGTGAAAAAAAAAACACATTTTTCTTTGTTTCTGTGATAAAATTTAGAAAATTTATAAATTTCTCTTCATAAATTTTGGCCACAATTTATACTGCTACATATATTTGGTAAAAATAACCCAAATTAGTGGATATTATTTGGTCTTTGTGAAAGTTAGAGAGTCTACAAGCTGTGGTGCAAATCATACAAAATTGATCACACCTGATGTACTGGTGGCCTATCATTTCTTGAGACCCGAACAAGCCAGGAAAGAACAAATACCCCCCAAATGACAATGACAATGAAAGTAGACATTGCAAGGTATTTAAGAGGCATGGTGAGGTTTTTGATGATGTAATTTTTCCCACAATTCTTTGCAAAATGAAGATTCTCCCCCCCCCCACACACAAAATTGTCATTGTAATAGGTTATTTCTCTCACATGGCATGTGTATACCACAAATGACACCCCAAAATACATTCTGCTACTCCTCCTCAGTATTACGATACCACATGTGTGGGACTTTTCCACAGCCTGGCCACATAGAGAGGCCCAACATGCAGGGAGCACCATCAGGTGTTCTAGGAACATAAATTACACATCTAACTTGTTGACTACCTATTACACTTTTGAAGGCCCTGGAGCACCAGGACAATGACGCGTAACACTGACGTGGCACTGATGACAGATGGCACTAATACGTGGCACTGATGACACGTGACACTGATGACAGATGGCACTGATACGTGGCATTGATGACACGTGACACTGAAAACAGATGGCAGGTGGCACTGATGACAGATGGCACGAATATGTGGCACCGATGACACGTGGCACTGATGTGGCACTTATGACAGATGGCACTTATACGTGGCACTGGGAAAAGATGGCACTGACAGGTGGCACTGACGAAAAATGGCACTGACAGGTGGCACTGACGAAAAATGGCACTGACAGGTGGCACTGACATTTACTTTGGCACTTTATTTTTTATTTTATTTTTTTTACTCACGGCCACTGGAGCCGTTCATCTCTCCCTCCTCACACGCTGTCTGAGGAGGGAGAGTCGGCAATGAGAGATGATCTCATATGTTTACATATGAGATCATCTCTCATTGGACACGCCGATCGCGCTGTAAACGGCCGCTGTGATTGGCTATTTACAGTGATCTGTGACTGGCTGTGTCCAAGGGACACGGCCAGCACAGAACTTCCCAGATGCACGCTCACGGGAACACGCATTGCGGAAGTAAATAGGACGTCCACAGGACGTCCACGGACACCCTCCCGGGAATTTGCGTCCGCGCTGCAGCTGTCTTTTGGCTATAGCGCGGACGTCTAGTGGTTAAACGATGGCAGGTGTGTACTGACTCCTATTTAACATTAATTTGAATGTGATTGCTTAATTCTGAACACAGCTACACCCCCAGTTATAAGTGGGTGTGCAACCACATTATTTTAGTTTTTGTTCTGAAATGATTTAACTGGGTCTCATTTTTTTTACATCACAGAAACTTGACATTTTTTTATATACCCACTGTAGTTCTTTATAAGGACATAGCAGAGCAGGGGACACTGTTGGAATCAGAGCAGAATAAGCAGAGAAACCTGGCTGTACGAGTCATTGAGATGCCGGTGGGGTTAGGCTTTGGTTCCTCTGTTTCACTATGAAACATATTTGGACATTATTGTACCTATCCATAAAGAAGTTCTGTCTTTAATGCAATTAAATGTTAGGTGGCTGCAGGATAACATTTTTAGGACAGAAATGCTATGAGGCAAGTGTACATAAAAATGTAAATAAATAAAAATGATGCATCTCCAAGAAGTGCCCAAAGATTTTTCTACCTTGGGTATGGAATCATATCGTGCAACACAGGGCTTCAAAATTTCAAGTCCTAAACAACTAGCCAGGTCTTAAGAGTTACTCGAAACCAGTTGGGGGAAAGTCGTGGGTGTGTGTTATACGCCGATCCCCCCAAGAAAAAGTGACAAAAAAGTTGAGCGCCGCCGAAAAAGACAGAAGCGCCGCTGAAAAAGACAGAGCCGGCTCCGCTCGCAGTCCCGCCTCCCTGCGCTCGCCGAAACAGCAGGGAGGTGGGACTGCGAGCGGAGCCGAACAGTTTTTCGGCGGCGCTTCGGCCGTTTTTGGCGGCAATTTGGTCTTTTTTGGCGGCGCTCGCGCTGTCTGTCTCGGCAGCGTGGGCAAGGCTGCAAATGACGCTGGCAAGCTGCAAATGACGCTGGCAAGCTGCAAATGACACTGGGCAAGGCTGCAAATGACACTGGGCAAGGCTGAAAATGACACTGGGCAAGGCTGCAAATGACACTGGGCAAGGCTGCAAATGACGCTGGGCAAGGCTGCAAATGACGCTGGGCAAGGCTGCAAATGACGCTGGGCAAGGCTGCAAATGACGCTGGGCAAGCTGCAAATGACGCTGGGCAAGCTGCAAATGACGCCTAAATGTAAGTTTTTTTTTTTTTTTTTTTTTCCCCCCCCCAAACTTCCCTCCTAAAACTTTTTTTTCCTTAAAATGCCCTCCTAAACTTGGGGTGCGTGTTATACGCCGATAAAAACGGTAAGTTACAAAAATAAATATTAACAACTGTAACAACCATAAAGCATATTTCATTGATCTGACTGTGATTAATAAAATAAGGATAAAATATGATTGGCTACTATAGGCAATGTACACATCATTACTGCCTTGTTAAGTAAATATTTCAATGCTATATTAAATAAAGCATTAAAAAGATGAAAACCAATGAATGACTCTTTCACTGATTTAGGATGCAGATATACTTACAGCGGAGCACAGCACTGGACAGGGGAGCTGGAGCTGCCAAAGTTAACTTTTCCTATTAATAAGCTGGTGATTGGTTGCTAGGCGGTCCGAGCAACCAATCACCAGCTTGTTAATAGGAAAAGTAAACTTTGGCGGCTCCCGCCCCTCCCCACCCCCACCTCACACCTCATCTAGTTCTTTGCTGACTCCTGCTGTATGCCAGGCCCTGCTAAGAGAATGACAGGGGGCAGAGACTGAGAGGAGAATCGGCACCTGTTCAACTGAGCCCGCCCCCCCTCCGATGCGGCTCCACACTCGCTCTCAACTTATTGCTCACATTAGGAGAGTGGGAATTTTGAGGGTTGATGCAATCATACATCTGAGACTTGCATGAACTTTATGTATTGATTACGCAGTCCACCAGTTTGAATCAATTAATTTGTCACTTGATCCCTGTGAATGATATATACTCGTGTAGCAGTACTTACAATACCCCTGTTGCTACTGGACTTTTGCTTGCCCCATGTCTAATGCTCCTCCTTTACATACCTATTTTGGCAAAGCCTTCTGTAAAGTGGTTGCCACAGTATATGCCGTACTCCAGACTCCCTGTACGCCAAGTCTCTACCCTAGGCAGATTTCACAGCCTATCTTTTGCTGCATGCAATCCTTAAAGCAGCAACAAAAATGTAATAAATTGTAGCAGCCATCATTCTTTAAGACTCTGTTCACATCTCTGCGTTCCGAATCACAGGCGGAATCTTCATGAATTTGCCCGCGATTCACAATAGCGCCAAATCGCGGGACACCCGCGTGTTCCCCGTCAATTTCAATAGCACCCCATATGCGGCTCGATTTTCCTGTGGAAATAGAATCGTGGGACGCCTGTCGCCCAAAAGAAGCTCATGTACGTCTTTTGCGCATCAGATGTGAATAGAGCCTAAATGTTGTGGCAGCTGCAATTTGTTTGGGGGGGGGGGGGGGTTACAGTTAATTTTTTATTTTTTTTTCCTTTTTGGAATGAAGGTTTTACATAACTAAATAAAAGCTGATCATTGTAAGCACCCCTGCTAGTGTTAAATGAGTTGTCTCATATCTGTAGTATAAGCTGCAATATAATGTTTGCTTTTGGGGGGGGGGGGGGGGGTTTGTTTAATTAATTCGTTTTTATTGAAAAAGTAAAGGAAAGACATGGTGTACAGTACAATTACTGAAAAACATATATTACAGTAGGTGGGCCATTAGGTAAAAATAACATAGCTGACAATGGTCTGAGAACAGCTATTAGACATGTTATATACCAGTGATGGCGAACCTTGGCACCCCAGATGTTTTGGAACTACATTTCCCATGATGCTCATGCACTCTGCAGTGTAGTTGAGCATCATGGGAAATGTAGTTCCAAAACATCTGGGGTGCCAAGGTTCACCATCACTGTTAAATACTATGTTATCAGATTTGAGACATTGAGGCAGTTTGCCAGCATGGAGTTTAAAACAACCAATGATTCCAGACGTGGGGGGGGGGGGATCTGCCTCGGTCCAACCTCTTTAAAGTGTCAGGGATGGCTTAAAGTACATATTTCACTTAGCTTGAGACATAATATCTGTATAAGCAATTGTATATTTAAAGGCAAACCAGCAGGACCATATCTTCTTTACCAGATCTGACTTATTCCTGAGGGTGTAAGTGAGATCTTCCATGTAGTATGTGTTGTCTACTTCTAACATTCATTAGCGTAATGAGGGTTTGGTTGGTTGTTTCCAGTAAAGTGGGATAAGTGCTTTTGCTGCATTAAGCAAATGTGGTGTTATTGATTTTTTTTTTTTTTTTTTTTTTTATATGCTCCTGCTGGTGAGCCCGTACAATGGAGCAATATAACCCATGGATTATTAGGAATTTCGGAACCCTTGATCTCTTTCGCCCAATGTAGGATGGTCAGCCAGTAGGGGCGAATGAGTGGGCAGTACCACCAAATTTGGGCGTGCGTGGCTTGTTCACCACATCCCCGCCAGCACAGGGGTGACACTTCTGGAAGTGTCTTGTGAGCAATTTATAATTTACTTCCACGGTTTTAGAGGCTGTGGAGGAGGTGTGGGGGCCATTAGTAGGATACTTACCTGTCCAGGGATCCCACGATGTAGGCGCCCCAAGCCGATTAATTTATTGGGTGCAGGCGCCAGCATTGGAAGTATGGGAAATCGGCAGTGAAGCCTTCAGGCTTCACAGCCAGTTTCCTAATGCGAGTCGTGCAGTCGCACAGATATTGTTTTTTTTCTGCCGGCAATTCCCTCTCATGTAAAAACAATCATAGCGGCTTGATTGCTTTTACAGGAGGGGGAGGGGTGTGTTCCTCCCTCCTGCCACCCTTCGGTGCATCTCTCGGCTCGCCCATGCGATTGGGGAGCCGAAGAAAAAAATTGGCCGGCGGTGGCCATTTACCATAGAGCTGACCGAGGACCAGATGATCCCCAGCCATCTCTATGACCGTCAGAGGCCAAGAGTGACATTATGACGTCACTTCTGATGCTAGCAGATGTAAACACTGGTGTTTCTTTTAGCTGGACCGAGATGTGTTTTTTTTTTTTTTATCTTAGGCTTTCCAGCCTAGGGGAGAGATCTGGGGACTTATAAACCCCGGATCTCTCTGTAAAGAGGACCTGTCATGCCCTATTCCTGATGTTTACTTTCCTTGTAGTAGAAATAAAAGTGATTCAAATTTTTTTTAAAGGGAAATGTAAAAATAAAAAAATGTAACTAAAATGAGCAAAAAAAAAAAAAATATTTTAAGCGCCCGCGTGCTCGCACGCAGAAGTGAGCACATACGTAGGTCACGCCCCCATATGCAAATAGAGTTTAAACCACACGTGGGGTATCCCCGCAAATGTACTGTTACTTGGCGTAACATCATCTTTCACATTTATACAAAAAACTTGGGCTAACTTTAGTGTTTTTTTTTTTTCATGAAAGTGTTTTTTTTTCTAAAAAAAAAAAAATCGTGTTTGAAAAATTGCTGCGCAAATACCGTGCGACATAAAAAATTGCAACAACCGCCATTTTATTCTCTAGGGTCTCTGCTAAAAAACGTATTTAATGTTTGGGTGTTCTGAGTAATTTTCGAGCAAAAATTTATGATTTTTATATGGACGGAGAGGAATGCCAGAATTCGCTTGGGCTAGAAGTGGTTAAAACTGTAGTAATTATATAAATAGAATTACATTTTAAACTTTAGATTCTTTTAAACCCTCTATTTCATTTGCTATCCATTACTAAAGTATTATTGAAATGATTATGAAATATAATATATGCTTTCAGACTATTAAGTATTAATGGAAAGAGATGGTGTGCCTCTGTGTTTTATAATAGGCGTTTCTGAAACTGTACTTTTATTGGATTTTTCAAAAATGGAACAAATTATGAAATGGCATTTCAAATAAAAACATTTTAAACAATATTTTGGCAAAAAATAAAAGGCACATAGATACCTTTTCATGGTTGTCCATCATGGCCATAGTGACAACAGCTATGTCATTGGGTAAGTACAGCTATTTTTACTGAACTGGTTGGCTGCCAGTCAAAATGGCAATAAAACCACAATATAAATACCTTAGCAACTGCAAAGGTCTAAGTGCCTTTTATTCATTTTAATCTTATTAAGCTATTCAACATTGTGTTGTGCTTCTTGGCAGCCAAGGTGCAGAAGACAGCAAGCGTAGAATGTTGGCATTTACAAGCTAAGGTTTTCTTATACTCTCCACAGTCAAAATCACAAAAAGAAACATTTTTCCTTTCTAAATACAGTGCACCCGGAAAGTATTCACAGCACTTCACTTTTTCCACATTTTGTTATGTTGCAACCTTATTCCAAAATGGATTAAATTCATTATTTTTTCAAAATTCTACAAACAGTACCCCAAAATGAAGCAACAGGGTGTTTTTATGGGATCGTAACGGTGCCCACAATCAGAAGAAAACACATTTTATATAAAACCAATAAAGTTTATTTGTATAGAATTCAAAAAAAAAAAATAAGTTCAAGAATATTGGTACATATCGCATTGCATCACAGGTACATATCGCATTGCATCACAGGTACATATCGCATCACAAGTCACAGGTGTCCTCATATAAGGGTGATCAGAGCATGGTTTCAGATGCCTACATGTTTCGCCAACATTGGCTTCTTCAGGGGACTTTTACAGATGACCACTTTTCCACAGAATTCTAAGCACACAGCCAAGATAACAAGAGTGCCACAGGACAACTCTGCGAATGTCCTTGAGTGGCCCAGCCAGAGCCAAGACTTAAACCCGATTTCTATTTCTAGAAAGAGCTGAAAATGGCTGTGCACCTATGCTCCCCATCCAATCTGATGGAGCTTGAGAGGTCCTGCAAAGAAGAATGGGAGAAACTGCCAAAAATAGGCGTGCCAAGCTTGTAGCATCATAATCAAAAAGTCTTTCACGTAGTCATTATGGGGTATTTTTGTAGAATTTTGAAGAAAATCATGAATTTCATCCATTTTGGAATAAGGCTGTAACATAAAAAAAATGTGTAAAAAGGGAAGCTCTGTGAACACTTTCTGGGTTTGCATTATATGTGATCTTTACTTTTTTAAATGGATTTGTTTTTTTTTTTCACAGGGGGTTTGTTTCTTTTTGGCATGTGGCATACTTTTAAATCATGAGGTCTCTTATGAAAGCTAATATATAGTGGGTTTTGTATATAATTTTTTCTGTATTCTCGCTGGTATTAAAAAAATAAATAAAATAAAATAAAGTGAGATAAATGGGAAATACTGCAAATTAATATTATGTAATATTATATTCAGGGGTCAAGTCCTGGGGAAAAAAGTGTGGGAACTCCCACCCAAGATCCACTCCCCCACCAAAAAAAAAAATGATACGCTCATATGCATATATATTTCACAGAAAATATAGTGATTGCAAATGTGACATGCTACAGGAGATGACCAGACTGCGAATGCGACTACAGGAGATGACCAGACTGCGAATGCGACTACAGGAGATGACCAGACTGCGAATGCGACATGCTACAGGTGATGACCAGACTGAGAATGCGACATACTACAGGAGATGACCAGACTGCGAATGCGACATACTACAGGAGATGACCAGACTGCGAATGCGACTACAGGAGATGACCAGACTGAGAATGCGACATACTACAGGTGATGACCAGACTGCGAATGCGACATACTACAGGAGATGACCAGACTGCGAATGCGACATGCTACAGGAGATGACCAGACTGCGAATGCGACTACAGGAGATGACCAGACTGCGAATGTGACATGCTACAGGAGATGACCAGACTGCGAATGCGACATGCTACAGGAGATGACCAGACTGCGAATGCGACTACAGGAGATGACCAGACTGAGAATGCGACATACTACAGGTGATGACCAGACTGCGAATGCGACATACTACAGGAGATGACCAGACTGCGAATGCGACTACAGGAGATGACCAGACTGCGAATGCAACATGCTACAGGAGATGACCAGACTGCGAATGCAACATGCTACAGGAGATGACCAGACTGCGAATGCGACATGCTACAGGAGATGACCAGACTGCGAATGCGACATACTACAGGAGATGACCAGACTGCGAATGCAACATACTACAGGAGATGACCAGACTGCGAATGAGACGTGCTACATGAGATGACCAGATGCGAATGCGACACACTACAGGAGATGACCAGACTGCGAATGCGACATGCTACAGGAGATGACCATGACCAGAATGCGACATACTACAGGAGATGACCATGACCAGAATGCGACATACTACAGGAGATGACCAGATTGCGAATGCGACATACTACAGAAGATGACCAGATTGCGAATGCGACATACTACAGAAGATGACCAGACTGCGAATGCGACATACTACAGAAGATGACCAGACTGCGAATGCGACATACTACAGGAGATGACCAGACTGCGAATGCAACATACTACAGGAGATGACTAGACTGCGAATGCGACATACTACAGAAGATGACCAGACTGCGAATGCGACATACTACAGGAGATGACCGGACTGCGAATGCGACATACTACAGGAGATGACCAAGTAGCCAGTTTTAAAATTTAAACTTTCAGCAATGCACAGCTATACAGGGGGGTTAACAACATTGTCAGGGAGGGTTTCGTAACAGTGAGTCTATAGACAGAAAGACATACCTGGCCAGCCGGGCTCACCTCCCGCTCTCAGAGGTCCGGAGGTGGGGCTTTCCGTGGTAGGGGCGGTGCTTACGGTGCTAGGGGTGGGGCTTACATCGGTAGGGGCGGGAATTTTCGTAGTCCAGGAAAGGAGATCTCAGTGCTCTGAGGCACATACAGAGTACATGGGGCAGGGCAGGGTCAGAGCGTCAGTGGAATTCCCTGCCCCGCCCCTCCATGCTGACAGAGCCTCCCTCAGCTTAAGCCGAGCCCAACAGCCGGCTATCTGCTAGAGCCTCAGGCGGCTCTAGTCCTACAAAAGGAACGGCATTCCTGCTGTGAAAAAAGTGCAGGGACGCGGCTTCCCACGCGTTCCCGCAGGACTCGAGCCCTGATTATATTCCGTTAATGGATTAAGCTCTAGGACAGTGATGGCGAACCTTGGCACCCCCAGATGTGTTGGAACTATATTTCCCATGATGAATAGTGTAAAGGGTAGTGGTGCGCTGTATAGAACACTATGATTGTGCTAGAGAAAACTAGCTAAATAGACGTCCAGAGGTAGGTATTAGTGATGCCAGAGCTTATCCGGCAAGTGCAACCTGAGAATGCAGGTCGGAACCTTGATGCGGTGCAAATAACGCAAGTTGGAATAAAAGTGTATATTAAACAGGCCAAAGGCCTGGTGATTAAAATGAGTATCCTAATACAATCTGATCTGGGGTAAGTGAAGGTGTAATAACAGCAATGAATACGAAAGTGTGTCCAAGTTAAAAGAAACCCACAAAATAAATAAATACAATAAATAATCCAAATAGATGTATAACGGTGTAGAACAATAAAATAGAGTAGACTGGTAAAGTGCAAGGTGCTGAAAGGAAAGAGAAAATGAGCACTAATCCAAGCTCAAAAATGTATCGGTGCTGAAGATGGCACCTAAAGTGACTAGTGATCCTCAGTGGTAAAATATCTTGTGACAAAGAAAATTGCACAAATATAAATAATATAAAAATGTTTAAAATTAGGTCAGCGTAATACAATGAATCATGGAAATAAACGTGAAAAAGTGAGAGTAAAAAGCATAAATCTAAAGTGATCAGTGCAAAGAGTGGGTGAATAAACGTGCGGACTGGCGTCTTATTCACTCCAATGGGGAAATATACGCAAACGGTAGAAATGCGACTGTGTGACACGCACCGTATTTAAACGGTTAACACACAGTGGAAGTCCATAAAGTTTGGTGCAATGTGACATGAACTGAGTCCAAAATTATAATAAGGTGCAGGTGCTTGGTAACGCAGATCAGTGCAGTGCCTACGAGGGGTGGTGGATGATCCGAGCGTTATCCTTCGTGCAGATTTGGTGGATGGGTGTCCCCTTACCTTACAGCTGTAAGGTAACAGCGTAAAATGGAGGTCTCGTTTGGGTCCTGGTAGTCGTTCCTGGTCTGCTGCCTTGGGTCCTATCCTGCCTATGGTATGCAGTACTGCCTCCTTATAGTGTATCCACAGTGGGGGACCTCGCCAGTAACATAGGTTTTAAGGGAGAAAGGAAGGATACCTCATGGTGCAGTATTTCAATGTAAAAAAGGTTTATTCAATAATACAAGGAGGGTACTCACATTTAAAAGAAAATACAGCAAACAATGTAAAAACGAGCTGCGGGCTCGTATGACGTCACTTCCGGTGTCACAGTCCCGACGCGTGTTCGTCACGATCACGTGACTTCATCAGGGGATAACTGTAAGCATTGGGAAGTGTCTTTAAATAGGGTATGTTATTAACGAATGCGGCGGCCATTTTCTTGGAGCTCCGGTCGCCGGAAGTCAACGAGCGGCCATGTTTACTATATAATTGTCGCCGGAAATGCTCCGGCGGCCATTTTTTTGGTTCTACGGCTGTAAGCTGATGTAAACATCCGTCTTGAAGCCATGTTTCTGTGGCCAGTTTTGGGCGGAAGTGGCCCGGCGGCCATTTTCTTAGAGCTGAGAGATACAATGTAATAGCTATCAATGGGATATGTCTAGAACGGGCGGTGAGGACAACTGTCAGCAACATATGGTGCTTAGCTGAGTGCCTGTAGCCCGAAATGAATAACCCATAGCATCGAGTGAAATTAAATAAATAAGCTACAAAATGCAAGAGAATGTTGATGTTGTGGTTCAACATACACATATTAAAATATTAAAAAAGTCGTAGATCCCCAGAGAGCGCTCTCTTCCACAAACTACCAGATGAGGTCCCCAAAAAGTCCTTGAAACTCATAACCTACATCCTGTTGGCGGCAAGAATTACAATTGCGAGGAATTGGAAACATTCAAGCATACCCCTCGACCAAACTAAAAATAAACTCAACTGGATTATGATTAACGACAAACTTACCCATACCCTCCATAATAAAGCAGAGATGTTCAATAAGATTTGGGACCCTTGGATTGAATACATCTCTACCTAAAGAGGAACTCCAGGTGACCCTCTCCCTCTCCCCCTCTCCCTTTCCTCTTCTCTTCCCCTCTGTCTCCACTTTTTTTTTGGTTTCCCTTTTTTCTCTTTTTTTTTTTTTTTTTTCATTTTATGTTACCTGATGATATAACCTGCACGACCTGGTTGCTGATATACTTGAATGAGACATTGCAGATAAGGCAGGAAACCTAGCAAAGCTAGATACGAGAAGCACACCTTGGTATCCTGAACCGAGGCCTATGGTGGCTCTGAAACCTCCCTACCTCTTCCTTTTGGTATTACTATTTTGTTGATATTCCCTTCTTGTGAATCTTTTAAGTGCCATGCCCTCTTAAGGGCCTGAACTTCTCTAGCCGAGAGGTTACTCATATGTCTCTAGCTTCTGATAGGTATGGAGCATTATGTAAATGTACTGTTAAACTGTTTCTATGTCGAATTGATGACAACCTGGTTAAATGTGAAAAATATGTTATTGTTGTATTGTTTATATTTACCTCAATAAAAATATTGAAATATAAAATATTAAAAAAGGGGTAATAAGAAAAAACAATGGAAATCCGCGCATCTGTATGTGTGTAGATAAATATACACATAAAACCACCGGAAATGGCGTCCAAATAAAAATGTTTATAAAATCATATGTTAAGATGAGGGGAGGCGTCTAGAATGGTAAAGTGCTTGAGAGGTGATATAGTGGTAAATCCGAGGTGCAGAGAGGATGGATATAAGAGTAAAATTTAAAATCAATAAGAGATGACTTAAAAGAATATATTATAGGTGGAGAGATGTTTAAAAATCACTGATAAAGCAGTTTAGATCAAACTCTATATTTAGTCCTCGAGGTGCAAAGGTATCTAAAGTAAAAATCCATCTTGATTCTAGTTGGCTCAAAGTCCTCACTTTGTGACCCCCACGCCAATGTTTTATATATGGCTCTATTCCCCAGAATTTAAGTTGGGTTGGGTCTCTATTGTGATGGGTAAGAAAATGTCTGGATACGCTGTGTTTGTCGTACCCATTAGTTATGTTCTGTACATGCTCTTTTATGCGGATCCATAGGGGTCGTTTTGTTCGGCCTATGTATTGAAGCCTGCAATTACACTCCAGAGCGTATACTGCCCCTACTGTGTTGCAGCAGATGAATTCTTTGATTCCATAAGTATTGCCAGTACTGGTCGATGTGAATTCTTTCTTCCTTTCGTTTGGTCGTTTAGTTTTTCTACATGCGTAACACCGTTTACACGGATAAAAGCCTTTACCCGTGAAAAAAGTGAACCCCCTGTTGGGGGGGTCAGGGATATTTTTGACAATTTTGTTGCGGATGGTTGGTGCTCTTCTATAGACAAATTTGGGGAGGGGTGGTAGGATGTCTTGTAGGTGTTGGTCTGCCAGTAATATGCTCCAATGGCGTTTGATGATTTTTTCAACTTGTTTATGTTGTATGCTGTAATCTAGAATAATTGGTATCATGTCTCGGGAGGTTTCTCGCTTGGGTTTGTCTTTAATCAGATCTCTGCGATCCATATCAGTAACTTCTTAAATTTTTTTATCGATGAAGCTTTCCTCATAGCCTTTCTCGATAAATCTGTGTTTCATGGTTTCAGCTTGGGTATGGAAGAGTTCTTTATGCGTGCAGTTTCTCCTTAATCGCATCAGTTGGCCTTTTGGGATATTAAAAAGCCAATTCTGGTGGTGACAGCTCCCTAAGGGTAAATAGCTGTTGCGATCGACATTTTTGAAATAGTGGAGAGTATATTACCATCTTGTAGGATCTCCAGATCCAGGAAAGTGATTTTCTTATTGCTGATATCCCAATTTAACTTAATATTCCGGTCGTTTTTATTCATTTTTTCTAAAAAAGTGACGAGCTCGACCTGGTCGCCCTTCCAGAGAATGAATATATCATCGATATATCTTTTGTATATGAACAGATTATCTGGGGTATTGGAGAAAACTCTCCTCTTCCCATTGTGCCATGAAGAGACCAGCAACGCTCGGGGCAAATTTTGCCCCCATGGCAACTCCCGTTTTTTGAAAGTAAAAGTGACGGTTATACCAAAAGTAGCTGTTTTTTAAACTAAAATCCAGGCATTTAACGAGAAACTTCCTCTGAGTGCATGACAATTCAGTATATTTCCTCAGTCCCCATTTGGCTGCTTCACACGCTTGATGGTGAAGTATTATGGTATACAGAGAAGAGACATCGGCTGTAGCAAGCCACCATGGTCCATCGTCTTTTGGGATATCCTCTAGAATTTGTAAAATTTGTTTAGTGTCCCGTAAATAAGCTTGTGTCTTTTGTACAGCGGGTTGTAGAAAAAAATCAATATATTGTCCCATTCTCGCTGTCAATGAGTCTATGCCGTTAACAATTGGCCTCGGTGGAGGATTGTCTTTATCTTTATGGATTTTAGGAAGTGAATACATAATTGGTGTTCTGCAGGATTCGGGTATGAGGTATTTGGCTTCTTTTTTGTTTAGAATGCTTCTTTTCATGCCCAAGTGAACAGTCTGTTCAAGTGCTTTCCTGCATTTGAATACTGGATTACTTAGAAGTCGAGTGTAAGTATCTGCATCTTGCAACATCTGATCCATACTAGTGTTATATTGTTCTTTTGATAAGATTACAATACCTCCCCCTTTATCGGCTGGGCGGATCACTAAGTCTTTTCTCTTCGTTAGCTTGCGGATCCCGCTTTTAATGTGTTTGGGCTCTTCTCGTTTCTTGGTTTTTAATTCTTTCAGGTCATCTAAAACTACCCTTTTAAAAACATCGATATGCTTATTATTCTTCACCAAAGGGTTGAAGATGGATTTATTTCTTAAAGTGCTATGTGCTATATCTTCATCTGGTCCTGTCATTTTTTGTTTACAGGGGTTGCTGATAATGTATTTCTTTATATTGAGTTTCCGCACATATTTTTGGATTCCGATATAGGTTTGAAACTTGTCAAGATTTTTGATTGGTGCATATTTGAGGCCTTTGTCCAGTGCTCCAATTTCTTCATGAGTTAGTGTCTGTCCGCTAAGATTAAAAATTCCCTCTCCTTTCACTCTCTTTTTCTTTTGTGATCTCTTCCCCCCTCTACATCCTCTCTTCTTTCTGGTGTTCTCCTGATGTTCCTTGGGTCCTCGGTTCTCCTGGGAGGTTGGTTCTCTCTGCCTCTCTCTAAAAAAGATCTCTCATAATCTGTATCTGAGTGGCGGTGTCTATCGGATCTGTCATCGTCGGGTCTAGTGCCCAAGGGTGCATAATAGTTATATGTGGGAATAGGACTCCTTTCATGTGGCCGGTGTGAGCCTTGGGTGGGATACCCCCGATGGTCTCTTCTTTCCTGCTGGTGATCCGGACTTCTGCCTCTTGGGCCATATGTTTCGTATGGACGTCCTCTATCTTCATTGGGAGCCCCTCTATTATCTCTTTGGTTGTATGTGTATGTTCTATTATCTCTCTGGTCGTAGGGAGGTCTCTGCCAGTTGTTTTGACCATTATTTTTCTTATTGTTCTTCCAAAAGGGTTTTTTCCACCCATTTTGTGGGGTACGTTCCTGGTGTTGCGGTCTCCTATCATTACGATAAGGGGTATGTTGATTGTAGTTCCCTTGTCTTTCTTCACGTTTAGGTGTATCTCGTCTGTTTCTATATTGTTGTTCCTGTGGTCTATGTTGCATATTATAATTGTTTCCAGTATTTGTGTGTTGTGGGTGCATTCTTACTGTTTTCTCCGGTGTTGAATATGTTGAAATGGGATCCATATGGCCGAGTTGACTTTGCCATTTAAAGGCTCGATCGGTTTTGAAGTCATTCATATCACGACTGTATTTTTTGCTTTTTCTTTGTTGTACCTCTTTATCTTTATTCGTGAGATCCTTATTCAGCTGTGTTGTTATTATTTCCCATGATGATCATGCACTCTGCAGTTTAGGTGAGCATCATGGGAAATGTAGTTCCACCACATCTGGGGTGCCAAGGTTTGCCATCACTGCTCTAGGATGTTCTTGTCTACCTACCTTGTTGTACAAAACCTATTTACAGATCTCAGTAGCTCAACCCGCAACATAAACATTTATTTCTTATTGGATACCTCTTTCTGCAGTGGATTGTTTTTTTTTTGTGATGTTTCTTTAGATAACTCATATTAAATGTTTATTTATAAAGCAAAGATTGTGTGTGTATGTGTGTGTTTATATATATATATATATATATATATACACACACACACACACACACACACACACACACACACACACACACACACGTTACTGTAAAAAAGGGGTTTAGAACATCAGTTTTGAAACTTATTAATTGTGAGAAGACAGTTAAAAAAAAAAAAAAGATCCAAAACCATTTTAAAAGAAAAAAATCTGAAGGAATCCAACTGTAATAAATTAGCAATAGAGGACAGTACATCTGCTTTTCCCCACATTTTATGAGTGAGATGCATTTAGGTTTATTCAGATTTTATAGAGATAAGCTGCATGCTTTTCCATTGGGGCCTCTGAAGAATAGGCCTCACACATGCAGTTCCATATAGCCATGCTGGCTGAAAAGAGGCTCAGAGCACCACCTGGGCTCGCTCTCTCACTAGTCTTATAAGGGGATATAGTTAGCATGGGAAGGGGGGTCAGTTATGATTACCGTATTTATCAGTGTACAACACGCACTTTTCCCCCTTAAAATAGGGGGAAAATTGTGTGCGCGTGTTATACGCCGATATAGGCTGCCTCCCTCGCAGGGGAAGGAGTGAACGCGCACAGCCGAAATACAGAGCCGCAATCTCCTGTGTGCTTGGCTCTGCTCACAGGCATGCCCAGTCCCGCCCCCTGGATGGCTCCTAGCATTGATGTCCCGGCTTTGGACCGCTGTTATGTTCATTTTAGGAGCTGAGCCAAGGGGCAGGACTGGGCGTGACTGCGAGCCGAGTTGAGTACACAGGAGATCCGGCTCTGTCTGTCCCGGCATAGACAAGGCTGCAGATGGGCACGGATCAGCCTGCAATTATGGACAAGGCTGCAGATGGGCGCTGATTAGGCTGCAATGATGGGCAAGGCTGCAATTATGGGCAATGGCAAGGCTGCAGATAGGCACTGATCTGGCTTCATTACTGGGCAACGGCGAGGGTGCAGATGGGCACTGACCCTTATTTTGCTTCAAAATTCGCTTCATCATAGGAGCTGAGCCAAGGGGCAGGACTGGGTGTGACTGCGAGCCGAGTCGAGTACACAGGAGATCCGGCTCTGTCTATCCCGGCATAGACAAGGCTGCAGATGGGCACGGATCAGCCTGCAATTATGGACGATGCTGCATATGGGCACTGATTAGGCTGCAGATGGGCACTGATCAGGCTGCAATTATGGGCAAGGCTGTAGATGGGCACTGATTAGGCTGTATTGATGGGCAAGGCTGTAGATGGGCACTGATTAGGCTGCAATAATGGGCACTGATCAGGTTGCAGTGATGGGCAAAGCTACTGACACTGACCCTTATTTTGCTTCAAAATTCTTTATTTAAAATTAAAAATGTTTTTCCCTAAAACTTCCCTCTTAAAATTAAGGGGCGTGTTATATGCCTGTGCGTGTAATACACTGATAAATATGGTTAGTTACCCTTTAAGATGTTTACTGTAACTAGAAGCATAATTTCAATATGATATGGCACCAACACATGCCTTTTGTAAATGTGTTACTTTGCTGGTTGCGAAAGTCATTGCTGCTTATGTTTAGTAGGAAACTAAACAGGTCAATTCACCTTCAACCACTCAAGGAAAAACACTGACTGTATGGAAAGAAAGTAATGGGTACTCTTACCTGAAGGTGTTGACCCACACACCTTGGTGTTGAGTCGATCAAGCGTGAAGTTATATTGGCTGGGATCGATCCTCCAACGGGGTGATGGAATGCCAGACGCACCAGACTGCACACGATGTTGAATGCGACTATGCAGCAATCAATCCTCCACCGAAGATACTGGAACGCAGCATACACCCAATAACACACGATGAACCATGCGACCAGGATGTAGGCTCTCACCGACTTTGACTCCAAAGATGGCACAGCAGGCTATGTACCCGACATGTTTCGCACTAACGTGCTTCAACTCGGTTAAGAGTACCCATTACTTTCTTTCCATACAGTCAGTGTTTTTTTTTAAATCTTTCTACAAGAAGGCTTATCGGGTGTTGTTTTGAAGATTTCTGCAATTTCATTCTATGCATTTACAGTCCCGTACTCCTTCCAGGAATTTTGCCCATCTATCATCTAGGATTGATTATTCGTTGATGAAGGGACGCTTTTTTCCTTTATATGGTTGTGCCTGCACACAGGTTTTAATCTATTCAGGTGGATCCATTTGTTAGAACTTTGGACTTTTCACTTACTTTCATGGATCTTGTTTTTTGATCTTTTCACTTTTGTTATTACATATTTGGCTCTGTTATTGGGCCATTTATATCACATTTTCACTATTCTCATTTTACCGAATGAGTTGTGTCACTTAGCGCTGCATTTTTTGTTTATTTTTTTTCTACACAATTGTATCATTGTTGATGCTGGCTGGTATTCACATTTTTGCTATTTTTTTTTCTTGGTAGCGCAATTATAATCGTATTTTTTATCGATATTTTATTTAACCATAAATAATAATTCAAGTTCTGAGAGAAAGAGGAAAAGTTGGGACTTTAAAGCCTGTCATTATAAATGGGAATACTATTTTTATATTTTTTGTTGTCAAGATCCTATTTGATCCTATTTTGAGCATGCCAAATCATGAAAAAACATCTATAACAATCCATAATAATTTAATTGTAGTCAGCAAGACTTGTGTAAATAATAATGCTTCCAGCAAATAAATCAAATATTACAAGTCAATACATGCTGGCACTTACAGATCAGCCCAAGAACTGAACTGGCTCATGCGGGGGTGAAGGGAGTGGAAGAAGGGGTCCCCATCACATGCCTGACCCAGAGCTGAGGCAGGAAACCCAAACCATTTGGGTGGTGGCAGGGGGGGGTGCCCTCCTGTGCATCGGCGTCATGCACAGTGCCCTGCCAGCTGCGTCCTAGTGGCGCTGGGGGGGCATGGATGTTTATTATGCATCTTGCGCTTCAGGGCGGGCGGGTGCGGATATTTTCTTCTTTTTCTTTTTTTTTTTTTTCTTTTTTTTTCTTTTTCATACTTTCATACATTCATTGTTTACATACATAATGGCACACAGAGTTGGGCTAATATTCATTACCTACTGAATTATACTTCATCTCCAGGTGAATAGACACTGGTAGACCAAAGGTCTTTAGACAGGAAGTTATCTCCTATATAACTCCTCCCATACAGGAAGTACTTCAGTTTTTTTTCCAGAGTCTGCAAGGTGGGTGGGCATGTTAATTTGAGCTCTCTGAGCTCCAGGTATCTAGTCCCATAAAAGGTTCTTAAATGAATCAAGGGATTGACCGAGCGGATCTATTTGACAAAGGCTCTATATGCTTAGATAAATGGTACCCGAGCCTTGCAAAGAAGACTCAAGATCCTGCAAGGTTTTGCCTGTAATGCGACCTTTGGGCGCTGGATACTGTGAAGTGGAATCCTGGACACCATAGTTCTAAGGCATTCCTGCAGGGTGCTGTACAGGTCCAAGGGAGTGGACCCTAAACATGAAAAGGGTACCCAGTCCTCGAAGGTCCTCAAGTGACAGGAACCCATCGTGATGGGTGAAGATTGGGCTCATAGTTTCTTAGCTGCCCTGTGCCTGGACGGGTAAGTAAAACACCTTTATTTACAATTATGGGGTGTCCCAGTGATTGTAACAATCAGCTAGCTGGAGGCTGGACACCTGTGTGCGGTGACCATACGGGGGAGTTTTGGGCTAACTGTGGGTGTTTGCAAAGTGTACCTTTTTTGCTTGTTTCTGGCTGTTTTTTACCTGTATGATGGTGTGCGCCATTTCGCCTTGGTTCGCAATGGCGCCATGTGCATTCACAAGAGCGCTGCTGTGCTCGGCATTTTGTTTGGTGGCCATGGCCTTTATCTGGGCGCACGAAGATTTGAGTCCTACGCAAATACAACTACGCCCGTTCGCTGGAACTGCGCACGCACGCACGCACGCACGCACAGAACGTTCTGGCGCACAGCCAGCTTATTAAAGCTGTGTATGCCAGCGGTGCTTCTAGAAGGCAGCTGTGGGACACAGAGCAGGCAAATCTTCCAGGGCTGAAGTGGTTAATAGGTAGTCTCTTTTCGTGGCTTGTAAATGTCTTCAGAAAAGAGGAGCAGGACTAACACTACAGGGAAGGGCACTCCTATGTCATCAGTAGTTCCCAATAAACCTAGTCGCACCCCTGGTTTTGTATTCCCTGAAAGACCAGAGGCTCTGGGCAATCTAAACCGCTGCGCCGATCTGGTATTGTGCCTACAGTTAACGCTGCTGATTCACCCGTTATCACCAATGATGAACTGTTCTCGGCCCTTGCCGGGTTAGAGCACAGGATTGCTGGCATGATTGCCTCCATCCCGCAGGGTGGAAAGAAGCGTGACAGATCCCCCTCCCCGGAGACTCCTAGTTTGGAGCAGGAATGGGTTGAGGATGGGGAAGAGCTAAAAGATCAGGATTCTGTGGAGGGCCTGGCAGATGAGTCTGCTACCGAGCAATCTGGACAAGAAGATACCCAGTTGATGTCTGCCTCTCAGTCATGGATGCTTTTGATCCAGACTCTTACCGAGATGGTTCGTTCTGCCTTTAAGTTGCTTCTTACTGAGGTTACTGAGCCCCCCGATCCTCTTCGGGGTCCCTGATTTCTCTTCAGGCCACACCGGCTTTTCCCTTTACACCCTCTGTTGGAGCAGCGGTGTATGCTGATTGGGAACATCCTGACAGGATTTTTGTTCCTCCTAAAGAGGTTTTCCCTTTTATATCCCATGGATGAAAAGTTTGTCAAGAAGTGGAGCATGCCAGCCGTAGATGCAGCAGTCTGTTCCTTAAATAAGAACTTAACTTGTCCGGTAGATAATGCACAGGGCTTGAAAGACTGTTAACAAGACATTGGAGTCATTATTAAAGGCTTCCTTTTCTTTGGCCAGTTCAGCTATTCAGCCAGCTGTTGCAGCAATTGGTATCTCCCAGTCCATAAAGGATCAGGTCAGACGGCCTGAAAGGCCTAACCGGGAGGATGATCTGGCTGAAAATAAGACAGATATTCCTTTAGCACTGTGTTTTGCTATTCACGCCTTAAAGGATTCAATACAGCAGGTTTTGCTCTCCTGTCTGTATGTATGTGCAGACCTTTGTGGCTTAAGAACTGGTCAGCCGAGCTTCCTTGTAAAAAGTTATTGGCAGCTTTCCCCTATCACGGGGAACGTTTATTTGGTAATCATTTGGACAAATATATCCCCAAAATTTCTGGAGGGATGAGTTCTCTACTTCCTGTGAAGAAAAGCACCAGGCGTCCCTTGTTTAAAAACCTCAGGGACTGCTTCCTCAATAGTCTCAGTGCCAAGGCAGTTCCACCGTCAACAGGGCACTAGAGCCAGGGGCAAGGCCAGGGCCAGAAAAAGCCCTGGGTCCAAAACTTTTTTAAACCCAGCACAAAGCCCACCTTTTGAGGGGACGCCCCCATGCTATCTGGTGGGGGGAAGGGAAGGCTGCTGCACTTGGCGAACATTTGGAGAGCAATAGTTTAGGATGAGTAGGTCACCTCAACTATATCCTGCAGTTACAAGCTGGAGTTGCGGGGGGTTCCCCCTCAGAGGTTTCGAAGCTCCAGTGTTCCCTCAGATCCTCCAAAAAGAGACTTATTGTTTCAGGCACTACATCATTTAGTGCATCAAGGAGTGACTGTAGAGGTTCCTGTATCCGAAAGAGGCGCAGGGTTTTACTCAAACCTGTTTACGGTTCAAAAACCAAACGGGGACACAAGGCCCATTTTTGATCTAAGATCCCGGAACCAGTATCTACTAATCCAGTCCTTTTGGGTGGAGTCTGTCTGCTCAGTGGTAGCCTCGCTCCAGATGGGAGACTTTCTAGCCTAGATTAAAAACGCGTATTTACAAGTACCTATCTTTCTGTCTCATCAGAGGTTCCTGCGATTTGCAGTAGAGGAACGTCATTTTCAGTTTGTGGCTCTACCCTTCGGCTTGCCTCAGCTCTCGGGTGGTCACAAAGGTGGTCACAAAGGTCCTAGCACCAGTACTGGGTCTTTTAAGGGCCCAAGGAATCTTGGTGCTCGGGTATCTGGACGACCTCCTGCTCAGAGATCAGCACTACAGGCTCTAGAAGAGAGCATAACATACACAGTGCGGTATTTGGAAAGCTTAGGCTGGATTATAAATACCGAAAAGTCATCCTTGAAACCAGATCAAAGTCTAAAGTATTTAGGTCTGATCCTAGATACAGTCCAAGCAAGAGTATTTTTGCCACCCGTAAAGATCTGTGCCCTGAAGGATCAGGTGTGTCAGATAAGGGGCACCAGACAACCCTCCATTCGGCTCTGTATGTGTCTTCTAGGGAGGATGGTGTCCTCCTTCGAGGCAGTGTCCTTTGCCCAGTTCCATTCCAGGCCTTTTCAACAAGACATCTTGTTGGCTTGGAAGAGGAGAGGGCAAGCCCTGGATTATCCAATGTTATCACCTCGGGCACGCTTAAGCCTAAACTGGTGGTTGCCGGATCAGAACCTGCAAAAGGGAAAATCCTTCCTCCCAATAACTTGGAGAGTACTGACTACAGATTCTAGTCTCTCAGGGGAGCAACCCTAAAGGGGCTCACAGCTCTGGGGAAATGGTCAAGGACAGAACAGATCCTGCCCATCAACATCCTGGAGTTACAGGCAGTATATCTGACCCTACAGTCCTGGACGGTGGAGCTTCAGGACTGCCCTATCGGAGTTCAGTCCAACAATGCTACTGCAGTGGCCTATATAAACCACTAAGGCGGTACCAGGAGTTGTTCAGCTCTGAAGGAGGTGAACCACATAC
Organism: Lithobates sylvaticus; assembly: GCA_028564925.1. NCBI lineage: Eukaryota > Metazoa > Chordata > Amphibia > Anura > Ranidae > Lithobates > Lithobates sylvaticus. Next base: position 586,815,836 of record CM053026.1, on the reverse strand, counting down.
TAGCCTGGGCAGAGGAACATGTGCCGATTCTTTCGGCAGTCCATATCCAGGGAGTAGAGAACTGGAAGGTAGATTATCTCAGCCGCCAGCAGATCTGCCCGGGGGAATGGTCCCTACACCCAGGGGTGTTCCAAGAAATTTGCCAGCGTTGGGGATGCCCAGAGGTTGACCTCCTGGCATCCAGGTTCAACAACAAGCTACAGCAGTTTGTGTCCCGAACAAGAGATCCTCTGGAAGTCGGAGCAAATGCTCTGGTAGTTCCATGGAGCCAGTTCTCCCTGGTTTATGCTTTCCCGCCGATTCCTCTCCTTCCACATTTGTTGCACAGGATTCGGTAAGAGGGGGTTCCAGCCATTCTGGTGGCACCAGCCTGGTCCACAAGGCCCTGGTTCCCGGAGATTGTGAGACTGACAATAGACGGGCCATGGATGCTTCAACGTCGCCCCTCGATCTACTGTCTCAAGGTCCTATATTCCACCCCAATTTACAGTCTCCAAATTTGCAGACATTGCTGTTGAAGCCAGGGTTTTAAAAGACCATGGCATCTCTAGACCAGTGGTGTCTACCCTAGTGAATGCTAGAAAAGCTGTCACTAGGTATATCTATCAGGTCTGGAAGACTTATATTGCTTGGTGTGAAGCCAGAAAATGGCACCCTCGGAAATACGTGATTGGGAGAATTCTCTGTTTTCTACAGTCAGCTGTGGAAAACAGATTGGCTTTGAGTACAATCAGAGGTCAGATTTCGGCCCTGTCAGTATTCTTCCAAAGGACTTTAGCCTCCCATTCGCTGGTCCGAACCTTTATGCAGGGGGAATCTCGTTTGCTTTAGGGTGAGAGCTCATTCTACCAGGGGTGTAGGAACCTCCTGGGCTTTTCGCCATGAGGTATCTGTGGCTCAGATTTGTAAGGCTGCTACCTAGTCTTCAGTGCATACATTCACAAAATGTTATCAAGTGGATGTTCAAGCAGCCAAGGATTCGACTTTCGTCTGCAGTGTACTGCGGGCTGCCGTATAAGGTCTGATGGCTATTGTTTGGCAGGGTATCTCCATCCCCTCAAGGCTATTTTTCTGGGACGTCCCAGTAGGTAATGAATGTTAGCCTACCTCTGTGCCCGATGATGTATGAAAAAAAAATAGGATTTTTTTCATCATACTTGCCTATAAAATCTTTTCTTTGAGTACATCATGGGACACAGAGATCCCTCCCCTCTTTTTTTGAGCATTCAGTGCTTGCTATAAAACTGAAGTACCTCCTGTATGGGAGGGGTTATATAGGGGATACCTTCCTGTCTAAAGTCCTTTGGTCTACCAGTGTCCATTCACCTGGAGATGAAGTATAACCCAGTAGGTAATGAATATTAGACTAACTCTGTGTCCCATGATACACTCAAAGAAAAGCAATTTACAGGTAAGTATGATGAAAAAATCCTATTTTTTTTTTTCATAATTCTTTTCTCTTTTTTATATACTTTCACTATCCATCAATTTCACACACCACTCACCATACAATCATTATCTTCCAGATACACTCTAGATCAGGGGTCTCAAACTGGCGGCCCTCCAGCTGTTGAGGAACTACAAGTCCCATGAGGCATTGCAAGGCTGACAGTTACAAGCATGACTCCCACAGGCAGAGGCATGATGGGACTTGTAGTTTTGCAACAGCTGGAGGGCCGCCAGTTTGAGACCCCTGCTCTAGATACTCCTTGTTCACCTAATTTTTTTGTTTAATTTTTTTTTATATTTTTTTCCACACTCTCACTATTCATCATTTTCACACACCTACTCACCATACAATCATTATTATCCAGATTGGTACAGATTGTCATCATCTCCGTGATTGCATTGTGATGACCTGACCTGCCTGCTAGCTGACCGCCTCACTTGGTTTGGGTTTCCTGTCTCAGCTCCAGGCCGGCAATGTGATGGGGACCCCCTCTTCCACTCCTCTTACCCCCGCATGAGCCAGTTCAGTTCTTGGGCTGATCTGTAAGTACCAGTATATCCAAATGCCTTTTTAAGGGAACTTTTTTGTATCGTTCAGAAAACTTTCCCTCCCTCATTTTTATATAGGGTTTATTACTATATTTATATATCTGACTTCTCTGTACTTGGAGTGATTCAAATTTTTGCATCCATACTCCTGATGAGTGAACGTGATTCACGAAACGCATAGAGTTACAATAATAGGTGCCAAGACATCAGGTTTCGATCCTGCAATTCTTTATATATCATGTGTACTATATGATATTTATATGTCAATCGTGTCCAATGACTGTGTACCCCGTGCTGGAAGCATTATTTTTTACGCAAGTCTTGTAGACTCCAATTAAATTATTATGGATTGTTCTAGCTGGTTTTTCATGATTTGGCATGCTCATATAGGATCTTGGCAACAAAAAATATAAAAATAGTATTCCTATTTATAATGACAGGCTTCACTCAAAGTCCCAACTTTTCCTATTTATCTCTGTATGCATAATAGGGATGGAGGCCTGCCATTATTATACAGGGTTGTGCCAGGTCACATCTTTTCTTAATAATAATTAAAGTTCTTTTGCTTGACACTGTACACATAGGCAACTTCTTTTTACGATGAGGATATCTTCAAAGTGTCTGCATACACAGACATTTCATACTGTATATCGTTGTGTGTGGCACAGGCAGTGTAGCCAAGAGGGCAGTTCCCTTAATTACTTCCAACGTTGACATCAGTGATGCCCTATGAATCAGCTGCTGCAAGTCACTGAGAAGTCGATCTCATGGTAACATTGCTCACCACAGCCTGTAGAGGTGGATGGTTTGCCAAAAATATATTAAAAAAAAACTTGAATCCAGTTGTGTATTAATAAAGATTAATTGTACTGTACTAATAAACCTTTGATTGTAAAAAAAAAAAAAAAATAATTAAAGAAATGCATTTTAAATATCAAAGAAATCTGAAATCTATCTTCATATTAGTTTCACATAATGGTCTGCCATCTAAGAGATGGAAGGCCAGTGAAATGAGCCAATCAAGGTCTGTAATATATAATTTGAGGTAACCAAGGAGTTGAGCATTCATAGCCATATTTTCCTACAGTCATGTATCGGATAGATGAATGCTTTACACTTTTCATTGCATATATTATGGAGGTTCTTGAACATTTTAAAAGCTAGAATAGTAGGATAGAACATATATTATATGTAATTTATATTCTTGGAGTTCTATTTATAATGCTATTGTGTTTTCCAACTCTATCAAAAGTTTCCTTTATTTTTTCAATAAATACAAGGTGAATGTTATATGGAACGCAATTGGTTCCTGTGGGCAACCCACATCCTCTTCCTCTTGTACATGTGCACGCGACGGGGGAATTTTGAAAGTTAAATCTTAAAAGCATATTTTTTAGTCTTAATGTATGTTCATCTTTCGTCTCTACTTTAGTTATACTTTTTTTCATGGCGATCATGTTTACTCCTGCCACCAAGCTTGTCCATCCTGCAGCTCTTTCTTCGCTTTACCTTTCTCTGGCTTGTTCAAGTGAAAATCAAAGCTTGCGATCTAGCGTTAGAAGCTGCCAAAGATGCAGAAGTCATCTCCTTACATGGTGGTCTTAATGTCTCATAACTGTTTTGCTGCTATAAAAGCGCTTTTTTCCTACAATTGACTCTTTCACTAGAATCAATTCTGCTTGTTTTTGTTTGGGTTTTTCCTTAAAGCGTCTCTTGTAGGGGCTATCCTTTTAATTTGCTTGGAACTGTGGAAGTTTCTTTTGGACCAAGCATCATCTCCCTTTTTGGAACTACTGCCTCACTTCTACAAGTTTGTCTTCTTCCTACATAAAAAAGAAGTGGCATAAGGCCAGATTGTAACACTTTACGTGTTGACAGGTACAGTGCTGTGGCTCAGCCGTCATATCTGTTAAAGGACAAGTGACTATAGATTTGAGAGCAAGTCTTATTTTTTTTTTTTTTTACTTCATGACATTTATTATTGAGGACCTTCCAGACAGGAAAATATGCATGCAGATCTTCTGGCAAATTGCTTTATGTTTCCTTAGCATTTTTTTTTTTCTGTGATGTATCCACACGAAGACACTTCTTGATCAGCCAAGTCTTTCATGCCCTATTACACTTTTGCCTTATGTTTAGATTTTATTTTTGTATTTAACAAGAGGTGTCTAACCAAAAGCATGGTGTCCTTGTTTTACCAAGGTCTGTGCAAGTAAATAAAGAAATGTTCTTTGCAACAAAAGTAGCTCTTACTTTCTGCCAGTTTACAGCCTGCTTACAAATGTAATCCCTAGCAAAAATAACACGATTCATTAAAATAGGAATATCTCTTTTTTTTTATTTATTTTTTAGCAGCCACTGTGACATTAATAAGTTAGCAATGATTACTAGAACTGTTTACCACTTTGATGTAAGTGCACATTTTGTGTTTTACAAAAGCACAGTCTTTTTCCTGTCTTGCACATTTTTAGGTTACTTAAACAGGTGTTTTGTCATTTTAGAACCAGATTTCTTTTTAACCACTTTAAGACCGGGCCTATTTTTCAAACTTGTTGCTTACAAGTTAAAATCATTTTTTTTTTTTTTTGCTAGAAAATTACTTAGAACCCCCAACCATTATATATATATATATATATATATATATATATATATATATATATATATATATATACATTTTTCTAACACCCTAGAGAATAAAATGGAGGTCGTTGCAATACTTTCTTTCACACTGTATTTGCGCAGCGGTCTTGCAAGCGCACTATTTTTTGGAAAAAATACACTTTTTTGAATTAAAAATTAAGACAACAGTAAAGTTAGCACAATTTTTTTTTTTTATATTGTGAAAGATGATGTTACGCCGAGTAAATTGATACCCAACATGTCACACTTCAAAGTTGCACCCGCTCGTGGAATGGCGACAAACCTTTACCCTTAAAAATCTCCATATGCAACGTTTAAAAAATTCTACAGGTTGCATGTTTTCAGTTACAGAGGAGGTCAAGGGCTAGAATTATTGTTCTCGCTCTAACGATTGCAGCGATACATCACATATGTGGTTTAAAAACAGTTTTCATACTCACGTATGCGTTCGCTTCTGCATGCGAGCTCGGTGGGATGGTGCGCAATTAAAAAATATTGTAATTTTTTTTTCTTATTTACTTAACTTTTTATTTTTACACATTTTTTTACATGTTACAATGATGGGGAGGCACTGATGAGGAGGCACTAATATGCAGCACTGATAGGTGGCGCTGATGGGCACAGACTGGTCTCACTGATGGGCACAGAGTGGCAGCACTAATGGGCACTGCTGGGGCTGCATTGAAATCGCGGCACTGATGATCAGTGCTCTGATTACCTTTACAAATTTTCCCTGTGAGGAGATGCCGCTGATCGGCTCTCCTCACCTCACACTCTGTCAGGTGTCACGCCGTGTCCCAGGATCATGGCGCACTCATGATCGCTGCGCCACGGCTAAACTGAGCACCGTCATATGACGTTGTCCCAGAATGAGAGCTGCACCGCTCCGCCATCATTTGACAGTGGGCAGGCAGCAAGTGGTTAAGAGCATTTTTCTTTTCTGACAGAAAAAACACAAGACAAAAGTTTTTTTTTTTTCCTGCCTCTAAACACTGAGCTTAAAGTGGTTGTAAAGGCAGAAGGTAAAGCCCCCCAGCATCCCCAAATTACCTACCTGAGCCCCTTCTCTCTTCAGCAATGTCCACGATCCCCTTACCCACCCAGTACACTCCTCCTGATTGACTGAGACAGAGCAGTGGCGCCATTGGCTCCTGCGGCTGTCAAAGTCAGTCAGCCAATCAGGGGAGAAATGGGGGCGGGCCAGGTCGGGGCTCTGTGTCTGAATGGATACTCAGCTTGGGTGCCCCCCTGTAGCAAGCTGCTGGCTGAGGGGGCACTCAAAGGAAGGAGGGGCTAGGAGCAGCGAAGAGGGACCCAAGAAGAGGAGGATCTGGCCTTTTCTGTGCAAAATCAACTGCACAGAGGAGATAAGTATAACATGTTTGTTATTTTTTTTTTTAAAAAGAGCCTTTACAATCACTTTAGAATATGCCTCAAAACATCTTAATGTACATGGACACATAGGATAACATTAGCTGCTTCTAAGCAGCAAAAAGCTAAACTCCTCTAGAATCAGTGTTTTTTTTATAAGCCAATGTGCATCGACCCTTAAAGCTGGTGACTTTGCCGCCCCAGGTTTTCTGTTTCACGATGGCTTGCTTCTCTCCAATTGAGTCACTTTTGCATGCGCGGACTGGAGTTATACTCCCCTACACTGTGTGCATCTCTTGGGCATAATGGTTTGTAGAATATTAAGACGGTTTCATTACTGATCTCTTTTTGGCTTTTCTGAGTAAGCAATCCAGTCTCTATTAGTATGGAATGGATGTGCAACCTTAAAGAGGAAGTAAACCCTCTTTTACAACTTTAGCTTACAGGTAAGCCTATATTAAGGCTTACCCGTAGCTAACAGGGATATCTCCTAAACCTGCACGGTTTAGGAGATATACCTGTATTTGCATGTGCCGACGTCATGCGGCACATGCGCACTAGCGATAACTGAAGCAACGGCGCTATATGCCGATGCTTCAGTTGTTATATGCCGCTCTGGTGCGCATGCGCGTGACGTCATCGCGGCTCCGGCAAATCACAGCGCCGGAGCCGCGATACCCGGAAGTCACTCCGGGAGAAGATGTCAGCGGTCGGAGGGGGAGAAGAGGACCGATGCCGAGGCTTCGATCTCAGGTAAGTGATGCATAATTAGCTAGTATGCTATGCATACTAGCTAATTATGCCTTTGTCTTGCAGGGTTTTTTTTTTTTTTCGTTTTTGTCAAGAGGGTTTACTTCCTCTTTAAGAACCTTATGAAGTTCTTCATGCAATCCTTTTTTCCTAACCACCCATGCAGACTGGTCTTTTCTGAATAATGTGTTTCCTCCTTTATTGTTATTGTGGAATCTTGTAATACCCTAATAGACATAACCGCAAGGGGGGATGATATTATTTGGATAACTGCAGCAGTCTTTAAAGCAATGCTTTCTAGTAATATTACTGTAGGCACCAGATGCTGTGACACCCTACTTTTAAAATATAGGATTTAAAACCTTACGTACGGTAGTACGGTAAGTTGTTTTTTTTTTTTTTACTTCTTTCACATTTTAGGTATGTGTTTTACTCCGGTATGAGTTTCAGTTTTTTTTTTTCACCCCGTATTCTTCCTGTTAAATACTAATGCCACTTTTTTCAAGGTAAATAAAAAATCATAAAACTATCCAGATTCCCTTTTGCTAGTCATTTCCTGGACTCTGAAGAGGTAAAATATTTACATCCCTGCTGTAAAGCAAAATCAAACACCCTGCAGTCCTTTACCTGTTAAAAAAAAAAAAACACCCTGCAGTCTGAAATCCTAGATGGCAAAGCTCATAAACAGGATTATTTTTAGTTTTCTTTTTCGAATGTTTAATAAATCTCGGGCTTGCTGCTTGTATTGTTTACTCGTAGAGCTGCCATATTCCCTGGTATGCAATAATGAGATAAAATGCACATCTTGTTCACAGTGCAGAAACCCTACTTCTTATTTTATCTGCAAGCAATTACAGTAGATATGTGTAGCTTTTTTTTTATTATTATTATTTTTTTTTAAAATAAATTGTGGAAGGGTTAGAACTCCTGGCAGGTTCGTATTGCTGTCTTTGTCCCCACTGGAGCGATTTACCCTCTGTTTTGGCCCTAGTGACCATTGTCTCCTGTACAGAAAGTATTAGTAAATCCACAATGTTGTCAGAGAAACAGAAATCGGGGGGGGGGGGGGGATCTTACATTGGCGACACCTGTACTGGTGACAGCTGTGTAAGAGGGGATACCCCATTGTTTTGGATTATCACCTCTTATTTTATGCTGTCTTGGACAGGAAGTCTCCCCAACTGTCACAGACAGAAAAAAAAAAAAAATAAGTGCAATTCCAGGATATCACTACGTAATCCTAAAACTGCTCCCACCCCCTTCTAACACCTATACTAACTAACCTGTAGAAGAAAAATGTATATACTTATTCTCAACCTGCTCTGGTCCAGTCACAAGATCCCCCTGGTGTCCGAAAGGAAGGGCTACAGGGAGAGGAGAGAGGGCTCTGACAAGGGCTTGAATACCTAAGCAGTGACTTCACCTACAGGCTATCTATGGGTCATACATTGTTGGCTAGCTGACAGAGGGGAGCCAATCACATGAACGGACTGGAGTGGCCAAAAAATAAGTCGGTATATGCATCTTTCTTCTACAGGTTATTTATAGGTTTTGGAAAGTAGGGAAGAGTAGTTTTAAGACTACTGATTCTAAACCCTTTAATAACAAATCTGTTATACAGTACTTACCTGCTCTGTGCAGGGTTTTGCACGAAGCAGCCCCGATCTTCCACTTGCTATGGGGACACTTTATCAGTCCATAGACACACTGAGCGCAGCTCAGTTACACAGGGCTTTAGCAAACTAAATGCCTTTCAATTGGGGTTTACAGCTACTTTAATGATAGAGTGAGCTTTTTTTTTCTTCATTTCACTTTATAACCAGCAGCGTGGTAATGAAATTGTGACCATTATCAGACTGATAAATATGCCCTATTATTTTCAATTCAGTTTGTTTATAACTGTACAGTTGAAACATTCAAATGTTTTATTTTTTCATGCTAAACACTTTTACGAGGACAATTTTATCCTGCCAAATACATTGGTTCTAGGGGATCTAAATGTGCTGGTAACTAACAAAAAATAGTTTAATCCTAGAACTTTATGATATTAAATAGATCCTGCCAGATTATACATACAGTCCATTGCTGACTTCGCAGATTACAATGAAGTGCTTATATATATATATATATATATATATATATATATATATATATATATATATATATATATAAACGCTCTTGATTGCATTTCTTGTAAGTGAATAGTATACAGTAGTTTGACAATTTCATTTTCATATACAATGTATAAATGTGTGTGTGTGTGTATTTATGTATGTGTATATACACTGTATTGTCAAAAGTATTAGGACACCTGCCTTTACACGCACATGAACTTTAATGGCATCTTAGTCTGTAGGGTTCAATATTGAGTTGGCCCACTCTTTGCAGCTATAACAGCTTCAACTCTTCTGGGAAGGCTGTCCACAAGGTTTAAGAGTGTGTCTATGGGAATGTCTGACCATTCTTCCAGAAGCTCATTTGTGAGGCCCGGTACTGATGTTGAACAAGAAAGGACTGGTTCGCAGTCTCCACTATAATTCATCCCAAAGGTGTTGTATCAGGTTGAGGTCAGGACTCTGTGAAGGCCAGTCATGTTCCTCTACCCCAAACGCGCTCATCCATGTCTTTATAGAACTTGCTTTGTGCACTGGTCCAGATCATTTAGCGGAGGGGGGATTTTTGTGCGGGATCGTGCTTGGTCCCTTAGTTCCAGTGAAGGGAACTCTTAAGGCATCGGCATACCAAGACATCTCCCAACTTTGTGGGAACAGTCTGGGGATGGCCCCTTCCTGTTCCAACATGACTGCGCACCAGTGCACAAAGAAAGGTCTATAAAGACATGGATGAGTGCGTTTGTTCACAGTCCTGAAACCAAATGGGTGGATGCATCCGATACTGGACTTGGATTTGGTAAAAGGGTGTTTATTAGGTGGGTTTGACAACATAAACAGCCTTGTAATTAGTAGATATCAATACGCAATGAATTACTCCATACCTGTTTGTTTGTTGCAAGTCCACGATTTATGGGTGTTGCACCACTCTCTTCTGAGCTTTAATATCAGTCACTAGTGGTTTAGCAATTGCAGCTCGCCTGTGAATGTTTTGCTTATGGAGTTCTCTCTGCACAGTTTTTGTTGACACAGGCTCCCAGCGGAAGCAAGAGAATGTGAGGAAAGGGGAGAATAGCTTTCCCTTTCTCTCATGGGATGGTGGTGATAAGAGTTTCAAGCCCCCCCGTTGATTGATTTAAATAGGGGGGTTGTGATAGATCAGAAAAGGTCAGCTGATTGAGAATGTTCTGAAGGCTAGTCTAGGACAGGTAATTTTAAGGTCACCTAACCCCCCAGAAATTCCCAGGACCCCATTGTCTGAGGGGGGGGGTCTTTGCCAGTAGACAGAGGGATATTTGAAGAGCACCCCACTGATTTTTGTTTACCATTTTAAAGTATTATTTATGGTGCATTGTTAATTGTTTATTTGTGAAAACCAATGCAGAAATAAACAGCATCTCCCCGTTCTGCCTAGCAACTAGTGACGCCAATATCTGCTCCCTGTGATTGGAGCAGAGATCAGCATTCACTAGCTCACAGCCACGCCCCCCACAGTTAGAAACACGCCTCTAGGAACATATAACCCCTACACTGCCACCTAGTGGTTAACCCCTTCACTGCCCATGTCATTTACACAGGAATCCGTGCATTTAAATAGCACTGATTGCTGTATAAATGACAATGGTCCCAAAAATAATTTATATATATTTTTTGGGGGATATTTATTATAGCAAAAAGTAAAAAATGATGCGTTTATTTTTCAAAATTGTCGCTCTTTTTTTGTTTATAGCGCAAAAAATAAAAAATACCAAACCAAATACCACCAAAAGAAAGCTCTATTTGTGGGGAAAAAAGGATGTCAATTTTGTTTAGGAGCCACGTCGCACGACCGCGCAATTGTCAGTTAAAAACGACGCAGTGCCGAATCGCAAAAAGTGTTCTGGTCTTAAGCCAGCAAAATGGTCCGGTCTGAAAGTGGTTAAATGGACTGTAGTGCATTTTCAGTTTTGCAGAAACACACTAAACAATGCATAGGTGTGAACCAGGCCTTATAATGCAGCTATAGTATAGGCATTTAAATAGACCTCCACCAGAGGCAGAAAACAGATAATTCAACTGTTTTGACTTTTGCCAGCAATTGGGTTTTGAACTTTGTGTTTTTGCATATATAACTAAAATATGACGTGGATTATATTGTTTCTTGATCCCTTAAATTTGCTTTTTTTTTGTAGCAACTTGAACTGGTTGAGCCCAGTGGCTGGATACACATCCCTCTAACCGATGCTCATAAAAAGCCCATACGAACCTTTATGATTCAGATAGCAGTGTTGGCAAATCATCAGAATGGGAGAGACACTCACATGCGACAGATTAAAGTCTTCACACCAGTGGAAGAGAGTTCTATAGGAAAGTTCCCCAGATGTACCACTATTGATTTCATGATGCATCGTTTCATCAGGTGATCTAACCACGATCCAATAAATGGCTAACCCTAGCATTGTCACATATGAATGCTTTTTATTTTATTTTATTGCTGTTGTCAAAATGTATAGTTTTATTACCTGACACCAGGCTATAACTTTTTAATTTTCAGTCTGTTTTAGTATATTGGGGAACAGTTCGTTTGTTTCCTCATTGTTCATGGGTTTAATTATTGCGGTGTTTATATTTTTTTAAGCTGACATTTTTACAAACTTGTACTACTGCTATGAAAAAAAAGAAATTGATGTTGCATTCTTTCTGAAATGTGTTCATTGCAATGAAATGTTCTTTATGCCAAAAACATGATAACTTTTTACTTTTGCTTTTATTTTGTATATTTCCTTTTCAATAAATTGTATAGTATTTTTGGGGTATCTCTTCACTTTACCATCATATCATCCAATACCTGCAATTTAATTTTATGCTTTTGTACCAAGCTTAGTAGGAGTGTGCCTTGAATAATAAATAAATGTACCTCCTCTTTCAAAAGTGTACCTTTTTGTGTCCCTTCTTCTGTAGCCTCCTGGGATATTTGACATGGATTTTTCAGGAAGCTACAGGAGCAAACCCGCCATTTACTTATCGGTAAAAAAAAATGTTATATATATATTGCAGAGGAGGTGGGGAATTGCAGGGAGTAAAAGTCCATTTTGTGAGTGAAGTTCTGCTTTAATCAACTATAGTGTTTTGTAAAAGTATTGGCCCCCTTGATATTTTTCCTGTTTTCTTAGATTTCAACCTGGATTTAAAATGCTTTTTACCATGTAATATACACAACATGCCTTCAACTTTAAAGGTTCAAAATATTTTTTGTTGAGAAGAAATAATAACCAAGATAAAAAAAAAAATTTGTAATCCTGAGAGTGTATAAGTATTTACCCCCTTTTGCTATAAAAAAAAAAAACCCTAAATAAGCTGTGGTCAAAGCAAAGAACTTCAGAGGTCTCATAGTTAGATGATTACGTAGGGTCCACCTGTGCGTAACCAAAGTGTCACATGACATTATTATAAATACACCAGTTCTTAAAGGTCCTGAGTCTTCAACACCACTAAGCAAGCAGCATGAAGACCAAGGAGCTCTCCCAACAGGTCAGAGGCAAAGTTGTGGAGAAGTATAGATCATGGTTGGGTTATTAAAAAAACATCCCACGAAGCACTATTAAGTCCATTATTAAAATGTAAAGATTATGGCACCACTACAAGCCTCAAAAGACAAGGCTGCCCACCAAAACTCACAGGCCAGACAAGAGTTACTCAGAGATGCAACAGAAACACAAAATATAACACTGAAGGACACTTTAAACCATACAGTCCACAGTCCAGAGTGTGGCTCTATGGAAGAGTGGCTAGAAGAAAAACATTGCTTAAAGAAGAAAAATAGGAATGCGTGTTTAAGACTCCAAGCACATGGAAGCAATTTCTCTGGTCAGATCAGAATAAAATTTAACTTTTTTGGCCATTATGGGAAACGCAATGTGTGGTGCAAATCCAACCTTTCCCATTACTCATAGAACACCATATCCATAGTAAATCTTGCTTTAACAGGGATTGGACTAAGACCCCTTTCACACTGGGGCATATTTCAGGTGTTTTTCAAGCGCTTTAGCATTAAAAAAAAGCACCTGTAAAGCACCTGAAAGAAGCCGCAACTGCAATCCCAATGTGAAAGCCTGAGTGCTCTCACACTGAGACCCCTTTCACACTATGGCGTTTTTCAGGCGCGTTAGCGTTAAAATAAGCGGCTGTAAAGCGCCCGAAAGAAGCTGCAACTGCAATCCCAATGTAAAAGCCTGAGTGCTTTCACACCGAGGCGCTGCGCTGGCAGGGCGTCAAAAAAAGTCCTGCAAGCAGCTTCTTTGCAGCGCTTTTGGAGCGGTGAATACACCACTCCTAAAGCGCCTCTTCCCATTGAAATCAATGGGAAGCGCCTGAAAAACACTTGTAGCAGCATCGCTTTGTGGGCGCTTTTAACCCTTTTTTTGTAATTGCAGATTAGGCTTCTTTCAAGCGTTTTACATGTGCTTTTTTTTACCGCTAAAGCGCCTGAAAAATGCCCCAGTGTGAAAGGGGTCTAAAGGAAAGATGACTGGCACTGTTTCAGGTTTGAGACTAGGATGAAGGGTTCAACTTCCAGGGGGACAAAAACCCTAAATGTACTGAAGTGGTTTAAAGGGAAACATTTGCACATGGAAGTTTTTTTTTTTTTTGTCACAATAAAAAATATTTTGCACCTTCAAAGTCGTAAACATGTGCATACGTGACTTGTGAGCTTCTATAAAAAAACAAAATGCCCTACAATTTTTGTACAGCTGCTACAGGGGGTCCCCGACTTACAAACGACTCCTACTTACAAACGGAGGGAGACAACAGGAAGTGAGAGGAAATCCACCCCTAGGAAGGGAAATTCACTCCTGTAAGAGTTATTACATCTCCACTGATGCTTTATCACCAGTCCATGCTTCCCTAACAACCCAAAATTTTCAAAATCCAATTGTCATTGGGACAGAAGGTGAGGTGAAATCTTCTAAACAGGGGCACAGACAGCAAAACAAATGTTACAGGGGTGATAACCCTTCTCTATGTGTTATCTAAAAAACTTAAAAATTGATTTTTTGGCTGGAGCTACACTTAACAAATGTACCTGTTCCGACTTACAAACCGATTCAATTTAAGAACAACCCTACAGTCCCTATCTTGTTTGTAACCCGGGCACCCCCTGTATATATGTGTATATATATATATATATATATATATATATATAATTACAATTACACTCACAGGACACTATATTAGGTACACCTTGCTAGTACCGGGTTGCACTCCCTTTTGCCTTCAGAACTGCCTTAATTCTTCATGGCATAGATTCATCAAGGTTTTGGAAACATTCCTCAAAGATTTTGGTCCATATTGACATGATAGCATCACGCAGTTGCTGTAGATTTGTCGGCTGCAAATCTTTCATTCCACCACATTCCAAAGGTGTGCTATTAGATTGAGATCTGGTGACTGTGGAGACCATTGGAGTACAGTGAACTCATCATCATGTTCAAGAAACCAGTTTGAGATTATTTGAGCTTTGTGACATGGTGCATTATCCTGCTGGAAGTAGCTATCAGAAGATGGGTACACTGTAGTCAAAAAGGGATGGACATGATCAGCAACAATACTCAGGTAGGCAGTGCCGTTTAAACAATGCTCAATTGGTACTAAGGGGCCCAAAGTATGCCAAGAAATTATCCCCCACACCATTACACCACCGCCACCACTCTGACCCATTGATACAAGGCAGGATGGACCCAAGCTTTCATGTTGTTTACGCCAAATTCTGACCCTACCATATGAATGTTGCAGCTGAAATCAAGACTCATCAGACCAGGCAATGTTTTCCCAAACTTCTGTTGTTCAATTTTGGTGAGCGTGTGCGAACTGTAGCCTCAGTTTCCTGTTCTTAGCTAACAAGAGTGGCATAGCGAGATGGTATTCTGCATACCTTGGTTGTAACGAGTGGTTATTTGACTTACTGTTTCTATCATCTCGAACCAGTTGCCAATTCTTCTCTGACATCAACAAGGCATTTTCGTCCACACAACTCCTGCTCACTGGATATTTTCTCTTTTTCGGACCATTTTCTGTAAATCCTAGAGATGGTTGTCCCAGTAGATCAGCAGTTTTTAAAATACCCAGACCAGCCCATCTGGCAGCAAAAACCATGCCATGTTCAAAGTCACTTAAATCTCCTTTCTTCTCCATTATGATGCTCAGTTTGAACTTCAGCAAGTCTTCTTCACTATGTCTAGATACCTAAAATGCATTGAGTTGCTGCCATATGATTGGCTGATTAGCAATTTGGGTTACCAAGCAATTGAGCAGGTCACACACACACACAGTGCCTTGAAAAAGTATTCATACCTCTTGAATTTTTCCACTTTTTGTCATGTTACAACCAAAAACGTAAATGTATTTTTTGGGGATTTTATGTGAAGTAGAATTAAAATGATAAATGGTTTTCCAAAATTTTTTACAAATCAATATCTGAAAAGTGTGGCATGCATTTGTATTCAGCCCCAATAGTCAATACTTTGTAGAACCGCCTTTCGCTGCCATTACAGCTTCAAGTCTTTTTGGGTATGTTCTACAAGCTTTGCGCATCTAGAGAGTGACATTTTTGCCCATTCATCCCTGCAAAATAGCTCAAGCTCTGTCAGATTGGATGGAGAGCATCTGTGAACAGCAATTTTCAGGTCTTGCCAGAGATTCGCAATTGGATTTAGGTCTGCACTTTGACTGGGCCATTCTAACGCATGAATATGCTTTGATCTAAATCATTCTATTGTAGCTCTGGCTGTATTTTTAGGGTCGTTGTCCTGTTCGAAGGTGAACCTCCGCCCCAGTCTCAAGTCTTTTGAAGACTCTAACAGGCTTTCTTCTCAGATTGCCCTGTATTTGGCTCCATCCATCTTCTCATCAACTCTGACCAGCTTTCCTGTCCCTGCTGAAGAAAAGCATTAACACAACATGATGCTTCCACCACCATGTTTTACAGTGGGGATGGTGTGTTCAGGGTGATGTGCAGTGTTAGTTTTCCGCCACACATAAAGTTTTGCTTTTAGGCCAAAAAGTTCAATTTCAGTCTCATCTGACCACAGCACCTTCTTCCACATGGTTGCTGTGTCCCCCACATGGCTTCTTGCGAACAGGACTTCAAACGGGACTCTGTGGTTTTTATTTTTTGCAATATAAATTAAAAAACACAGAACATTTAAAAAAAAAAAAAACTAGGGTACATTTTCTGGAATTTACGCTGCTTTTAGTTTATGACTGCCTATCTCAATTATTGAAAAATTACCACAAGTTACCAAAGTTGTCACTGAAATGATATATTGCTCAAACATGACATAGGTATATGTGAAATGACATTCCAAAATACATTCTGCTGCTTCCGAATACGGGGATGCCACATGGGTGTGGGACTTTATGGCAGTCTAGCCGAGTACAGAACCCCGAAAACCAAGCACCGCCTTCAGGTTTTTTAAGGGCGTAAATTTTTGATTTCACTCCTCACTACCTCTTACAGTTTCGGAGGCCATGAAATGCCCAGATAGCACAAACCCCCCCCCCCCCCCCCAAATGACCCAATTTTGGAAAGTAGATACCCCAAGCTATTTGCTGAGAGGCATATTGAGTATTTTGCAGATCTCGCTTTTTGTCACAAAGTTTTGAAAGAAGAAGAAAAATGTTTTTTCTTTTCCTTTCTTCAATTTCCAAAACAAATGAGAGCTGCAAAATACTCACCATGCCTCTTAGCATATACCTTGGGGTGTCTACTTTCCAGAATGGGGTCATTTGGGGGGGGGGTTTGTGCTATCTGGGCATTTCTTGATGGCCTCAAACTGGTAGTGAGGAGTGAAATCAAAAATGTACACCCTTAGAATGCCGAAAGGCTGTGCTTGGATTTTGGGGTCCTGTACGGGGCTAGACTGACAAAAAGTCCCAAACATGTGGTATCCCCGTACTCAGAAGAAGCAGCAGAATGTATTTTGGGGTGTAATTTCACATATGCCCATGGCATGTTTGAGCAATATATAATTTAGTGACAACTTTGTGAAAAAAAAATAAAATACATTTGTAATTTTTCCCCCGAAACTTGTGGCAAAATATAAAATATTCCCATGGACTTAACGTGCCTATCGGCAAATAGCTTAGGGTGTTTACTTTGAACTGTCCTGGTATTTTATGCACAACATTAGAAGCTAATGCCACACATCAACCACCATCTTCTGACCACTTAAAGACAAAGCCCTACCTGACACGTTTTGTTTACATACATTTTTTTTTGCTAGAAAATTACTTTGAACCCCTAAACATTATATATATTTTTTTAAAGCAAAGGCCCAGCAGATTAAAATGGTGGGTGTTGCAATTTTTTTTTTCGCATAGAATTTGCGCAGTGATTTTTCAAAAACGTAATTTTTTGGGAAAAAAAACACTTTCTTGAATTTTAATGCACTAAAACACACTATATTGCCCAAATGTTTGGGATAATCTAAAAGATGATCTTATGCGAGTACATAGATACCAAACACAACATGCTTTAAAATTGCGCACAACCGTGCAGCGGTCACTAACTACATACATTTTTAAAGCCTTTACAGGTTACCACTTTAGATTTACAGAAGAGGTCTACTGTTAGAATTATCGCCCTTGATCTGACGCTCGCGGTGATATCTGACATGCATGGTGCAATTGCTGTTTACATATGACACAAGACCGACGCTTGGGCTCGCCTTTGCACACGAGCATGGAGGGGACTGGGGTGCTTTTTTTTAAATTTATTTTGCCTTTTTATTTTATTTTTACACTGTTCCTTTCATTTTTTTTATAATTTTTATTGTTATCACAGAGAATGTAAATATCCCCTATGATAGTAATAGGTAGTGAAAGGTACTCCTTTTTTTATTTATTTATTTGGATCTATTAGATTCTAGATCTCTCCTCTGCACTCAAAGCATCTGACCACACCAAGATCGGTGTGATAAGATGCTTTCCCAATTTATCAATGGCGCTGTTTATATCCGGCGAAACCGAAGTCATGAAATGCTCGTAGCTTCCAGATTCCAGTTTCTTAGGCCATAGAGATGATTGGAGCCATTCTAGTTTTTGATCAGCTCTATGGTCAGATGGCGTAACCAACGGCTGCATTATCAGGTTCCCCGGTGAGACAGGAGAGCCAGAGAAAATCATCGAAAATGGGGACATTCCCTCCCACTGCTTGTAAAAGTAGTCTAGCGGCTAATTAGCCACTAGGATTGCTTTTACATGAAAGCCAACCACTGCCTGAAACGATACCAAGATGATATCTAAACCTGCAGACATCACTCTGGTATAACCACTCAAATTCCAGCAACATACCAGTACGTTGCTGGTCCTTGTTGGGCATATATTGTAACGTTCTTTTTTTTTTTTTCATGCAGCCTGTGGGCTGAACGAAAAAAGAGATTGATCGGTGGGTATGCCCACCATTAGAATACCGCCCTGCATCCACCGACTTCTAAAGATGGGCATACATGCACCATTTAAAATCACCTCCTACAGCGAAGGAGTCACTGATTTACCTATAGTGAGAGCAAATGCTGTTGCTGTCAAGATAAATCAGTGCTGCAGCTAAATAGCGTACCTGATTTCTTGTTAAAAAAAATAGCGTACCTGAAAACAATGGTAACAACAAGACATTAACGCAATAAAACAACAATTTGTGCCAAAAAAGAGTAAAAAAATATATGCCGAAGCATGGGGGCAATCCACCCATATTGTTAGGGGAAAATCGCCCCTCCACCTCTGCCCCCATGCTTCAGCATATAAGCTCTTTTTTTTTTTTTCCAACTGTGGAGGTGAAATCACCTCCTACAGCGCTGGAGTTGCTAATTTACCTATCGTGAGAGCAAGCGCTGTTGCCGTCAAAATAAATAAATCAGTGCTGCAGCTGAATGGCGTACCTAATAAGAAAATAGTGGTTAACAATAAAACACAGTAAACAGTAAAATATAAAGTAATTACATACCTGAAAAGCAAACATGATAAAACATAGTAACAATAAAACATTGCAGTTATAAAATACAGTAAAACAGAGCATAACACTAGATAGAGAATTGAGAAAGAAGAACAATAAAACTACAACTATTTCTGGCTTTTTTTCAACTTTATATATTTTTTTTTTTACACTTTTATTTGTAATTGTAGCAGTTCGGACCCAGGTTCAGGTCTCTCAAAATGCGATGGCATCTTTGGAGATCCTGTGAAAGTGTGTCTTATGGTCCGTTCGCACAGCCAACAAAAGTCCGATGAAACCTGGAAAAAGTTGGTCCGATGGAGCGTACACATGGTCGGATGTTGGTCCAAACCAGCTAATTTGCATGTTGGTTGTCAAAAAGTCAGATCGTGTGTACGGGCCTTTAGTCTGTGCAGTGCTGTACCCTACGCAAATACTCCACTAGTGTGTGGTAGCGTTCAAAACATTCCCCGATGCAAAGACCAGGCTGGTTAGCACAGGAGGGACAATAATTGACACAACATCTTCTTTGGGGTGCTCTTTGGGTAGGGCTACCAGTGAGGGAAAATGCCTCTCATGCAGCCGACTCACTGCATTTGCATTGGGAATTTGGACCACAGCACCATCTGGAAACAGAAGGGCTGTGATGATCTCTTCCTGGAATTTAAGGAAGGATCCAGTTCGTCCTGATGCCTTGTATAACACATAAGCGTTCAGCAGAGCCAATTGGAATCAGTATACATACACTTTTTTGTACCAGCGTCTGGCCTTACAGGCAATTAAGTACAGCGCCATAAACTGGTCGTTGAGGTCCACCCCTCCCACATTAAGGTTGTATTTGTGGCCACAGAGGGGTTTCTCCACAACACCAGTTGCCGTTGTAATTTGGACTGTTATATCTGCGGGAAGGAAGGACAGAACAAAAACATTCTTATTATCCCTCCACTTCACTGCGAGCAAATTATTACTTCTCAAGCAGGCTCTCTTCCCCAGCCTAAGGCAGGAATCTACACGCTGCTGGGGTAAGCCCCGAAGATTAGATCGCACAGTGCCACATGCGCCAATTCCATGATCAAACAAGTGACTAAAAAGTGGCACGCTTGTGTAATAATTTTCCACGTACAAGTGGTACCCCTTTTCTGATTAAGAATGACACCAAGTCCCACACAATCTTACCAGTGCTCTCTATGTAGTCTGGGCAGTTCTCCAGCTCTACGTTACTCTTCCCTCATAAACCATAAAACTATATGTATAGCCTGTTGCCCTGTCATAGAGCTTATACATCTTGGCCCCATATCTGGCACGCTTGCTGGGAAGATACTGTTTGAATGACAAGGGGCCAGAAAATTTAATCAGGGGCTCATCAACGCAGACAACTTGATCGGCAGTAAACAAGGCTGCAAACTATTGGTTGAAGTGGGGCCACATTTTGTAGAGCCGATCGTATTCAGGGTCACCCCGGGGACGACATTAAAATGCATGAACCGCAAGATCTTCTCATATCGTGTCCTGGTCATGGAGGCAGAGAACACGGGCATATGGTGAATTGGGTCAGTGGACCAATATGACAGCAACTCACTTTTTTTAGTTATGCTCATGAGGAGGCATAGGCCCAGGAAGGTCTTAAATTCGGAGACCGTAATAGGTCTCCAATCTCTGCCAAGGGTCAACTGGGAATTAGCGGCGATTAATTGACCAGCATACAAATTGCTTTGGTCCACAATAGATCTATAGAGATCTTCCATGAAAAACAGCTAATAAAAATCAAGTGACGTAAAATCAACTGTTTCCACCTGAATTAAGGGTTGGCCAGTGAATGGGGGAAGTACGGGTACTGCAGAAGTGGTGGGCTCCCAATTCGGATTGGCAAATGCAGCAGGTAGGGCACTATGGGCTCGACGAGCCTGTCTTTGTCTTCTTGGTGGCTGCGGGACACTACTTGTGCTAGCCACATCACCAGCTTTAACTGCACTTATGGGACAGTCGCCACGTCACCAAGTGTTACTGCAGTGCTGGATGTACGACCAAGATGTACTAGGGCGCTGGTGCTTGCCAGTTCACCAGAAGGATGAGCGGCACTAGTACTGGCTCTTTGCTCCATACAAGAGACCTGCAGTTCTTGCACCTCAACAACAGCAGAAGAACGGTTTTGGGTCCTCTTCACTCTCATCTGTCATGCTCAGAAACGTGTAGGCCTCTTCACTAGTGTACCTTGGATTGGACATTGTGGCCTCTAAATTTACTGGTACAACTAGATAAACTCACAGGAAAAAAGAGCACCTGATTGTCAGTGACTGCTTCAAACGCTACCAAAAAAACTGTTAGCGTTCGCAGGGATCAGGCCTGACTCTGCAAATGCTGCAGTTATGTGTTTAGTGTTTTGTAACTGACAGTGATCGATTGATACTGCACTTAGGTGGGCTGTGCGGAGGAGCTAGCAGGTATCTGGGCTGATCCCACTACCGCTACATTTTTGGGAACCCTAAACTACTGGGGACGCTAGTATAGATCTGATCAGATCAAACATATTGATCCGTCCAGACACTACACTACTAAGGGAGGTATATGGTGCGTGTGTGGGTGTTAGCGCTACTGGCACTAATCTGACGCTGCGACGCAGACCCTAACTGACGCTAAAACCTAACTGATGTCACCCACCGGGTGATCAGGGGGTTAAACCTTTATTAGGTAATATATGGCGGGTACTCCGGCGATATAAAAAAAATAACTAACTTACCAGCGTCACCCGTGGCACTAATACGGTGATCACTGGTGACGGGAGGGGATCAAGGGGTTAAACCTTTATTGCGGGGGTTAGGGGGGTACCCTAAAGCTACCTGGGCCTACTACTAACTGCCCTAACGCTGATTAGTGTCACAAATGACACCAGTACAGTGATCAGTGAAAAATCTGACAACTGCACTGGGTGACACTGTGACAGGGAGTGAAGAGGTTAACTGTGGGGGTAGACTACTTACTGTGAAATGTTCTCTCTCCTCTCTCTGGAGCAAAAAGAGTTCCACGAGGGGAGATGACATCACTTCCCCTGCCTGTGTTTACACTTACAGGCAGGGGAAGCATTTCATTTGTCAGAACCGATCAGCAGGTCCAGGCCAGAATTCATCCTGAAGATTGATTGGTTCTGTAACAAATCTGATCATCGCGGGCACGAGTGCCGTACGGGCACGGAGATTCGCACCACGGAGCTATTCTGCCGCCGTATATGAGCTGGTCGGTAACTGGTTATTGCCAGTAAAACAGGAAAAATACCAAGGGAGGTGAATACTTTCACCACGCATTGTATGCATATGAATTACCTTAGATGGGAAAAGCATTAGCTAAGCAGTATACAAGTATCCACAATGACCAACGGATAGCTTGGCACAGGTAGACAAGCACCACATTTTTAGTATCTGGACAGCTATTGATCTGCTAAAGAGCTTTTATACACATATTAAAGGTAGTTATTGCCTAATTATGATCTGATTTGATGATATCAGATTACTTTTTTTAACCTAGCATCTAGAAATTATGATGAATTAATTATGATGAATTAATTAGACATCTGATAGGCCATCTTCAAGTGTATGCTGCCTTGAGAGAGGTTCAGAAGGCATGACAAACAGGATATGTGCAGCTCTTCAGTTTTTTTACCATTTTTCTTGTAGCAAACTACTGCTTCGTTTGTTATTGACATGGCAATGGGGTTCTGCCCTACAAGGACCCTGTAACTGAAAAAATACAATACAAATGCTTTTTACTTTATACTTGTCTTTCCTTCCTACTTATCTCTGGATCAGCAGGAGAGACACCCAGAACTATTTTAGACATCCTTAGCACGATGGAACAATAGAGTGGCTGCAAATCATTGCTTTTATAGACCACTAACAATCCATTAGGTAAGCGAACACTATTGCACTTCACTCTTTATAATTCAGGAGAACATTTTTCTTTTTTGACCTGTCTTGGAACCTCAAGTATCTTTACAATATCTAAATTATATTGGTTATAAAGCTGAGATCCATACAGGAAGCAGTGGTGGAACACCTGTAACCAGGATTTTGTGGTTTAAGTGTTAATAGGCATGTAAGTTTCAGATGACTGTACGATGCCTCTGGTAATTCTAATGGAGAGGATAAGGAAGTGGGAGAGGAAAATGAAAGGCCACCTGTGTTGAGAAACTATGTACTCTTCAGAGCACAACTGATATTTTATCTTCCCAGCAGTGACTAAAAATCTTGTAAAAAGAATGGAATTAAATGGAGCCTTGTGATTTATTTCTAAGAGTTGGACATCCTAATAAAAACCACAAAATATGTATAAAAGATTATAGCCGCTGGAACAAACTATATTCCTTTTTTTTTCATCTTGGGTGTATCCTTAGAGTACACATTTAATAAAACTTAAGTTTAAAACATTTTATTTTATTTTTCTCCAAGTTTTTTTTTTTTTTTTTTAAAGATTCACACTAGTTATTTAACTTATTGTATCAGTTCATAGCCTTTTTTCTCTACTTTTTTTTTTATTAGACAGCAATACTTGTGACATTGCACTAAATCCATCTAGGGATTTACTTGATGAACTGAGAGTGCCAACTTGGCTTGATCACAAAGAACCTCACATTTAAGTCAAAAGGAATTTGAATGCATTGGTGCCAAATCAACACATTTACAGTTTATTGAGGAACACTTTACATTGATTTATTGAATTAAAATTAATTTATAAGCTTATGATAGCAGAGACTCATACTGCTTGAGTTTTGTGGTCATTAGTAACAATATTCAAGGAAATACATAGCTGGCACCATCTTGTATTATAGCTACATTAAAAAACACATTTTAAAAGAAGTGTAACCGAGTCAAAGCAGAGTGGGGAAAGAAAAGAAGTTCTTGAAAACATTTTTGAATTTTTGAAGGTGCAGTATTCAGTGCTGCAATATCCATATATTATGCTTTAGCATTGAATTTAAAGCATATGAAAAAAAAAATTCATTGAAAAACCAAGCTTTCGGGGCCAATAAAGTACACTTCTTTCTTGTTCATTGAGGACCCAGGAATTCAAATTGTGGGCCAGTAACGCTTGCCCTTTAAGGGTCAGTGTCTCTTCAAGGGTGTCCTGGGGCAAAAGGCATCTTCCTCAGCAGAAGATGCATAGCGCTCAGTCTAGGAAGGCTCACTCCTCCTCGTAGGGCTTGAATTTAAAGCATATGAAAAAAAAAATTCATTGAAAAACCAAGCTTTCGGGGCCAATAAAGTACACTTCTTTCTTGTTCATTGAGGACACAGGAATTCAAATTGTGAGCCAGTAACGCTTGCCCTTTAAGGGTCAGTGTCTCTTCAAGGGTGTCCTGGGGCAAAAGGCATCTTCCTCAGCAGAAGATGCATGGCGCTCAGTCTAGGAAGGCTCACTCCTCCTCGTAGGGCTTGAATTTAAAGCATATGAAAAAAAAGATTCATTGAAAAACCAAGCTTTCGGGGGCCAATAAAGTACACTTCTTTCTTGTTCATTGAGGACACAGGAATTCAAATTGTGAGCCAGTAACGCTTGCCCTTTAAGGGTCAGTGTCTCTTCAAGGGTGTCCTGGGGCAAAAGGCATCTTCCTCAGCAGAAGATGCATGGCGCTCAGTCTAGGAAGGCTCACTCCTCCTCGTAGGGCAAAATGTCTTCTGGCTTTACAAAGTGGTGGACGTTTAATAGCCTTTGCTGGCATTTGGAAAACCAACATTTTAGATGCTTGTGTATGGGAGGCAGTTACCTGGGGCTGCAAGTTAAAATTCTGCTCCCAGCCCCCTCCTCAGTTAATTTACTGTATTTTCAGCCTACCTGCACCAATCATTAGGGAGGAACCAGGCGTCTTGCTGTGGCAAGAGGTAGAAAGGATCCTGTCCTGGGTATCACTGCAATCCCTGCATTGTCCACTGTTTACATCCCAGAAGTAGACAATTGTTAGGCAGACTACCACAGCAGGCAACACCTGGAAATGGGGGAAGGGGCCCTCAAACTCGGAGGTGATCCAGGACCCGTTCCACAGGTGGAGACTGCATGGTGTAGCTTCCCTCCATGTTCAACAGTAAACTGGACACATTTGTTTCCAGGTACAGGCATCCTCTTGCAGAAACAGTGGATGCTCTGGTGGCTCGGTGGGATCAGTACAGCCTGATCTACACCTCTGTTCCCCTGAAACTCCTTTCTTGTTAGCTCCGGTAACCCTGATAGGTCGTGACTGGCCCAGGTAGATGTGGAACTCCAATCTGATCAGACTCTTAGCAGACCCTTCATGGGCTCTTCCAGATTGTCTGAATCTTCTTTCCTGACTTTAACGGTGTAGCTGTTGAATCCTACGTTGTGAGGGGCTGAGGCATCTCTGACTCTGGGATATAACTACTTTGCCAAAAGCTAGGAAGTCTACTTCCTACATGGTCTATCATAGTACATACCACAGCGCTGTAGTAGTTCATTGAGAACTACAAGCCGACAGCCGCTAAGGATGTCGGGGCTTGTAGTTCATTCAGACGCATAGAGCTGTGTGCATGAATGACGCGGCCATGTGGGAGGAGCCATGCACAGCCGCACTGCCATGGGGGGTTGCTCTAGCACTAATATCCTTTCATCAAAAGAGCAGGTCCAGGTATTAGCACACAGTGCTGCAGCAGTGAAATACATGTCTAAATAGGGGGACACCAGTAGCCTTAGGGGCGGAGCCGGTGACACACAACAAGGTTACAGGAAGTAGGGCAGAAGTTCACATCACAGCTTCTGACAGCTGATCACGACTGTTAATACTAAAGTTTCCAAAGGAGCATGAGCAACCATTTTTCTTGCCAGATAACAGATCTAATGATTATCGTATGATTAGTGTGGTGTTTGCACGAAAGAATTTGCGTGTACAAGATAGAGCAAGAATGGTAACTAAAGAACGAACCAAAAGAAGAAAAGGGCAATGAAAACAAGTATTGTTTACAATGAAAAATGCAATAAAACGGGAAAAAATCATATTATGCATATTATTAGGCCTTCAACACAGATTAAATAGCATGTTTTCTGAATAACAATAGATTATCATGATGATACTTTTTGGACTATGTTTTCTTTGTAAAAAAGCTATTATAATTATTTAAATTACCCCCGTTCAAAAGTCTGCATACCCTTAGTTCTTAATACCGTGTATTGCGCCCTTTAGTATCAATGATAGAAAGAAAACGTAAAGTTCTGGCGCATAAAGTGTGTGTGCCCAAATTCAAAGTCTCTGGGGAGTTTAATTGAATTAAATGGAAACTCAGTCCAAAGAGTCCATACAAAAGAGTCTAAATAAAAATTCCTAAAAAGTTATTACTGTGTCAGTGGCAGCCATCCTTAAGAGTGTGTCCAACTCTGAAAAGACATAAGGAAAGGAAGGGGGAAGGCACAACTAAGTGTAGTATTAAAGTCAGTTTTTAATTGCACAGGGTGAAGAAACACAGGATGAAGGGTTGAAAGGTGCTCATAGTAAGGTAGTCTGCCCGGGTTGTAGTGCTGTCCTACACACTCCGCTTCCTGGTCGCTGACAGTGGATGGTAGGAGACCGCTGCTCTCTGCAACTGAAGGAAACTCACGCTGAGTGGAACGCTTGGGCGGATTGATGTGACTTTTATACAGGGCACTTTTACCCCCTTCCTGCCCAGGCCAATTTTCAGCTTTCAGCGCTGTCACATTATGAATGACAATTACGCAGTCATGCAACACTGTGCATAAATACATTTTTTATCATTTTGTTCACCAAATAGTGCTTTCCTTTGGTTGTATTTGATCACCACTGGGTTTTTTAATTTTTTGCGCTACAAATTAAAAAGACTGAAAATTAGTTCCTGTTATAAAATTTTGTAAATAAGTAAGTCTTTACCTTCACTGACGGGCACTGATGGACACTGATGAGGAGGCACTGATATGCAGCACTTATAGGCGGCACTGATGAGGAGGCACTGACAGGCATCCATGATGGGCACTGATTGGCATAACTGGTGAGCACAGGTGGGCACCTTTTGGCATTACAGGCTGGCACTGCTTGGCATCACTGGTGGGCATCCCTGAAGGGCATGCACTGATAATCAATGCGCTGATTATCAGTGCAGACTCCCCCCTGTCAGGAGAGCCGTTTATTGGCTCTCCTCTATTCGCGCCCTCTCAAGCACTAATGGAGGAAGCCGATAACCGGCACTTCCTGATTACGATGTGATCAGCTGATGCAGTGTGTCAGATAGACACACTGCACCAATGATCGGCGCGTGTGCGAGTGGCTTATCATAATATCATATAACGCCCAGTCAGGATAATGGAACCCCCGCCCAGCCGTCATTCTGCTATAGGCCATGCGGAAAGGAGTTAAAGGGGAACCTAACTCATAACAATTTGATAAAAAATACCACATTAATAATTATGCTACCAAAATTAGTATGTGGTCTAAATTGCCTCCAGCATTGCTCCTGTTTCTTCTTGCTGAAGCCCAGAGCCCCAGCAGTAAATCATAAAGTGGAACTAAACCCATCAATTTAACGGTTTAAAAAAAATGTTACATTACAGGAATGCTGGGATTGCTAACTGTCACATTTGCTTGTGTCCTCTACCAAACTGCCAAATCATCAAACGACTGGTGTCATAATTAATCACATTTGCTGAACCATGGCAGTTGCAAATTAAACAGAAGCAGCTTCCTTGGCTGTAAAGGATAGGAGGGTTTAATACCTTTTTAAGACTGTCAGCAGATCAACCTCTACAAATTCGTCAGTGTCTAAAAATAGAGAGCAACTGAGCATGTGCAGAGCATGTGTGTGTGAGACATTGTATTACTGGATTTTAACCACTTTACAACCAGCGCACGACGATGTACATCCCTTTTTTGAAGAGGGATATCTCGGTAACGGCAGCAGCTGCTGCCACAACCGAGATATCCATCTCTTCAGGCCTGTTCGTATTTACGATAATGGTGGTCTCCGCGGTGGATTCGCTGCGAGATCACCGTTATTGGCGGCGGGAGAGGTGCCCCCACCCCACCGCCGCTCTCCCGTGTCCTCCGCCGCTTACCGGAGCCGTCGGTTCCACCCATACCTCTTAAAGGAACATTTTTTCAATGTCATTTTTTCAAATGACAATTTTTTTATTTTATTTATTTTTTTGCATTTAAGTCCAAATATGAGATCTGAGGACTTTTTGACCCCAGATCTCATATTTAAGAGGACCTGTCATGCTTTTTTTCTATTACAACGGATGTTTACATTCCTTGTAATAGGAATAAAAGTGACCCAATTTTTTATTTTTTTTTAAAAACAGTGTAAAAATAAATAAAATCAAGCAAAATAAATAAGAAATATATTTTTTTTTAAAGCGTCCTGACGAGCTTGCGCGCAGAAGCGAACGCATACGTGAGTAGCGCCCGCATATGAAAACGATGGTCAAACCACACATGTGATGTGTCACCGCGATCGGTAGAGCAATAATTATAGCCCTAGACCTTCTCTGTAACGCAAAACATGCAACCTGTAGAATTTTTTAAACGTCGCCTATGGAGATTTTTGAGGGTAAATGTTTGATGCCATTCCACGAGCGGGCGCAATTTTGAAGCGTGACATGTTGGGTATCAATTTACTCGGCGTAACATTATCTTTCACGATATATAAAAAAATTGGACTAACTTTACTATTGTCTTATTTTTTTATTAAAAAAAGTGCGCTTGCAAGACCGCTGCGCAAATACGGTGTGAAAAAAAGTATTGCAACGACTGCCATTTTATTCTCTAGGGTGTTAGAAAAAAAACAATATATAATGCTTTGGGGTTCTAAGTAATTTTCTAGCAAAAAAAACTGTTTTAAACATGTAAACCCCTAAAATCCAAAACGAGGCTGGTCTTAAAGTGGTTAAACAATATAGGCACTGACAGTGTGGGGTGCATTTGTATTCAGCCCCCCTTAGTCAATACTTTGTAGAACCACCTTTCGCTGCAATTATAGCTGCAAGTCTTTTTGGGTATGCCTCTTCCAGTTTTGCACATCTAGAGAGTGAAACTTTTCCCCTATCTTCTTTGCAAATTAGCTCAAGCAGTCAGATTGGATGGAGAGCATCTCTGAACAGCAATTTTCAAGTCTTGCCACAGATTCATTAAGGTCTGGACTTTGACTGGGCCACTCTAACACATGAATATGCTTTGATCTAAACCATTCCAATGTAGCTCTGGTTGTATGTTTAGGGTCGTTATCCTGCTAGAGAGTGACATTTTTTCCCATTCTTTGCGAAATAGCTTAAGCTCTGTCAGATTGGATAGAGAGCGTCTGTGAACAGCAATTTTCAAGTCTTGCCACAGATTTTCAATTGTATTTAGGTCTGCACTTTGGGTTATTCTAACACATGAATATGTTTTGATCTAAACCATTCGATTGTAGCTCTAGTTGTATGTTTAGGGTCGTTGTCCTGCTAGAAGGTGAACCTCCGCCCCAGTCTCAAGTCTTTTGCAGACTCTAACAGACTTTCTTCTAAGATCGCCCTGTATTTGGCTCCATCTATCGTCCCATCAACTCTGACCAGTTTCCCTGTCCCTGCTGAAGAATAGCATCCCCACAACATGATGCTGCCACCACCATGTTTCACTGTGGGGGTGGTGTGTTCAGGGTGATGTGCAGTGTTAGTTTTCCGCCACACATAGCGTTTTGCTTTTAGGCCAAAAAGTTCAATTTTGGTCTCCTCTGACCAGAGCACCTTCTTCCACATGTTTGCGGTGTCCCCTACATGGTTTCCTGCAAACTGGACTTCTTATGGATTTATTTCAACAATGGCTTTCTTCTTGCCACTCTTTCATAAAGGCCAGATTTGTGGAGTGCTGACTAATAGTTGTCCGGTGGACAGATTCTGCCAACTGAGCTGTGGATGTCTGCAGGTCCTCCAGAGTTACCATGGGACTCTTGGCTGCTTCTCTGATTAATGCTCTCCTTGACCTGCATGTCAGTTTAGGTGGATGGCCAAGTCTTGGTAGGTTTGCAGAACAGCTGTATTTATACTGGGATTAAATTACACACAGGTGGACTCTGTTTACTAATTAGGTGACTTCTGAAGACAATTTGTTCCACTAGATTTTAGTTAGGGGTATCAGAGTAAGGCCCCTTTCACACTGGGGCGGTGCGGGGCGGCGACGGTAAAGCAGCGCTATATTTAGCGCTGCTTTACCATCGTTTTACCCGCGGTATGCGGCCGCTAGCGGGGTGGTTTTAACCCCCGCTAGCGGCCGCAAAAGGGTTAAAAACCTCCGCAAAGCGCCGCTGTAGCGGCGGTTTGCGGGCGGTATCCCCGCGGTTTCCCATTGATTTCAATGGGAAGAAGCGGTATAGGAGCGGTAAATACACCGCTCCTTCACCGCTCCAAAGATGCTGCTAGCAGGACTTTTGTTGCGGTCCTGCTAGCGCACCGCTCCAGTGTGAAAGCCCGCCGGCTTTCACACTGGAGTGAATGGGGCCGTTTTTTTCAGGCGGTATACAGGCGCTATTTTTAGCGCTGTACCGCCTGAAAACCGCCCCAGTGTGAAAGGGGCCTAAAGGGGGCTGAATACAAATGCATGCCACACCTTTCAGATATTTGTAAAAAAAAATTGAAAACCAAAACCAACTTTCCTTCCACTGCACAATTATGTGCCACTTTGTGTTGGTCTATCACATAAAATCCCGACAAAATACATTTACATTTTTGGTTGTAACATGACAAAATGTGGAAAATGTCAAGCGGTATGAATACATTTTCAAGGCGCTGTATTTTAAATGTTTTACATAGCTATACCTGCAAAAGGAGCCAGCCTGAAGTGATCTAGCAGGACTTAATTTTCTGACTAAAGTTCTACTTAACTAATTTTGTGTTTCATTTTGTGACTGCTAGTGCCAGCGGTACAACTACTCCAGCAAGTATTGTGCTGTTTTGTTAATTAATACTTTCCAGTTTCCAGTCATTGAGAAATGGAACATCACTGGTATATTCATATTAAGCTCATATGTTTTGAAGATGTTAGCTGCCATTGCAAAGTCTGTTCATCTTATATGACTTCTTAATCTTTGGCAGCTGGGCATTGAGCAATGGAGAGGATGATTAAAGCAGCCTTGGCTCTTACACATGGAAGATAATTACTGACGTACGGAAGTAGTTTGAAGTAAGAAAGACTGTAAAGGTCACTTAGGGAAGGCAAATTACTAGACCTTTTCAAGTGTGAATAACAAAAAACGTAATTCACATATTGAGGGGCGGGATGAATAAAGTAATAAAATAAAAGTAGTAAAATTCCTCACCAAACAGCTTTTATTAAGTAATTCAATCTAAGAATTAAGCTCAGCATACCTGGCGTCAGGGCCGGTGCTACCACTAAGAAAGCTAGGCAGCCGCCTAGGGCGCACTGCTGCATAGGGCGCCCGGCCACTGGTGTTCCTACTCTCGTCTCTCTGCAGCAAGCAAAAAGTCTCAGCATCAGCAGCAGGGCCGGATTAACATAGGGGCTATTGGAGCTGCAGCTCCAGGCCGCTTTCTCAAAATAGGCCCATTTGCCCCAAAAAAAAAAAAAATAAAAAAAAAAAATAAAAAAAAAAAAAAAAAGATAAACTTTGAGGGTTGTAGCTCAGCGACCAGGTGTCACAGAAACCCCACATTTGGGGGGTAGGTAGCTAAAGACCTACTCCAGCACTGGTTAAAATATGGGGCTGTTATCATCTATAGTTCTGGAGATACAGAAGTCGATCAGAAGCTACATACAGAGCGGCCAGTATAAATACAAGCTGGAACACTCTGCAGCAGACTGAGAGGATGACATCACAGGGCTTATAATAATTATTTGTATATTACTTATGATAATTAACCCCTCGCCACCCAGGCCAATTCTGACACTTCTCTTCTCCTACATGTAAAAATCATCATTTTTTTTTTTTTTATAGAAAATTACTCAGAACCCTCAAGCATTATATATGTTGTTTTAGCAGACACCCTATGGAATAAAATGGTGGTCTTTGCAACTTTTTATGTTACACGATATTTACGCAGCAATTTTTCAAAGTTTTTTTTTGAAAGAAACTGTTTCATTCATAAAAAAAAAACACTAAAGTTACAGAGGAGGTATAAGGCTTGAATTATTGTTCTCACTCTAACGATCCCCACACACCCTCTCACCTGCTGACCTGTGGATGGGGGAATCACTCCCGCAGTGTTATTGTGTTCTGCCAGTGAATACAATGATCAGTGTTGCTAACTATAGCTGGCAGCACTGATTGTTTTGGGGAAAACCTGACAGGCTGGTTGTACTCAAGTCAGTTAATAGGTTGACTTGTGTAAAACCAGGTAGCCCATACATAGATCGACTATGGCTGGTCTCTGCTTAATTGGTGTAATTTCAATCCATGTATGGCCCGCTTAACTACTACACAAACCTTTACATTTTTCCTTCCCAGATTCCTTCATCCTCCTCTCCTATACATAGTGCCCACTGTCATACCCTCCATACTCCTCTCCTATACATAGTGCCCACTGTCATACTCTCCACACTCCTCTCCTGTACATACTGCTCACTGTCATACCCTCCACACTTCTCTCCTATACATAGCGCCCACTGTCATATCCTACACACTCCTCTCCTGTACATAGTGCCCGCTGTCATACACTCCTCTCCTGTACATAGTGCCTTCTGTCATACCCTCCGCACTCCTCTCATGCATATAGTGCCCACTGTTAGACCCTCCACATTCCTCTCCCTCACCTGCACATACTTCCCACTTTTATACCATCCATTCTCCTCCCCTATGCCTCTTACCCACAAAAACAGTTCTTTAGAATTATACTGAATATCCTCAATGTTACCAGCTCTATAATGGGCACACTTTTGTTAGTTCAACTAAAGGAAATCTCAGTCCTCATATTTGTTCTGCCCCATTATTAGTACTTATTTAATGTTGTAATTACTATTGTGATGTATAGATAAACATAGGGGATGTCAGCTACTCTAAATATAGCACTTTAAAAAAGTGTCCCTGAAAATATTTTTGAAATGTTGGCAACTATGCGGGTCAGTAGGGGCCCCATGAGAGGCTCCTGGGTTCCAATGATATCAAAGCGGTAGTAAACTTTTCTAACATTACTATTTTTTAGAGGCCCTTAGGTAGGTTATGCCATAATGTACAAGTATGCACAGCATATTAGCACATTAGGGTGCACTTAAATTATCAGACTGAGCCCTCCAGTGCTGTGCTGTGATCAATCCGGCCCGGGCACTTCCATCTTCACCCGGTCTTCCTTCTGGGTTCTGTTCCTTCGGTCACTTGCCTTGGCCGGGCTGCGTTGATGTTATTCCCACACATGCTCATGTGCATCCTCTTTCTCTCATCCCCCCTTTCTCTCTCATCCTCCCTCCCTTACCCCTAACACCTCTTTCATCCCCCCTCTCTCTCTCCCTCTCATCCTCCCTCTCTCTCTTTAATTTAATTTGTTATAACAAAAAATTGTTTGCATTTTTATTTATTTATTGTTTATAAAAGGCCCCAACAAAATCCTCAGCACCAGGTCCATGATGTTCTTAATATGGCCCTGATCAGCAGGCAGCCCCGTCTCCGTTGGCACAGCAGCAGCGGCGGTGGATTGTGTCTCCCGAATGACTGGAAGCAAGCAAACATTCATTGATGGGCACTGGTGAGGCTGCATTGATGGGCGCTGGTGGGCTGCTTCATTAAAAAGGTGGGGTATACATGGGCAGGGCAAAGGGGGTGGAGTCAGGGGTGGGGACAAGGAAGGGGGCGGCAAAATTAGGTTTCGCCTAGGGTGTCAAAAATCCTTGCACCAGCCCTGCCTGGCGTACCCACACACTAACCTACCGTTGTTGCTATAGGTAATGAACATGTTGCGCCATCCCTGGAGGAGCCGCTGTATGTAATATAATTGGAGATGACACACCTGGCCCACCCATAACTTACTGACACGCCTTGGGCTTTTTAACAATTTATTTGAACAGCAACAACCTAAAAAAAGACAATTTGTATATGTCAAAGAGCACACATGCAACAAAACAATATATTTTGTTGCTTGTATGCTTGTTTAGATTTTCTTTGTGAGCATGGACAAAACAAGCAGTTAACCCATGTGGGTACAGCCCCACTGCATGAGGAAATAAAAGTTTTGCTTCTTTAACCACCTCAGTGCAGTGCATTTTCACCCCCTTCCTAACCAAGCCATTTTTCAGCTTTCAGCGCTGTCGCAATTTGAATGACAATTGCACGGTCATACAACACTGTACCCAGATGAAATTGTTATCATTTTGTCCCCACAAATAGAGCTTTCTTTTGGTGGTATTTGATCGCCCCTGCGGTTTTTATTTTTTGCGCTATAAACAAAAGAAGAGGGACAAATTAAAAAAAAAAAAACAATATTTTTGCTATACTAAATATCCCCCAAAAATATATATAAAAAATAAATTTTTCCTCA
Source organism: Lithobates sylvaticus (assembly GCA_028564925.1). Classification (NCBI taxonomy): domain Eukaryota; kingdom Metazoa; phylum Chordata; class Amphibia; order Anura; family Ranidae; genus Lithobates; species Lithobates sylvaticus. The sequence continues at coordinate 586,781,543 of CM053026.1, read as the reverse complement.
GTTTAGGCCGATACGTATTCTTCTACATATTTTTGGTAAAAAAAATCACAATTAGCGATTATTGATTGGTTTGCGCAAAAGTTATAGCGTTTACAAAATAGGGGATAGTTTTATAGCATTTTTATTAATATTTTTTTTTTACTAGTAATAGCGGCGATCAGCGATTTTTATTGTGACTGCGACATTATGGCAGACACATCGGACATTTTTGACACATTTTTGGGACCATTGTCATTTGTACAGCAATCAGTGCTATTTAAATGCATTGATTCCTGTATAAATGGCACTGGCAGTGAAGGAGTTAACCACTAGGGGCGGGGAGGGGTTAACATGTTCCCTGGGAGTGATTCTTACTGTGGGGGGAGGGGACTCACAAGGGGAGGAGACCGATCAGTGTTTCTCTGTACAGGACCGTTGATCTGTGTGTTTACACACACAGATCCATGGTCCCGCTGTGTTACCGGGCAATCGCGGGTGCCCAGCGGACATCGCGGCCGCTGGACACGCGCATCTGGTGCCCAGTGACACGGCGGGCGCGCGCTGCCGGTGGCGCGCGCGCTCCCTGTAGGGCCGTGAAGGGGAGGACGTCATATGACGTCCTCCCGCGATGAGAGCTGCGCCGCCTGGCCGTCAATAGACGGCGGGCGGTCGCAAGGTGGTTAAAGAAGTGCTTTATCAGACAATCAACATCTCCTGTAGGGGCAGCTCTGTTCTTTGTTGAAAAAAAATAGACTCCACCTTGCATCCATGCATCGGATTTGAATAAAGTCATCATTAAAAACAGATATCTACTACTTAATTCCTAAAATGTCGGAAAGACTCCTTTCTTGCCAAAGTATTTACCAAATTAGACTTACAGGGAACGTATAACCTTGTCTGCATTCATCAAGGACAATTCAAATTGTTGGTCGTGCCTTTTGGCATGCTCCCCCAGCTTTTCAACTTTTTAATCAATGATGTGCTGTAGGATCTGTTGGACCAGTTTGCTATTGCATTACTTGGATGATATCTTTATCTTTTTCCATAGTCTAGAGGAGCACCACAACCATGGGTGGTTGGGGTGGTTGTTTACAGAAGATTTTTTACCTTTATTCATAGAATGCAGCTGACAAGAAAAGGGACACCTTTTGTGTGGTCACCTGAGACACAGGCTGCTTATTGTAAACTAGAGACTCTTTTCACTTCTGCATCAATATTGGTAAATCTCAATCTTGAACTACCTTTTATCGTGGAGGTGTATGCTTCAAAATCTGCCATAGGTGCTATTCTTTTTCAGCCAATAGGAGAAACAATGCTGCTTCATCCTTGCACTTATGTCTCTTGTTTAATGACCTCAGCCGAAAGGAATTATTACATTGAGAATAAGGAACTGCTGGCAATTAAGGAAGCTTTTTCTGGATGGAGGGTAATCATCACGTATCGGTTCTCACTGATCATAAAAATTTAGAATTCATGCATTCTGCCAAGATATTGTCTTCTAGACAAGCAGTTTTTGTTGATATTCTTTTCCAGATTCAGTTTTATTATCTCGTCCTTACCTGGGTCAAGGAAGGGTAAAGCTGATGCTTTATCGTCGATGTCTGGGCCTCTCCAGGAATGCAGCTCTGAATGTATGGCCACAAGTTCTAAGACATTCTTGAATCTTTTCAAAGAGGATTATAATAATGACCCACTTCTTAATCACAATCCTGAGGACATCAACCTTGATTATAAGAATGGCTTTTGGACTCATTTGCATTGTCTCTAAGTACCTGAATCTGCTTGGGTAGAAGCCCTGAGGTTGGTTCATGACTAAACTTGCACAGCATTTTGGGGTTTATAAGAAAGAATAACTTTTTTCTTTTAATGGCCTGGTTATAAGAAAGATGCTAAAACATATGTGGCCTCATGCCTGACCTGTGCGCGCAATAAGACACCCCAATCATCTCTTTTGGGGTTGCTCCAGCCATTCCCTGTTCCATCAAGACCATTGAAGTCAATTTCTATGGACTTTGTGGTTGATCTACCTCCCTCAGATGAAATTACCGTTATCTTGGTAGTTGTTGACTGTCTCACGAAGATGGATGATTTTATCCCAGTTAAGGGGGTACCCGCTTCTGAACAAACTGCAGAATTGATGGTTTGGGAAGTCTTTAAACTCCATGGATTCCCCGATGATGTAGTGTCTGAGAAATTAATACAGTTTACCTCAAAATTCTGAAAAAACTTTTGCTCAGCTTTAGGTGTTATAATTAAACTGTCCTTTGCTTTTCATCCTTAGTCTAATGGTTAGACTGGGAGGACCAATCAAACACTGGAGCATTATCTTTGATGTTTTGTTAGTTATCTTCAGGATTACTGGGTGGACTATCTTCCTACGGCAGAATTTGCATATAACAATTCTAAACATAGCTCCACTTCTCAAAGTCCTTTTTTCTTAAACACGGATCAATCCGTTATTATTCCTGATCTACCTATCTCAACTCCAAATCCTGCTGTTACCAAGAGATTAACTACATTACAGGAGATTCAGGAGAAACTCCAATGGCTTCAGTAGTGACTCCAATGGTTTCAGCCTCTGCTGCCACTCTAGCTCTATAATCTATTTCTTGACAAAAACAACTCCTTCTGGTTCTAATTGAGTCCACTATTCCTCAGAACCCTGAATTGCAGGATCTTCTCGATAAAGCATTCGATAAAGAGTCCCTATTCTTGACTCCATTTTAGGCTGAAATTAAACCCAGACAGGACCGCCAACCATCGTTGTCCTGTAGCATCCAGATTGGCCGTCGTAAGAACACACGTGAGTGGGTTATTGTCAGTCTTAACTTCAAATTCTGCTCTGTTCAGGTACTCTTTTCTGTCAACTTCAAGCCCAAGAATTCTAACTTATGAATAGCATAGTTTCTTTCAGAAAGGGTAAGACTTTGGCTCATGTAAGCAACAAGTCTCAGAAGTCCATCATGTTCCTGATACACCTAATCCTTCTCTGCTAGAATCAACGTGTAGTTCCTATGGCTTGGATGGATCATCATAGGCCAATACTGGAGCATTGGTCAAACTCCATTTCAACTGAAGGAAAGTCTGTTCACATTGGTCAGACCATTTTCCCTCTCCGGGCTCTTGGGATTTTCTTGGCCCTTTGTGTGGATGTACTTTTCTTCACCTTCTTCAGCCCGCAGGTCCTCGGTGAGGGCTTGGGTTATCTTCACAAACCCCTCCATTAACCTCCAGTAATAGTAGCAGAACCCCAGAAATGATCTTAACACATTCACATGCAACAAACACTTTGCTAGCAGGTTCTGTAACATTTGTTTAAATTCTTGGATTCTTTCAATACTGAAACTTAGTGGTACCTATATCTCATATTGTTATGTTATAACTACAATGCTTATTGTCTGTAACCGTATGACCATGTGTAGACCCTTATTTTGTTGTTTTATGTGAAAAGTTTAATAAAAAATTATCTTATTTAAAGAAAAGAGCAGGAACTATCAGAGAAGGACCTACTAACGTGGCAGAGAACTTTCTTGGAGGAGGGGAGGCAGCTTGTTTAGTTGCTTGAGCCCAAACTACTTTTTTGGTCATGTGTTGATTCTATTGCTATCTAAACCAATGATTTGGAGTTTGGTGTGCACTGATCTCTCAATCTAGAGGCTAAGCCTGATGCTAATCTAGGCAGCTTAACTGATGCTTTGTGTAAAGGTTTGAGCCCCATCTGCCCACTGTTTTGATTCTGGGAACTGGAGCAAACTGACTTAGGCAACTGGCTGGCTCCTTCACTGGGGCCCTCTCAAGTCTTCCGCAAGCTTCTAGTGTTGGCTTTCAGGCTTTGGCAGACTTTAGCAGCTGTTCCGGTAGTGTCCCATTTCTACGTAAATTGCTTGGGCTCTGGAAAACTCTTGTTGGATGATGTGGTGATTTTGGTTGTCAGTGAGGTCCTCATTTATATGATTTGTGACATCTGTGACTTGAATATTGCTATCACTGCATTGACCCCTACTGCACACACTGATCCAACTTCAGCATGTGATATTGTCATTGATCCGGCCATGGCTTTCTTAAATTCAGTCCCCCGATACCTGTATGCTGTCCCCTTGAAAGCCAGTTGGGATTTCTCTCTTCCATTCTAACAAGGCAAACGTGTAATAGATTGTCTGATCAACTCTCAGATCCACCACAAATGTTTTCTGGTCAGGCACAACTGTTCAGACCATTCTCTGGATCTGTTAATCTTTTCAGGTTATGGCTTTAAGGCCTATAACTACACAGAGCCCAATTCTGCCATTTTGTTCTTCCCACCACTGGGCAGCAGCAACTGGGTCCATCATTGGTGGCTTAGCTGGTGGAGGTGGTCATCACTCTTTTTCCCTGTCCCAGATGTGTATCCAGGATTGGCCCCAGTTGTAGCTCCACCCTGGAGGAGCAGCTGGATATAATGTCTCTTTGTTATTGGAGCCGACACACCTGCTTTAGGCATTTAAACAATTTATGTGAACAGCAACAATCTGAGAAAAAACAATTAGTGTTTTAAAGAGCATAAAAGCAACAAAACAATATATTTTGTATGGAGGGAATATTAACTAAGCACTAGTAATGCTCTTTTCACGCAATATGCAACTGTATGGGTAGCCTATGCTTAGTACCAAGAGGGGAAAAATAATTATAGCAGCTAAACAGTCCCTTCCACACTGTCCAATGATAGATGAGATAAGCACATTGGCCAGCAGTAGTGGGGCCCTTATAGAAATAACACAATAGGGAAGAAAGTCAACTGAAGTTCAAGCTCTTACCAGTCCCATGCTCACTCCCGGAATCTCTATACTTTCACACAGACACAGGTATAACTTTAACAATCAGCAGGGAGAGGGGAGGTCCAGTCCAGTCACACAAGATGTTCTCTGAATGCCCCACACCTTCCCAGGGAGTAGAATAACGATGTACAAGTCAGAGCTTCTAACAGTGGCTTGTCCCTTGGCTTTCTGAAAGTAGGCCACAGCCACTCACAACAGTGGCCTGGGCAAACCCAATTAGTGTCTCGAGCAGAAAAATTCCAAATGCACTCAAAGGGGAGTGATCTCCAGCGGTGGTGTACCTTGCAGATAGGCAGCTGAGTCCTTGGACACTCCTGCACCTGTTGATCAAGTGTCCTCACTCTTTTTCTTTTTTTTTTTAGATAGAACCAGACACTGCCAAAATAGCTGCCCCCAGTTTTTGCCTTGAATATGGCCTTCACATTTCTGTATTATTGAATGTTCAACTAATGGCATTGCAGCTGCATTTGTAGACAAACAACTGTTTAACTCAACTCTGTCATTTTCACAAAAGCATAATGCAGCAACAACAGGAGGAAAAGCCAAATTCCGCAGCAACTATAGTCCTAGCAAAACAAATACAAAACAGGAGGTAAAGGGAAATCCCAAATTTTAGGATACATGTTTTGAGGACATTTGTCTATCAAAGGTGGGTTTCCCTCTCACGTTAGAGAGATTGCCTCCACTTGATATGTCAACAGTTAGTAAGGGAAAATCCTCCCAATAGGTAGCAGGGCCCATTTCATCACAAAAAAAAGAGATCTGCTTCAGGTATGGTTTAAAATAACAAAATTACCAAATTTTAGCTTCTGTTACATCTTTTTTAATTTCCTTTTTGTCATTTCCCTTTGGTAGTTAGGCAGACAAATGGGGATCTTTTCCTCAATTTTTATGAAAATTGGGATTATCATCAGTTATCACCACAGAAACCCTATCAGATGCTGAATCACTTAAGTCTTTAACAAATGACATTAAATCTGAGGAGTTACAGGCAACCATTACTCCCAGAGAGATCCTACTGATGTGGTTCACATCACTTTGAAACTTATGGATGAGCTTAAGGCTAGTGCTGTCACTAGCCTAGGCTCTTTTAGAGTCCCTAGGACCTTTCTGATGTACCCGTTGTTTGTACTTGTGCATTACAGAGACTGGAAGAATCCTGGCAAGTTGTTTCTTTCTCCCAAGCAGCTACCAGTACTGTACCCATTTGAGGAGAAATTTGTTAAATATTGTACTGTTTCTGCTATGGATCCGGTAGTATCGTGTCTTAACAAAGCCTTAAAGTGAAATTCTGGGCTTATACTAACTAGTCTTAAAATTTCTCCTTCCTGTCTTACCCCTTTACTAACCACCCTGTGGAAGAAAGATATATATATACTTGCCTATTCTCAGGTCGCTCTGGTCTTGTCATGTGATATCCCCTGTGTCAGCCAGTGCCGGATACAGGGAAGGGGAGAGAGTGCTCTGACAATGACTGAAATGCCTGAGTGGTGATGTCACCCATAGGCTTAAGATGGGACAGCCGTTGCTGGCACTCCCTCCTCTCCCCTGAAGCCACTGCTAGCTGCCAGAGAAGAGCCAATCACATGACAAGTCTGGAGCAGCTTGAGAATAGGTAAGTATATTAATCTTTCATCCACAGGGTAGTTAGTATAGGTGTTAGAAGGGGTGGGGGTGTGGAAGCAGTTTTAAGATTTATTAGTATAAGCATTGAATTCCACTGTAAACATCTTTGTGGAAAATGCATCTGTTTTCATTGCAACCTGCCCTGCCTGCAACCTTAGTTTCCCAAACTCTAGCTGATTGGACTAAGGCCTTTATAAGGGTTCCAGTGCTATTCCCTTCTAAAGGCCTAACTATTGAGCGTCTGAAGCTCATGTCAAGTAGCCTTGAGTTACTGCATGGACAGGTTGTTAGAGGTCTCCCATCTCCTTTCCTGTATGAGTTTCTGGTCAGTAAACACGAGGAGGATTTTTTGGCTCAAGTGTTGAACTGTAGAACTGGCATAAAGAGAGCTCCTTCTCCACATGCTATCGAGGGACAGTATTTCTTTAAAGCTGCCCTGGACACCCTTATCAAGGATGTCACAAGGGGCAAGTGTACTTACCTGCCCCAACAGAAGACTCATTTCTCCTCGAATATCAAGAAGAATTTATTTTCTTACTATCAGGCCTCAACCTTCAGAACCATACCTTGTACTAAGTCCATTTGGAAAAGTCTTCTGCAGTATAAAAAGGTGCCCCCATTTTTCAAATTTGGAGGAACATCTGGTAGCCTTTACAGACATTTGGATAGGCATCTCATATTCTTAGGTGAGGAAGGGTGTCCCCAGGGGGTGCATGCTATAATTTCCCTCCCAGCCCCTTCCGCAGTTCATGTCTTCCAAACTGCCTGTATTACTGCACAGATTAGCAGATCTCTAAGCAGCCACTGTGGGACTCCTGGAGCAAAGGTTTATCACCCAGTAACTGTGAAGTAATGGTTCCAGGGTTTCTACTCCAACCTGTTCACAATTCTTAAATCTAACGTGGGAATCCATCCCATCTTTGATCTCCAGACCCTATATTTTTTAATTCAGGCCACAAGTTCTGCATGTTCTGCGAGTTCACTAAGCCAGTCATAGCCACTCTCCATTAGCATGTCTTTCTCCTATGTGGGATCAGTACACCTTAATCTAAGCATTTTCTCCAAAGTGCTTCCTCTTCTGCATCACAGGATGGATGGATAGAGGGCATTTCCGTGATCCGTGATCCTTATAGCTCTGGACTGGCCCAAGCAGATGTGGTACTCTGACCTGATCAAACATCTGGCAGATGATCGGTGGGCATATCCAAATCATTGAGATCTTCTGTCTCAATGACGGTTTTACCATCATGCTTATCAGTTGCTCGATTTTTTTAATGGCATGGTTGTGGAAGCCCAGGTCTTTAGGGACAGAGCCATCTGTGAATCAGTGATTCCCACAATGCTAAAACCTAGGAGGTCTACTTCACCCAAGGGCTACAATTGCACATGGAAAGCATATGTTGCTTTGTGCGTGGCAAGTCACATTTATTATATTCTTCCTGGGATGAATTCAGACCATGGCCAAAAAGTTCAACCTTGGTATTATCAGACCATACCACAATTTCCCACATGCTTTTTGGAGACTTCAGATGTGTTTTTGCAAAATTTAGCCAGGCTTGGATGTTTTTCTAAGCAAAGGCTTCCGTCTTGCAACTCTACCCCATAGCCCAGATATATGAAGAATACAGGAGGATGTTGTCACATGTACCACACAGCCAGTACTTGCAAATATTCCTGCAGCTCCTTTAGTGTTGCTGTAGGCCTCTTGGCAGCCTCCCTGACCAGTTTTCTTCTTGTCTTTTCATCAATTTTGGAGAGACGTCCAGTTCTTGGTAATATCACTGTTGTGCCATATTTTCTTCACTGTGTTCCATGGTTCATTTAATGACCTGGAAATTATTTTGTACCCTTCTTCTAACTGATACCCTTCAACAATGAGATCCCCATGATGCTTTGGAAGCTCTCTGCGGACCATGGCTTTTGCAGTAGGATCCGACTAAAAAAATGTCAGGAAAGACCTACTAAAAAAGCTGAACTTTATTTGGGGTTAATCAGAGGCACTTTAACCACTTCAGCCCTGGAAGGATTTTCCCCCTTCCTGACCAGAGCACTTTTTACAATTTGGCACTGCGCTGGTTTAACTAGCAATTGTGCGGTCATGCAATGCTGTACCCAAATTAAATTTGCGTTCTTTTTTCCCCACAAATAGAGCTTTCTGTTGGTGGTATTTGATCACCTCTGCGGTTTTTATTTTTTGCAATATAAACGAAAAAAGATCGAAAATTTTGAAAAAAATTATATTTTCACATTTTTGCTGTAAAAAAAATACAATAAAATAAATTTTAGTCATACATTTATGCCAAAAAGCATTCAGCCACATGTCTTGGGTAAAAAAAAAATTCAATAAGCGTATATTTATTGGTTTGCGCAAAAGTTATAGCGTCAACAAACTAGGGTACATTTTGTGGAATTTACGCAGCTTTTACTTTATGACTGCTTATCTAATTTCTTGAGGTGCTAAAATGGCAGAGCATACAATACCCCCCCGCCCCAAAAATGACCCCATTTTGGCAAGTAGACACCCCAAGGAATTTGTTGAGCACATTGAATATTTAATTTTTTTGTCACAAGTGATTGAAAAATTACGAAAAAAAAAAAAATGTTGTCAATGAAATTATATATTGCTCAAACATGCCATGGACATATGTGAATTTACACCCCAAAATACATTCTGCTGCTTCTCCTGAGTATGGGGATACCACATGTGTAGGACTTTTTGGCAGTCTAGCTGCGTACAGGACCCTGAAAACCAATCACCTTCAGCCTTCAGGATTTCTAAGGATGTCAATTTTTGATTTCATTCCTAACAACCTTTAACAGTTTCGGAGGCCATGAAATTCCCATGTAGCACAAAACCCCCCCAAATGATCCCATTTTGGAAATTAGACACCCCAAGCTATTTGATTTGCTATCAAGCTATCATTTTTATTGTTATCACAGAGAATGTAAATATTCCCTATGATAGCAATAGGTAGTGACAGGTACTCCAAAAAAGATTGGATCTATTAGACTAGATCTCTCCTCTGCCCTTAAAGCATCTGACCACACCAAGATCGGTGTGATAAGATGCTTTCCCAATTTCCCAATGGCGCTGTTTATTTCCAGCGAAACCGAAGTCATGAAATAGCTTCTGGTTTCTTAGGCTTCTGGTTTCTTAGGCCATAGAGATGATTGGAGCCATTCTGATCTTCGATCAGCTCCATAGTCCAGCTGCATTATCAGGTTCCCCTGACCAAGGAAGACGACAGGAGGGGGGGGGTTTCCTCCCACTGCTTGTAAAAGCAGTCTAGCAGCTAATTAGCTGCTAGGATTGCTTTTACATGAAAGCCGTCCACTGGCTGAAAAGAACAATACCAAGATGATACCTAAACCTGCAGGCATCATTCTGGTATAACCACTCCACTACCAGTACATTGCTGGTCCTTGTTAAACATATATTATTCTTTTTGTTCTTTTTTTTCATGCAGCCTGTGGGCTGCATGAAAAAAAGATATTGATCGGTAGGTATGCCCACCATTAGAATACCACCCTGCATCCACCCACTTCTAATGATGGGCATACATGCACCATTTTTTTTAATTGTGGTGGTGAAATCACCTCCTACAGTGTTGGAGTCGCTGATTTATGTGTCGTGAGAGCAAACGCTGTTGCTGTCAAGATGGATAAATCAGTGCTGCAGCTGAATGGTGTACCTGAAAAGCAAACAATGGTAACAATAAAACATTAACTCAATAAAACAATCTGTGCCAAATAAAAGAGTAACAAATATATGCCGACGCATGGGGGCAATCCACCCCTAATGTTAGGGGCAAATCGCCCTTCCACCCCTGCCCCCATGCTTCGGCATATATGCTCTTTTTTTTTTAACTGTGATGGTGAAATCACCTCCTACAGCACTGGAATAAATAAATCAGTGCTGCAGCTGAATGGCGTACCTGAAAAGAAAATAATGATTAACATTAAAACACAGTGAACAGTAAAGTATAAAATAATTACATACCTTAAAAGCAAACATGATAAAACATAGTAAACATAATAAAAAGAGCAGAACAATAGAGAGGGAACAATAGACAAAGAGCAATAAAACAACAACTTTTTTTGGCTTTTTTATTTACATTTTTTAAGAAATCCATGTGTGTTTGTCTGTGCCTCCGGGCCAAGTGGGTCTAATGGGAGTAGTTTCATAAATATCAGTCAGCTGTGGGAGCTGCAGGGCACTAATGAGGAAAGCTGCTGGGCCTGCATCCTTTTAGACGTGTTACTATTGGAAATATCTCACCAAAAATGAAATTTTTGTTGCAGTGCAGGAGTTGCCTGAAATCTGACATGTATCTTATGCCTCGTACACACGTACGGACTTTTGCCGGCGGACCTAAGTCCAGCGGACAATCCGCTGGACTTTCCGGCTAGGTCCGCTGGACTTTCCGAGGGTGTGGACTTGCCCACACACGCACGGACTTGTCCAGCGGATAATCCGCCGGCCAAAAGTCCGCGGGACTTTTGAAAATGAACGGACTTGCCCACACACGGAGCAGTCCGTTCATTTCGAACGTAACTTCAGGTTACGTAGCTAGCGTAGGCAGTAAATGCCGCCGCGCTAGCTCCGCAAGCTAGCATGGATTTAAAGGGAATCCCCACGCCGAAAAAACGGCGTGGGGGTTCCCCCCAAATCCATGTCAGACCCTCATCCGAGCACGCAGCCTGGCAGGCCAGGAAAGGGGTGGGGACGAACGAGCGCCCCCCCCCCTCCTGAGCCGTACCAGGCCGCGTGCCCTCAACATGGGGGGTGCCCTGGGGAAAGGGGGGCCGTGCGGCCCCCCCACCCCAAAGCACCTTGTCCCCATGTTGATGAGGACAAGGGCCTCTTCCCGACAACCCTGGCCGTTGGTTGTCGGGGTCTGCGGGCGGGGGCTTATCGGAATCTGGGAACCCCCTTTAATAAGGGGGCCCCCAGATACCGGCCCCCCACCCTATGTGAATGAGTATGGGGTACGATGTACCCCTACCCATTCACCTAAGGTGTAAAATGTAAAGTAAAAAAAAAACACCCACACTTTTGAAAAAATAGTTTATTGCACTGCTCCGGGGGTCTTCTTCCGTCTTGGGGGTCTTCTCGCCGGACTCCCCCGCCATTTACCAAGCTCTTTTACCGAGCGAGGGGAGTCCGGCTACCTTCTTCGTCGTCGCCGCCGTCTGGGGTCTCGATCCGCCTTCGGGGGTCTTCTTCCGTCTTGGGGGTCTTCTCGCCGGACTCCTCCCCTCTCTTCTGCTCTTTTACCTAGCTCTTTCACGAGGGGAGGTGTCCGGCTACCTTCTTCGTCGTCGCCGCCGTCGTCTGTGGGTCTCGATCCGCCTTCGGGGGTCTTCCGGGGGTCTCTTCTGTTCTTGCGGCGGTCGTCGTCTTCCGCGCCGCCGGCGCCTTCTCCTTCTTCTTGTCCTTCTTGTTCTTCTTCTTCTTCCGATGTTGACCCGACGCTCTCTCTGCCCGGAATGCCTGTGCCGCTCTGAGCTCGGACTTATATAGGGACATGGGCGACAGGGTCACATGTTCATGTCACATGGTGACCCCGCCCCCTTGCGATGTCACAGTCCCAGCATCCTCCGGGACTGTGACAACACAAGGGGGCGGGGTCACCATGTGACATGTGCATGTGACCCTGTCGCCCATGTCCCTATATAAGTCCGAGCTCAGAGCGGCACAGGCATTCCGGGCAGAGAGAGCGTCGGGTCAACATCGGAAGAAGAAGAAGAACAAGAAGGACAAGAAGAAGGACAAGAAGAAGAAGGCGCCGGCGGCGCGGAAGACGACGACCGCCGCAAGAACAGAAGAGACCCCCGGAAGACCCCCGAAGGCGGATCGAGACCCCCAGACGACGGCGGCGACGACGAAGAAGGTAGCCGGACACCTCCCCTCGTGAAAGAGCTAGGTAAAAGAGCAGAAGAGAGGGGAGGAGTCCGGCGAGAAGACCCCCAAGACGGAAGAAGACCCCCGAAGGCGGATCGAGACCCCCAGACGGCGGCGACGACGAAGAAGGTAGCCGGACTCCCCTCGCTCGGTAAAAGAGCTTGGTAAATGGCGGGGGAGTCCGGCGAGAAGACCCCAAGACGGAAGAAGACCCCCGGAGCAGTGCAATAAACTATTTTTTCAAAAGTGTGGGTGTTTTTTTTTTACTTTACATTTTACACCTTAGGTGAATGGGTAGGGGTACATCGTACCCCATACTCATTCACATAGGGTGGGGGGCCGGTATCTGGGGGCCCCCTTATTAAAGGGGGTTCCCAGATTCCGATAAGCCCCCGCCCGCAGACCCCGACAACCAACGGCCAGGGTTGTCGGGAAGAGGCCCTTGTCCTCATCAACATGGGGACAAGGTGCTTTGGGGTGGGGGGGCCGCACGGCCCCCCTTTCCCCAGGGCACCCCCCATGTTGAGGGCACGCGGCCTGGTACGGCTCAGGAGGGGGGGGGCGCTCGTTCGTCCCCACCCCTTTCCTGGCCTGCCAGGCTGCGTGCTCGGATGAGGGTCTGACATGGATTTGGGGGGAACCCCCACGCCGTTTTTTCGGCGTGGGGATTCCCTTTAAATCCATGCCAGGTCACGGAGCTAGCGCGGCGGCAGTAACTGCCTACGCTAGCTACGTAACCTGAAGTCACGTGCTAAATGAACGGACTTGCCGATGAGCGGCAAGTCCGTTCATTTCAAAAGTCCCGCGGACTTGCCCACTAACGGCGGGATTGTCCGCTGGACTTCCAAGTCCAGCGGATAATTTGAGAACAAAACCTGAAACTTTAGTCCGCCGTACTTTGGCGCCAAAAAGTCCGCCGGCGCCCACACACGAGGGGATTATCCTCTGGACTTCAGTCCAGAGGATAATCCCGCGGGATTGTCCCTTCGTGTGTATGCGGCCTTAGGCAGACTTCTCGGAAAATTGGTGAGCCAATCACACAAGCAGGAAATTATGTTTCTGGGGAGTGGTCAGTACACATTCCGTGTACAGAACAACTCCATGTAGCCATATTGCTTTGCATTTATAGAAAATTACAGTGGCTGCAGATTGAAAAGGAAAGGTAATGTTTAATAACATTCAATTACAATATGACTTGTATCGCAATTGTACACACTATATTATTTTTTCTTTATTTTGCTTGATAAAGGAGCATAATAGAGGGAAAGGATACAAGCTCCAAAATATCATCTTCCCTTTTAATGCTTAAGATTATTGTAGCCATATTATTGCTTTGCAACAGCATAGTTGAGTACTTTCTGTGAAACTTTTTTTATTTGCAGTAACGGATACATTTTCAGAATACTCCAAAAGCTTGTTTTGAAACTTTTACTGGTATTGCAAATAAAAAAAGTAGCATGGATGGCACATGTCTTTTTGAAACAAAGGCTGAAAAAAACTTTCTATTCCACCCCTATACCTAATCTATATATATTAAATTTAAGATATCTACCTAAAAGTCTCAATTATCTTACTAACCATCTCTAATCATGTGACAGACCAGATCCTGGGTATTCTTTCTATGGTGTGTGAGGGTCCAGTGTACAATGCCCGCAAGACTTCCTGGTGATGTGGATGCTGCACCTTGGCTGCAGGAAGAGTCCATTACAGGGTCCATAAAGTCTTCAGGAGTGACAAGAAGAAATCCAAAGATGATATTATATCTTAAATTTTATAAAAGTGATAAAAAAAATTACTACATATTACATGAAAGAACCACTAATACCAAACCACTTTAATACTGGGCACTTTAACTCCCTTCCTGCCCAGGCCAATTTTCAGCTTTTAGTGCTGTTGCACTTTGAATGACACTTGGTCATGCAATGTTGTACCCAAACAACATTTTTATATTTTTTTTGAGACAGATAGAGCTTTCTTTTGGTGGTATTTAATCACCACTGAGTTTTTTATTTTTGCTAAACAAATAAAAAAAGCCTGGAAATTTTGAAAATTTATTTTTTTAGTTTCTGTTACAAAATGGTTTTACATATGTAATTTTTCTCCTTCACAGATGTGCGCTGATGAGGCTGCACTAACAGGCACTGGTAGGCTGCACTGATGAGGCTGTACTTATGTGGTGGCACTGATGAGGACGCACTCATTTGCAGCACTGATGGGCACTGATATGCAACACTGATGGACACGGATATACAGTACTGATGGGCAATGATAGACAGCACTGATGGGCATCCTTTATGGGCACTGATAGGTGGCACTAATAGGCGGCACTGATGAGGAGGCACAGACAGGCATCACTGATGGACACTGAAAGGCAGCACTGATTGGCACAACTGGTGAGCACTGATTGGCATCTCTGGTGGGCAAAGGTGGGCATTGCCTGTGGGCATTGGCAGGCATCACTGATGGGACTGCACTGATAATCAATGCACTGTCAGGAGAGCCGCTTATCAGCTCTCTACTACTCATACGCTGCCAGAGCGAGTAGATGAATGCCGATTACCAGCACTTCATATTTACACTGGGATCAGCTGTGATTGGACACAGCTGATCACACGATAAAGAGCCTACATCATAGGCTCTTTAACATTTTTGTTCGGACACACTGCACCACCTATCGGGGAGCGCACGAGAAACTTGTTCTGAAGGACGTCATATGATGCCCAGTCAGAACTATGGAACCCCCGCTCGGCCATCATTTTGCTAAAGGCCGGGCAGGAAGGTGTTAAGAATCACCCATGCTATCTGAGACCTATACAGAAATCCTGATAATACATTTACAGTATTTAGCTTTGCTGTGTAGCTTATTGCTCCTTATAGGCTGTCATGGAAGGTGACAAATAACAAAAGTATTATTCTATAAGATCACTGTAATTCAACAATAAAGCTTGCCATTGTACACATTTTTTCTACTTATTTATCTGTGAATGTTTTAGTTTTTTTTTGCTTTTTCACACTAGCCATTTGTATGTATTTTAGACATACTGGACCTTTAATGTGAAAGTTGTATAAGGTTTAAAATATTAAGATAACTTTAATTCATTGTGGAATTGCAATTACAATGATGTCATAAAGCAGTTTTTTACAGTGTTTCCAGTGAGTAAAAATACATTGAAAATTGCCAGGAGCGGAAACAAAATATAATAGGAATTTTCCTGGAAAGTGGAAAATCATAGGCAACAAACTAATGATTGCTCTGAGAAAATAAGGTGGAGTTACATAAATGTGTATAATTAAACATTACACTAAACATAAAACAAAAAGATTGGTAACCTTGAACAGCCTTGAGGGCATGCAAGAAAGTGCGTAATACTCGGCTATACGTAGCACAAATTTAATCACAAAATTATAGTTAGGATTCTAGTTTTCTATATCAGTTTAAAGAATATGAATATGAAACATGTACCATCATTTTTGCAATAAAGTCAGATCATGCACTGTAAAATCTCCATACGTGACATTTATATATTGTATTGACAGTCGTTATATAGTTAATTCGTTTACATACAGTATGTCATGACATCCTGAGACTAATAAATTGTTTTGTATAAAATTATAACCCGTTTATCATGGATAGCTGCACTTTGAGACACTAGGAGGTTGGACACTGGGCAAATTCAAAAACACAGTCCCAACAAGTGGCTATATCCTGCATATGCCAGACAAGCTCAGTTCAGCTTAGTATCCGTAGGAGGTAGCTCATCTCTTTGCTGGATCAACGTATTGATATTCACTATATTCACTACTGCAACCATTTGCTTAGTTTCATACCACACCCCAGGTTCAGTGCAATATTTGTACTGCTTATCTATGTCACAACAGATGCCCAGATATGGATAGTCATCACTGCAGCCCTTATCTGGCTAGTGGCATACCAGACTTCCAGATGCAGAAATTCACTACATGGCTACCCGGTCCTTTATGTGTCATACCAAACCTGCAGGTTTGGATATTTATTACAATGGCTATTATCTGATCCAGTGTAATAGGCAACCCCCAGATTCAGATATTTTTTTGCGAATTTATCCCATTGCTGATGAGTAGGCTGTATACAGAAGGATCGGTTGTATGGCAATCCACATATCTGCAGTGGAAAATTTGTAGCCAGACTTTACAGTGTCCTATAACAATTCAGACAGTTCATATTCAAAACAAAGGACCCCCAAGCAGATGCAGCCAATGCTACTTTAGCTTTTCTTCAAACCATTCATGGAAGTTCAGGACAAAAAGAATTTACACTATTCTGGTACCTCCCAGCTGGCCAAGAAAAGCATTATAGTCATAACTCATGTGGTTATGGATGCTTGGTGGCCTTCCACTTATCAGACCTTTTGTCTCAGTAATCAATATTTCATCCTGCTCCACAATCTCCGGCTTTAATGGCATTGGCTATTGAAGCCTAGGTTTTTAGGGAACAAGGTCTGCTGGAAGCAGTTTTCTCTACCATACTCCAAGATTTTGAGTCGCCTTTTTTCTAGCTGTGTCACTGCACTTGGAAGGCTCTCTTCAGATGTGTGAGGCTCTACCTTCTCAAAGCTTGAATTCTCTGTTTCCTCCAGTTTGGCATGGGTTGGTATCTAGAAGTATCATCTCAGCTTTGGCAATATTTTTTTAGTGACTCTTGGCTTTTAATTCTGTATTCATCATTCATCTTTGTCCTAAGTGTCACTCTCAAAGCTCCAATGGCCCCATAGGACTTTAATCTGACACTTTTTGCGCTTTAGGGCCTTCCATTTTAGCCACTGTGAAAAGTCACTATTATGGCCTTATTCCATAAGGTGGTTTTCTTTATTGTCATCACTTCAGCTAGAAGAATATGCCATTTGGTAGCTCTGTCTTCCATCCATGTATCCATTATAATGAGATTGCTCCATACTTCCTAGATGTGATGCATCAGTCATAGTTTATATGACAACTATGGCTACCTTATAAAATACAGTCTCTTTTCATCACCTATGCTCCCTGTAAGGTGGGGTCAACAATATGTAGATTGCAAGCTCGTCCCTACTATGCCGACCCTCAACTGGCAGAGCTGTGCAGGAAAGCGGTGAGCTGCTGGGAAGTTGTCAAAGCCAATCCTTGCTGAATAAGGCTTTCTCTGCCTCACAGCATGCTCTTTGCTTATGTACAGCTGCAGGGAAGGGAATGCCTCTGCCGCCCTTTGACAGCTTTTCAGACGGGATAGTGCTTTGGTCTGAACGCACTCGAGCTCACCCCTGAAGTGTACTGTGCTGATCACCACTGGCCCTCCTCTTCAGTCCATTCAAGGGATAGATGAGAGAGGAGGACCAGCTGGGATTAGAACTAGAACAGGTAGATCTGCCACAGCAGCTTCCCTGCTCTGCATCAGGAAACCACGTCTGTGCCCTCCTGACCCCCTAGTGGTGTGCCCTCCTGACCCCCCTGTACTGTAGTTTCCTGCCCCCCCCCCCAGTACCATACCATGCTGACCCCCTGTACCGTACCCTACTGAGGCCCCAGTACTGTACCCTTCTCACCCCCTGTCAGAAATCTGCAGCAAGGATGGCTAGATCTGCATGGCTACACTTAGAGATTGAGACCAGAGAGTATATAGTGAAGTAAATTTTATAATAATAAGACAAAAGACATCCATACACCAGAAAACAGGAAATAAGCAAACGTGATGATACAAGTGAACTTTAACCATATATCTAAAATGCCTAAATAACAGGAAGCTTAACAAACTAACGATATGCAATATGTACAATATATACAAGATGAGGAACAGGGAATACCAAAGAAGAAAGGAAAGGGAATCAGAACTGAGATCACGAACAAGGGGAGCAGATGTAAGGCTGCAGGGTACAGGATGCAGGGCTAAAGCAAGATTAGGATCAGGAGCAGGATGAGTGACAACAGCATCAGGCTTAGCACAGCAACCAAATAAAAACAGTAAAGTACCCTCATAGCAGCCAGCATCAGGTGGAGACTGCGTACTAGAAACTGCTGGCTGCAGGGAGACACCTGCTGGTGGACATTGGAACTACAACTTTCTGCCCAAGGAACCACAGTGCCACCTGCTGGTGATTTGGGTCCTGACACCCCCTGTCTTTTGCCCTGCTGACCCCCTGTCCTGCTCACCCCGGTCCAGTGCCCTACTTCTCCCTATACCCTGCCTTACTTACTACTGACCTCTATACACTGCTTTACCTACTACTGTCCTCTGTACATTATAAAAAAAAAAACTATATTACCACAACCCTTCTGCCTCCGTGTGCTCTAGAAACTTTAATTTAACCACTTGCCTATCGGGCACTTACACCCCCTTCCTGCCCAAGCCAGCGCTGTCGCACTTTGAATGACAATTGTGCGGTCATGCTACACTGTACCCAAATTTTTTGACCGGCTCTCCTTGCCACACACTCTGTCAGTGTGAGGCGAGGAGAGCCGATTACCGGCATCTCCGTGTTTACATGTGACTGGCTGTGATTAGACACAGCCAATCACATGGTTAAAGAGATCAGTTTGTGTCGTGTCCTAGCAACCCCAATGCCTACTTCTCCATGTTGCTAATCTCCTCCAGCCTCTTTCAGCTACCTAAAATCCCCAAAAACGCTTTTAATATATGTTTATTTATTGTACATGTTAGTGTGTTACCATCCTATTAACCTCCCTGGCGGTATTCCCAAGTCTGGCTCGGGGTGGAATTCCAGTTCCATTAGCAGTAACCCTGAGCCAGACTCGGGATTGCATCGCAGTATCCAGGGAAAGTACAGGGAAAGTTACTTACCTTGTCCCCTGGATCAAAAGTGTTTTTATAATAAATTAGAATCACTTGCAGAATTGAGCGATAGCGATTTGTGGGGAAATTCGTCATCAAACACTAAATCTAATGACAGCAAAAATTCTGCAACTGAGCAAATTTCTGTGTTTTTGATTTGATTACATTATTGAATAATTTTTATTATTATTATATTATTATTTGTTATAATTATTAATAGTTATTTATTATATTATAATTTATGATTTTGTGTTTCAAACTTTATCATACCCGGGATGTCTACTAGACTGGTTTGGACATATTTAAGTGAGTTATTCCTAAGAATTGCAGGCCTACAATATAAAATGCCAAATTTCCATGCAAAATAATTGTACCGCTTTCAGCACTTAAAATCAGAAATAATCAAACCGCCAGGGAGGTTAAAAGCACTTTTTGGGATTTTATTCTACTACACTATATGGTCGTTTATGAATTACTCTTATGAGATTTTATCCTATATGTCCTGGATGGTATGACCTGCGGATGAATAATAGTTACCCCAGATGACAGACATAGCGATCCCTCTTAAAGGCACAGCTTACCATATTTGTTATGATGTTACTGTTGGATCCCAGAGGATACACCAGGTTTATGTCTGAGATTGGAGGATATGGAGATAGGAGGCGTTTTAGACCACTCTATAATTTTAGGGTCTACACTATCTGGTAAGCAGATTGGATATATCACAGTGGTGCAGAGTGTAACTTTCTTGCACTGAAGCTGGTGTTGGGATCCCTCTCTGCAGATCTATCATTCTTGATGGACTTATATGGACACTATGGGGGTTATTTATGAAAGGCAAATCCACTTTGCACTACAAGTGCCCTTGGAAGTGCAGCCGCTTTAGATCTGAGGGGTAGATCTGAAATGAGGGGAAGCTCTGCTAATTTCATCATCCAATCATGTGCAAGCTAAAATGCTGTTTTTTTATTCTCCTTGCATGTCCCCCTCGCGATCTACAGCGACTTTACTTCCAAGTGCACTTGCAGTGCAAAGTAAATTTTCCCTATATTTGTTAAATTGCTGGCTATAATCATATAAGTGCTGCTTATCTTTTTATAAATATAAATGACCAAACTTCTGCCTGACTTTGGGCAAACAGAAAGTCTATGATGCTGTGGGTGTTCAGGCAAGACAGGTTGAGGACACTGCAAGCAACATCAGAGGTAATGGAAAGTTACATGTATTTCACTATCCAGTGGTAGGGAACCACTGATCTACACTGCAACATTTTAAACGTTTACTGTCAGGTCATTGAAAATAATGTAGTTTTCTACATTCATTTCTACATTATTTGATAATGTGCAAGGACCAGACATATGAAATCCGTGAAAGAATAATTGAAGACTGGTGACTGTGGATTCCTGCATGTTGCTCTATAATAACATGCAATTTTTAACACATCTTATGCTGACAGTTGCAAGGAAAAGGCACCAAGGGATGTATACAGGTGTGAAGGTGAACAGTGTACATAATCATATACTGTATTTACTGCGTGACAAAGTGAAATGTATCCACAGGGTGGCAGTAAAGGAAAACTAGGTTCTTTAAATCAGCATAACTCTGTATTATATATGTTAGTAGTCAATGCTATGGGAATATGTTAACTAATGATTACATGATTTTTAAATTTACCTACATAATCATGATATAAAGGTATGTATTATGACATGATTGATGGTTTAAAGACATTTTTGTTAGTCTTCTGACTTTTAAGAGCAAAGATATGCATTTAAAACAGAAAACATGTTTGTGCACACATTGAAAGGAAATACGGACAAACTGATTTAAAGTACTGTGAATAAAATGTCTTCCTAACTGCCAAATTTGAGAAACTTACAAGTAGATCGTAGCAATATTTATGTGGTTCAACCACCAATGTAGCAGATATTTTGGAGAAGCAAAACTGCTTATATAGAGAACAGGCAAGGAGGTTACTATTATTGATAGTATCTGTTAAACAAATGTACAAAGGTTTGTGAAAATAAAAATGTTACCGCAATGAAAGGACATTGTGACTATATTATTCTAACAAATAGCTGTTAGCAATGTTCTAATAATAATCTGAGTTTTACTTAAAGGCGGACCCAAGACAAAACACACAATCTAGCAATAAATATATAGATACAGTGCCTTGAAAAAGTACTCATACATTTTCCACATTTTGTCATGTTACAACCAAAAACATAAATGTATTTAAATGGGATTTTATGTGATAGACCAACACAAAGTGGCACATAATTGTGAAGTGGAAGGAAAATGATACATGGTTTTCAAATTTTTTTTCAAATATATATGTGAAAAGTGTGGCGTGCATTTGTATTCAGACTACCTGAGTCAATACTTTGTAGAATCACCTTTCGCTGCAATTACAGCTGCAAGTCTTTTTGGGGATGTCTCTACCAGCTTTGCAAATTTAGAGCGTGAATTTTTTGCCCATTCTTCCTTGAAAAATAGCTCAAGCTTTGTCAGATTGGATGGAGAGCTTTTGTGAACAGCAATTTTTAAGTCTTGCCACAGATTCTCAATTGGATTTAGGTCTGGACTTTGACTGGGCCTTTCTAACACATGAATATGCTTTGATCTAAACCATTCAATTGTAGCTCTGGCTGTATGTTTAGGGTTGTTGTCATGCTGGGAGGTGAACCTCCACCCCAGTCTCAAGTCTTTTGTAGACTCTAACAGACTTTCTTCTAAGATCACCCTGTATTTGGCTCCATCCATCTTCCCATCAACTCTGACCAGCTTCCCTGTCACTGCTGAAGAAAAGCATCCCCACAAGATGATGCTGCCACCACCATGTATAACAGTGGGGATGAAGTATTTAGGGTGATGTGCAGTGTTAAGCCTCATACACATGGTACGATTGTTGGCCAACTGAGCATCTGAGTTTTGTCAAAAAGGCATGTGCCAGGATCTTGTCTTGCATACTAGCGGTACACAATTGTTGTGCCACAAACACAAACGTAGTGACGTACTACTATGAATTTCATCTCTTGAGCGCCACCCTTTGGCCTCCTTCTGCTAATTTCGTGTTTGGTGAGCATTGATTCCGAGCATCTGTGTTTGTACCTTCGACTTTTGTGTGAAGGATTTGTGTTCTGACCATACAAAAATCTGCCGTCAAGCCGCTGTCTGCCAAAAGTTTACTAGCCTGTCATCCAACATTTGTTGGCCAAAAATTGGACAACAATTGTCAAAAGGAGCATACTAACACTAAGATTTTAGGACAACAGTTTGTCAACAATCCCGTGCCAACAATCGTACCGTGTTTTCCTTTCTGCCACACATAGCGTTTTGTTTTAGGCCAGATAGTTCAATTTTGGTCTCATCTGACCAGAGCACCTTCTTCCACATGTTTGCTGTGTCCCCACATGGCTTCCCGCAAACTGCAAACAGGACTTCTTATGGCTTTTCTTTTTTTCAATGTCCTTCTTTTTGCCACTCTTCCATCAAGGCCAGTTTTGTGGAGTGCACGACCAATAGGTGTCCCGTGGACAGATTCTCCCACCTGAGATGTGGATCTCTGCTGCTTGTCCAGAGTTATGGTAACTCTGATTAATGCTCTCCTTGCCCGACCTGTCAGTTTAGGTGGATGGCCATGTCGTAGTAGGTTTGCGGTTGTGCCATACTCTTTCCATTTTCAGATGATGGATTGAACAGTGCTCCGTGAGATGTTGAAAGCTTGGGATATTTTTTTATAACCTAACCATGCTTTAAACTCCTCCACAACTTTATCCCTGACCTGTCTGGTGTGTTCTTTAGCCTTCATGATGCTGTTTGTTCACTAAGGTTCTCTAACAAACCACTGAGGGCTTCACAGAACAGCTTTATTTATACTGAGATTAAATTACACATAGGTGGACTCTATTTACTAATTTGGCGACTTTTGAAGGCAATTGGTTCCACTAGATTTTAGTTAGGGGTATCAGAGTATAGGGGGCTGAATACAAATGCACGCCACACTTTTCAGATATTTATTTGTAAAAAAAATTGAAAACCATATATCATTTTCCTTCCACTTCACAATTATGTGCCACTTTGTGTTGGTCTATCACAGTGATATGCAATCACATAAAATCCCAATAAAATACATTTATGTTTTTGGCCGTAACATGACAAAATGTGGAAAATTTCAAGGGGTATGAATACTTTTTCAAGGGACTGCATACTGTACCATTTTAGCATGCATAATATCATGTACATTTTCCTGGCAAATTCTTAATGTAACCAGAGTTAGAACAATAAATGTTTGACGTTCATAGCCATCATCTTTTAAGGGCTTGCACCCAATTCATGAACCTGTCATGAACCACTATACCCATCCCCCTTTTTTACATTGAGCTTTCACCCAGGGACTCTCTCGTCTAAAAGCTTAATGGGACTGGTGTATTGCACGGGAAGTAGTCACACTCAGCGACTAGGCAGGAACAAGATTAGGGAGCAAGGCCACAATGAGGTAAGCCAAAACTGAGAAGCAGAAAGATGAATTGTGTTCCCAAAACAGACCTATTTATCAGGAGGAATCTGAAGTTAGGGTCTATTTGTATTCATAGAATCAAAGGAAAACTATAAAATTCCAAGATAAAGATGTGCTGTAAGGGAAATTTGTCTTAGGCCCCTTTCACACGGTCGGACCGTTCAGATCCGCCTGTCAGTTTTGACGGCGGATCTGAACGGGCGCTCCATGTTAGTCTATGGAGCGTCGGATGTCAGCGGAGACATCTCCGCTGACATCCGACCCGGTCCGATCCGCCAAAAGCAGACGTATGGCTATACGTCCAGATCCGTCGCTGGCGGATCGGATCGGGTGAGATCTGATGAAAACGGACACACTGTCCGTTTTCATCCGATCTCTCCATAGAGATCAGCGGCGCTCGCAAGCCCCTCCCCGCTCAGTGAGCGGAGAGAGGCTTGTCATCCGCCGGTTCAGCGGAGATCAACGGAGAGATCTCCCGCTGAGCCGGCGGACAGAGGCGGGCTCCGTGCAAGCGGAGCCCGCCTCGTGTGAAAGGGGCCTTAAAGTGTTAGTTCATCTTTACAAAAAAACTGCCTATGCAGGAAAGGGGCACCTGTAGATAATAACAAACTGTCCAGCTTTGACCAAAGTTTAATAATGCCCTCGCTATTAGTCTAGGCCAAGTGTAGGGTACCTCCCAAAGTTTGACTGAAAAACTCCCAGAGTTGGCATCATCCTATCCTGCCTTGTTGCTAGCATGTTGCCATGGTGGGGGTGAGCCGTATCGGCTGGGATTGTCTTAGCAACGTCGTAGCATCAAGAAAGGATGGGATTATTCCATCTCTGAGAGTTTTTCTGTCAGGCTTCTGGAGGTAGGTAAAGGGCCTAGACCTATAGCAAGGGCATTATCCAACTTTAGTCAGAGCAGCACAGTTTGTTTTTATCTAAGGGCACCTGTTACCTGCATAGGCAGTTTTTTTGGTAGAGGTGATTTAATCCTTTAAGCTATATGATACAATCTGTCTGTACAATTTTGTGCAAATTTACCCAAAACTATGTAACAGAAGAGCTTGCAATAAAAACATTTTTTGTTCATGTAGGCTCCAGCCTCACAGCTCTGTTAATCTAACATGTTTCAGTATAAGGGCCACACTGTATATTTTTCAAATATTTTGAGACCAAAAAAAAAAAAACCTTAAACGAATGACTAAATTTTAAATTAATGAATAAACACGAAAACATGAAATAACTATATATTAGAAGTACCCATCACATCAGAAGTTGTCACGGTCAGGGGTCAGGCTCGGAGACTAGTAGCTGTAGCAGTAGAGGGACCCCCACTGACCAGCAGGATTGGTATACAAGCAGGTCACCCTGGCATATAACGCAGGCTCACCTGAGGTGTGGAGTACTAAAGTACTAAAGTACTAAACAGCAGGCCGGACTGGGCCAAAAAATAGGCCGGGCATTTTATACTGAGCAGCCCATGGCATATTTACTGGGAGGCACGGAGAGCATGGGGGGGGGGTGAAAAACACAGGGGGGCCAGAGAGCACTAGGGTGGCCAGAAAGCATGGGAGGTGAAGAGCATGGGGGTGAATAGCATGGGGGTGGAGAGCACTAGGGGGGGCCAGAGAGCAATAGGGGGAGCCGGAGAGCACTAAGGGGGATGGGGACAATGGGGGGGCCGGAGAGCACAAGCAGGGGCAGAGAACACGGGAGACAAAGAGCACAGGGGGGGCGGAGAGCACTGAGGCGGCGGAGACCAGGGGGGCTGGAGAGCACAAGCAGGGGCAGAGAACATGGGAGGTAAACAGCACAGGGGGGGCGGAGAGTCCAGGGGGGCGGAGACCACAGAGGGGCTGGAATGCATTGGGGGCTGAAGAGCACTAAGGGGGCCGGAGAGCACAGGGGCGGCTGGAGAGCACAGGGGGGCTGAGAGCACTGAGAGGGGCTGGAGAGCATGGGGGGAGGGGCTGGAGAGCATGGGGGGCTGGAGAGCACTGAGTGGGGGCTGGAGAGCATGGGGGGGGGGGGGCGATGAGCACTGGGGGGGGGGCTGGAGAGCACAGGGGAATGAGCAATGGGGGGGCTGGAGAGCACAGGGGGCGATGAGCTCTGGGGGGGCTTGAGAGCACTGGGGGGGCTGAAGAGCATGGGGGCTATGAGCACTGGGGGGGCTGGAGAGCATGGAGGGCTGGAGAGCACTGGGGGGTCTGGAGAGCATGGGGGGTGATGAGCACTGGTGGGGGCTGGAGAGCACGGAGGGCTGGAGAGCATGGGGGGAATGAGCACTGGGGGGGCTGGAGAGCACTGGGGGGGGCTGGAGAGCATGGGGGGCTGGAGAGCACAGAGGGCTGTAGAGCACTGGGGGGGCTGGAGAGCAGGGGGGGCAAGGAGCACTGGGGGGGCTGGAGAGCAGGGAGGGTGATGAGCACTAGGGGGGCTGGAGAGCATGGGGGGCAGAGAGCATGGGGGGCACCTGAGAGCATGGTGGGAGCCTGAGAGCACTAGGGGGCAGTAGAAAGAAGCTGGATGGGAGAAGTAGATGCATACACAGTAGAAGAATCCATCTCTTAATTTTTCTCCTACAACCTCTGAATGCCCACGGGAGGGAGAGAATGAGTAGCAGGCATTCGGAGGCTGTAGGAGAAAAATAAAGAGATAGATTCTTTTACTGTGTATGCATCTGTTCCTCATATCCAGACGCACGCATGGGGAGACAACACTCACTCACTTTCCCTCTGTTCGGCGGCTGCGTCTCACGTAGATCCCCTCCCTCTTCATGGTCACAGGTAACGTGACCTGCCTGTAGTCTCCACCTCCGGGCCGAACTGTAATGGCGGCTGGCTGGCCAGCCAGCCAGCCGCGGAGAGGCCATGTGATCGGTGGGGGCTCAAGGAGCAGCTCAGCTGCCTTGGCCCCACAAGCACATGCGGACCGGCGGTCCCCGACTTACTGGGCAAGTGCCCAGTGTGCCCTATGGCCAGTCCGGGCCTGCTAAACAGTGTTCACCAAAGCTCCTGATAGTGGAGATGGGTTTAGCTGCGTGTTAGTACCAAAAAATACAAATATAATACCGCGCTACACCCTTAAATAAAACACAGCAGCTAACATGGCAAACAGACAATAATAGTGATAAAGGTAAAAGTGCAGCAACTTTGAGTGAATGAAGACTTTTGGATAGGTCTCACAATGATCAATACAAAAAATGTGAAACTCTAATTAAATGAATACACAGTGATTTTGCATAAAAGAAAAAAAATTTGAACATAAAGTCCATGAGTAAAATGAAAAAACAAATGCGTAGTGAGAACAAATGACCCTTAGAGGGGCATATGCCAAGTGTTCATTACATCATTTAAACATCAAAATAATGGATAAATGGTGAAACAATATGTGAAGGTGAGTAATCCGCCACCGATAGGATGAAGGCTTACCTGATGGTTAGAACTCAAAAAGGACGTACGTCCTCTGAGTCAAAAAACTTGTGTTGGCAATCACCAAGATTAGAAACATCAGATCTGGAGACCTTTGATGAATAAGTCAGGAGAACAAAAAGGGCCACATAGCGTAAGCAGATCTGTCCATGTATGGTCAGCATTAGGGTCACCTTTAAACAGTAATTGTGTATTGCTTCCATTATAATAATTGGGCTTTTTCTGGGTGAAATATTGCCTTGATATTGCCATTGAGATATCTGCATATTCACAGCTTTTAGTAGTGGAAAAGGTAAATAAAAAGCAGAGACAATCATTCAGTGTTCTCAAGGAAGTTACCTACATCAACCAATCCAAAACCATGTTACTTGCTTGACTTTTATGCTATTGTGTTTTCACAATGAATGCTGGTGTCACTTTAAATATTGCTTTCCTGTGTACATGTATGTTTATAACAGGAATTCTGACAATGGTAAAAACTGCTGTTAACTTTCTTTTCCCAGAGTTGCTCCAGGATTACCACAATGCTACAAGCATGAAATCGTTTCTGTATAAATAGTTTGTGCCTATGTTGTTTTCTATGCTGTTCTGCATTGCAACCGCAGGCAGCTATTTATTCTTCCATCATGGTGCAGTTTAGTTTGGGTTTAAACATATACAACTGCAGGAGGTACATTCAGCACATTATTTTGTGGATTGTGAAATAACTTATTATCAACACTATAAATTACAAGATTCCTTCATTCACGAAGGGTAGCTAAGTTTACTGGCACAGTGGTATTTGTATTGTGCAATATTCTGTATTTGCTGCATTTTAGCTAGGCACAAGAGATGCCCAATTTGCACTGTCAGTAACTGAATATGCTGTGATCATTTCCTTTATTATATTAATGAACTCCTTTTGGCATCTTAATTGAATATTTGAACTCTGTAATAAATAAGCAAAATAAATAGCTATTGTAGCCCTCTTTTCTTTTTTTGGGGGGGGGGGGGGGGTGTGATAAATGGTCCTCCCAAAACAGGTTTTTGTAGGTAAATAAGAGAATCAGAACCAGTGGCGGCCGCTCTATAAGGGGCGCAGCCCCCCTAATCCAATCCATGCACCTGGCCCCTAATCTACATGCAGGGTGCCGGACGCATGGATTTCAATGGGGTTTTTTTTTTGGCAGCATGTGATTAGAGCCTGAGGCAACAATAGAGAATTAATAATCGCTTCCTGCTTCTCCTCCCAGCCATTCGGGAAGCCGGTCCTGAGACCTAATTGTCCGAGAGGAGAAGTGATCCTATTGGCTGCGTACCAGGGTCGGGGAGGATTTACGGGGAGATCCGGGAGATGGCCACCGTCATGGAGCACCTCGGCTCTCCTCCTGGTTTGAATCCATGGCATCTAGCCTCAATCTTGCCTTCTCAGGGCTCCCAGAGGAGGGGGTATGTAGGGGAGATTGTGGGCTCTTGGATGGTGCATTTATTTTAACTATATTACCTTTAGCAGGTCCCTGTTGAGGTGTACTGGACATGGTACGCTGCCACCATCTTGCCTGAGCCCCTGTGTAAAGTATGCAGTGAGTTTCTGCGGCTTCCTGCTCTCCTTAGGCCATCTCGGCATTAAAGATCGGGTCCCTGATGTTCTGCCTCGGCTCCGGCATGCTCGGTGGTCCGTTTAGCGTGGTTTGCAGGTCGGTATGTGTCCCGATTTCGTCCCTGCTAGCCATGGAGCTCCTGGATTAGGCGTCCATTGCTGTCCGTGGCGAAAGGGGAAGAGGTTTGTTTTATATAATTTTTGCATACTTGTTCTGGCTTTGAAACTATAAAGTACATGTATGAAAATGCAAGTCCTTTTATGAAAATAAAGGCCTTATATGAAAATGTAGGGTCTGCTTATCTGTGAGCCACCCCCAAATAAAAATCAGAAAAAAAATATATATATATTTTCTTTACCTAAATAGAATAAAAAGTAAAAGATAAAAAATATCCTTGCTCTTGGTCTAAAACTACCAACTGCAGCACCTGGAAAAAGCATGAATACTGGGCTTTAACAGAAAATTAACACGGTACGCATATCCCTTTAAATTTTTGCAAAATAAATATCAGCAACTCCAAATAAATAGTCCGAATATCAATACAAATGTATAAACAACACAAGTGAAGTAATACTTCATTCAGCAATACCAAAGTGCATGCGTGCTTACAAGTTAATAGTGGATCATAAAATCTAAAAAATCTTAAATATTTATCAATAAATAAAAGTAAAGAATAATAAAGAAAATTCATAAATACACACTGTGAATAGTCCAAGTCCACTCAAAGTGTTTCCAGGTGATGTATAGTGCTCAGTGCCCAAAATTGCAAAGACAGGTGCTCCTTTGTTCAAAGTGTTATCCAGATACAGAATCTCTTACAAAAAGGATCTCAAACTATGGAGATCATAAGCGCTTTTCAATGCATAGAGCCAATGCTCCCACCATCAGGCTTACAGCCAGGTAGATGACTCCACAGGCAAGTTGCAGCAATGGTGTCACCACAAGGAAATTCAAAAGTCAGCTCTTGCAATCCACAGATCACTCTCAAGTGTATGTACCATTAACGACTTGCCTACCAGGCACGAACACCTCCTTCCTGACCAAGCCATTTTTCAGCTTTCAGCGCTGTCGCATTTTGAATGACAATTGCGCAGTCATGCAACGCTATACCCAAATAAAATTTTTATAATTTTTTCCCCACAGATAGAGCTTTATTTTGGTGGTATTTGATCACCTCTGCGTTTTTTATTTCTTGCGCTATAAACAAAAGAAGAGGGACAAGTTTGAAAAAACATAATATTTTTTACTTTTTATTATAATAAATATCCAATTTTTTTTTTAAACAAATTTTTTCCTCAGTTTAGGCCGATACGTATTCTTCTACATATTTTTGGTAAAAAAATCGCAATAAGCGTATATTGATTGGTTTGCGCAAAAGTTATAGCGTCTACAAAATAGGGGATAGATTTATAGCATTTTTATTATTATTTTCTTTTTACTAGTAATGGCGGCGATCTGTGATTTTTATCGTGACTGCGACATTGCGGCAGACATATCGGACACTTTTGACACATTTTTGGGACCATTCACATTAATACAGCGATCCGTGCTATAAAAATGCATTGATTACTGTATAAATGTGACTGGCAGGGAAGGGGTTAACACTAGGGGGCGCTGCAGGGGTTAATATGTTCCCTATGTTAGTGATTCTAACTGTGGGGGGAGGGGACTTGACTGGGGGAGGGGACCGATCGGTGTCCCTATGTACAAGGGACACACCATCGGTCTCCTCTCCAGTGACAGGACGTGGATCTGTGTGTTTACATACACAGATCCACGTCCTGCTCAGTTACTGGGCAATCGCGGGTGCCCGGCGGACATCGCTGCCGCCGGGCACGTTGATGTTTTGCTAAAACCTTTCAATGAACGGCTAGTTTACTTACATGATCA
Source organism: Lithobates sylvaticus (assembly GCA_028564925.1). Classification (NCBI taxonomy): domain Eukaryota; kingdom Metazoa; phylum Chordata; class Amphibia; order Anura; family Ranidae; genus Lithobates; species Lithobates sylvaticus. Next base: position 586,751,012 of record CM053026.1, on the reverse strand, counting down.
AGGAATAAACAAGCAGCATATACATATCCAAGCACGGCCGCAGGACCTGCCTGATGACATCACAGATACAGCTCCATCCGACGTGTTTCCCTGTAGAAGGCATCTTCAGGCCTTACTGCTGCCTTCTAGGAAAGCTGGGTAATGAAAATTGTCCAGGATGACACTATGGCAGTGGAACCCATGACTTAGGTATGTTGATGAAATTTGAAGAAGGTATGATATAATTTACGTAAAATTTTAGGTACCTCCCCGATAAATGAACAGGCATCTTTTGAAATTAGATGAAAGACTTAGTGAGCTAGGACAAAGATGGATAGATAAGTATTGATGTCATCTGCATAAAGGTAGTATTGTAAAAGAAAAAATCGATTTGCCTTCTGCCGACAAAGATAGTTCTTCTTACACTTCTTACACTGCCAACCTCCGTTTTTCCCAGTATAGTGAAAGTGTTAAAACATATGGAAAGTTTTTATTGCTGTCTGTGTTTCCACTAAGAAGAGTTTCCCATTTATGTTTTTCCTAGTAATCATTATCTGCGTAATGGAAATTAATGGAAATTCCCAAATTTTACAGTTGTTTCAGGATCAGGAAGTGAAGGGAAATATTCCAAAGGGTACACTTGTTCTGGGACATCTACGTAAAAAGGGATTTCTTCCTACTTTGGCGAGATTGGTTGTCACTTCCTGTTTTGTTTCTGGAGCAGAAAATATAGGGAATTCTGTCCATTTTCTGCAGTACCTAAAAAACATGGCACGTTCCCTCATGGCCCAATGGTTGCCAACCATAATTTAATTTTGTGTCTTGAATGAATGAATGAATGAATGATTTGTATAGCGCTGCAACTGCGAACTGAATCGCCTCAAGGCGCTTGTCTGCTCTTGTTGTGATGCCATGTTTAGAAGAGGTGGGTCTTGAGTTTTTTCCTGAAGGCCTGATGGTTTTCTTCCATGCGGATGTTGTTTGGTAGAGCATTCCATAGCCAGGGTCCCTGTACTGCGAATCTTCGTTCTCCCTTCGATTTGTAGCGGGCTTTGGGGATGAGAAGGCGATTTTGGTTTGTTGATCGAAGGCTGCGATTCGGTATGTATTTTTCTATTTTCTCACAAAGGTATTGAGGCGCATTTCCTTGTGTACATTTGTGGGTGAGGCAGAGGGTCTTGAATGTGATCCTGTCTTTTACCTTGAGCCAATGGAGCATCCTTAGGGATGGGGAGATGGATTCCCAGGGTTTCTTTCCGGTGATTAATCTTGCTGCTGTGTTTTGGACAATTTGAAGGCGCGCAATCTGGTAATCCGGTAATCCTATGTAGAGTGAGTTTGCGTAGTCGAGCCGTGAATTGATGATCGTTCCTACTACTACCGCTTTTTCCTTTTCCGGGATGAAGGGGATGAGTCTACGTAGCATGCGGAGGAGATGGTGGGATCCGCTGATTACGGATCCTATTTGTGCCTCCATTGTCATCTCTGAATCAAAGATTACTCCGAGGCTTTTGGCTTTGTTGCTTGGAAGGATGGTCTGTCCCAAGATGGTTGGTGGTGTCCAAGGGGTCTTCGTCTTTTTCCTTGAGTTTGCGTCGAGGAGCAGTAATTCTGTTTTTGATCCATTTAGTTTGAGGGAGCCAGTGGTCATCCAGTCATCTATCAATGTGAGACATTTTCCTAGTTCCTGGTATTGGTCTTTTTGTCCGGTGATCCGGAAGTACAGTTGAGTGTCGTCCGCGTATGAGTGGAAGCACAGATCCAATTTGCTAATAATTTTGAAGAGTGGTCGGATGTAAATGTTGAACAGTACTGGTGACAATGGTGATCCTTGAGGGACTCCATAAGTGATTGCCCGGGTTTCCGAAGTGAAGGCTCCTAGTTTCACTGTTTGTGACCGGTTTCCTAAGAAGGAAGCGAACCATGGCAGATCTCCATCTGTAACTCCTGCCACTTCCTTGAGGCGGCTGAGAAGCATGTTGTGGTCCACTGTGTCGAACGCCGCACTGAGATCCAGCAATACCAGAAGACACGATTCTCCATCATCCGCTGCTTCTAGGGCGTCATCCCATATTTTCAGAAGTGCCGTTTCTGTGCCATGGCCTGGGCGGAAGCCCGATTGTAGTGGGTCCAGGAGCTTGTGTGTGTCCAGATGAAGTTGAAGCTGTTGTACTACTGCTTTCTCCATGATCTTGGAAATGGTGTTCAGGCTTGTTACCGGTCTGCGATTGTTCGGATCCTTGGGGTCGAGGTTGGGTTTCTTTAGTAATGGTTTGATGATGCCTTGCTTGAGGGAATTCGGAACCAATCCTTCTTTGCACGACTGATTTACTAGGTGTGTGATAGCGGGGGCCAGAATGTCGGAGCATTCTTTCAAGAGTTTTGTGGGGATGATGTCGTTTGGCGAGGTGCTGTCTCGGAGGCTCTTGATGACATTTTTGGTTTCATCCGTTGTGATCGGGGTAAGTGAAAAATGTGGTGCTTGTGCACCGTGGATGTAAAATTCCTTACCTGGGTTGAGTTGAGTAGAGCTGGTTGTTGTTTTTTTTTGTTGAATTATTTTCTGAATGTTGTCTATTTTGTTGATGAAAAAATCGGATAATTTGTTGCAGTATTCTTGAGATTCGTTTCCTAGGGGCTCAAGGCAGGTAGGGTTCATAGTCTGGGCGACTAGTTTGAAAAGTTCCCGTGGTCGGTTTAAGGCTTTTGAGAGGGTGTTTGAGACAAGTTCTTTTTTTGCTGTGAAAATTGCTTTATGATATCTCTTGGTGAGTATTCTGTAGTTTGTGTGATTTTCCTTTGTGGTGTTTCTTCTCCAGGCTCTTTCTGCTCTTCTGTGTTCCCGTTTCAGTAGAGTAAGCGTGCCATTAAACCAACCAGAATTTTTCTTGCGGATGGGTACTCGATGTTTCGGGGCGACTGCGTCTGCTGTTTGTAGAAGTGCCTTGTTTATGAAGCTGAGTATTCGTTCTGTTGAGTGGTTTTGATTTAGTGTACCCATTTTGTGTGTTAGTGTGGTTTTGAAGATTTCCAAATGTAGTTTCTTCTGCGATCTAATCCAGTGTGTTGTTGCTGCTGGGTTTGGTTTTTGCAGGGAGATGTTGGTGGCGATCTCAAATTTGATAGCGTGGTGGTCTGACCATGGTAGCGCTATGTTGTCTTGAATGCTGATGTCCGTATTTTGCTTGAAGATGAGGTCCAGGATGTGACCCGACCCATGTGTGGGAGCCTTTACTAGTTGTTGAAGCCCTAGGTCTTCCAGTTGATTGATGCAGGTGGTGGCGATGGGGTCTTCGGTGGAGTTCGCCCAGAGGTTGAAATCTCCGAGTACCAGAATCTTGTTGTTTTTCAGGGTGTGTGCCGAGATGAATTCCGTGAGTGGTATCGGTAGATTTGTCTTTGGTCCTGATGGTCTGTAGCATAGCAGCATGTGGATGGTTTCTTGTGGTGTGGTTTGCATCTGTAGAGTAAGTGTCTCCATAAACGTTGCTTTGTTCTGTACCGTAGGTTTGACGAGCGCTAGATGAGCTTTGAAGATCACTGCTAGGCCTCCTCCTTCTTTTCCTTTCCGATGCTCGGTTAGGATCCTGTAGTTTTCTGGCACTAATTCTGTTAGGATGGTGTTGCAGTCGGGTGTTAGCCAGCTTTCCGTGATGAAGAGGCAATCTATGTTGTTTTGTGTGATGAAGTCATGGATTTCGTGCCTGTGCTTGACTGCCGATCTGGTGTTAATCAAAGCGCATGCTAACTGTTGCGGTTGAGTTGTAGTCTTCTTGCGTTTGATCGTTGCTTGTGGATCGATTCGTTCTTTTTGTAATATTTTTTGAATGTCGGTCGGTAGAGTTGCGGTCAAATTTCTTAGTCTGCATAGGGACTCTGCTGAGTATTTGAAATTGCACATGTTGAGGTGCTCAAAAAAATTCCCTGCTGTGGACGAGATGATGCGTTGAAAAAACGCTGATGCTGTTGTTGAGGCGATAACGGTCTTGCGCAGGCTAGTTGAAGATGTTGCGGATCTGTGGGAAAACCCTGTAGACCTAAACCCTCCCTCCCGTTGATCCAGAGGAAGGCGAAAAACCCCTACTAGCGCGGCCAATTGCTGTAGCAGAGGAAAAAATTCCTTCCTGACCCCCCGAGGGGCGGTCGGATGTTGGTCCCTGGATCAACTGCTAAGTGGTGGTCCCTGCGTTACTTACCAGAATATTTACCTTACCGGGTGATCCAATGATGGCGATAGGGTGGATCCTGATGTTGATCTCCTGTGTTTAAAAATAGATTTGGCCGGTCTGGGTGTACCAAGATGGCCGCCCTATTCGGTCCCAGCAGGTGGAGTGCTGTGGTCTGGGTGTACCAAGATGGCCGCCGGACTAGGCCCGAGCCGCGGCCTGTCCCAGTTCTGGCTCCTGGACTGTCTACTGCTGAGGTACGAGGGCAGTAGAGTGGTTGGAGAGGGGGGGGGGCGCCGCATTGACCCTATAGGGGAGTGGAGATGCGATCTTATTTAAGATGTGCCTGTGTTATTTACAAGAGGACATACAGTATGTGTTCATATTAATGAAGCCAAAATGGAAAGCATATCACAGAAGTTTCCATATTGGTTTTTGGATGTGCCTCATATACAACAGTAATTAACACCATCAGCCAATGTCATACAAAATGACCAACATGTATGTGAGGGGATCTGCTGCCGTCTTCGCACCAGAACATGCAAACAGACAAAAAATTTGTGTGAACATGTAAACCCTATTAAAGTCTATGGGACACAAACATGAAAAATCAAAAGTGCTAATTTTAAAGGCTTAAATGCAAGTTTTTGCCATAAAAAGTGTTTGGGGACCTGTGTACTGCCCCAGGGGACATGTATCAATGCAAAAAAAAACACAACCGTTTTTTCAGCAGAAGTGATTTAAGAACGATTAAAGTGAAACAATAAAAATGAAATATTCCTTTAAATATCGTGTGGGGGCCCACTTAGTCTGCCTGTAAAGTGGTGCATCTGTCTGATGTGTTTTACAGTCCCGCAGCAAAATAAAATTTCTAAAGGAAAAAATGTAATTTAAACTTGCTTGCGGTTTCTTGTTAAAAAAAAACTTGCTTGCGGTTGTAATGTATTGCCAGCTCCCAGTAATATAGATATACATCAAGAAAAAAAAATGGCATGGGTTCTTCCCCCTCAGTCCATACCAGGCCTTTTGGGTCTGGTATGGATATTAAGGGGAACTCCATGCCAAAATTAAGAAAAAAAAATGGTGTGGGGTCCCCCCCAAAATCCACACCAGACCCTTATCTGAGCATACAGCCTGGAGGATACCCCCTCCTCAACCATACCAGGCCACATGTAACAAGGGGGCCCCCAGATCCTGGCCCCCCTATGTGAATTGTACCCTACCCATTCACCAAAAAATTTTCAAAAAGTAAAAAACACAATTCTTTTTGACAGTTCCTTTATTAAAAAAGATAAAAAAAAGTGTCCCGTGATGTACATCACGCCGCCCGCCGGACCTGAAAAATAGAAGAAAAAAAAAACTGGCCTCCAGACGACTGCTGTCTCTTGGCTGTGACAGCTGGTACAAAGTCAAGGGGCGGGCCTCCCGCTGACGTAACCGGCAGATCCGCTCCCTCTGAGGGCACATGACATCAGAAGGGGTGGGGTCACTTGGTTACGTTACCTGGTGGCCCTGCCTTGCCTATATAACAGCTGGCACTGCGAAAACAGTAGTCGGCTGGACGTCTCCCATTGGGGCGGAGTTTTTTTTTTCTATTTTTTGGGTCCATCGGGAGGCATAATTGAAGATGGATGGACATCGCGGGACACATATTTTTTATTTTTTGGAAGGAATTGTCACAAATTGTCTTTTGTGTTTTTTACTTTTTGACACTTTTTTTTGGGAATGGGTAGGGATACAATGTACTTGATACCCATTTGCATGGGGGGGCCAGGATCTGGGTGCCCCCTTGTTAAATGGGGCTTCCAGATTCTGATAAGCCCCCTGCCCGGAGACCCCCACAAGGGTTGTGGGGATGAGGCCCTGTTGAGGGCAAGCGGCCTGCTATGGTTCAGGAGGGGGGCGCTCGCATAGAACTGAGCCACATGACCTTATACACACAGGTGCTGCTGTATTTTCACCCAGACCAGAAGCAGAGACTATTAGGCAAGTATTCCTATGTTCTGATTGTTTAACTACAGGTGGGCATTGCATTTTGAGTGTGTATCTAATTCCTTGTGACAAACTCTGTCCTATTGTTATTTTCTCACATGCACAGTGCCAGAAAGCTAGGTTGGTGCTAAAGTATTTGTGTAGTGGTCACCTTCTAGTATATTGGTAGGTGAACCTGTTTATTGTAGTTTGGTTTATATGCAACTCCTGTTATTCTAGTTAACCCTGTTCCTTCTGGTTTATGATTCTATAGCTAGTTTTAGCTAAAGGCTCAATACCCAGCATATGCTAGAGCCAGGTTAGGCATCCAAAGGCCATTTCTAGTAGTTAGAGGTCTGGTTACATGACAGATTAGAAACTATTCGGGACTATGACGCAGAGTAGATAGGCTGACTCTGAGTTCCAGTGCTACACTCCAGTTTCTGCTGATAAGAATCTGCATTCCAGGTTGGTTGAACAATACTTGAAGGATCTTCCCATCACCACTTATCTTGCCCTTAGATCTCCGATGGATGCAGCATTGCGGTCATCCTCAGGGGCCCCTGCAACTTAACTTTGCAGCAACATTCATTGGGAGGTATCACTATAAATACTATATCTCAGAGATGGTAAACCTTGGCACCCCAGATGTTTTGGAAATATATTTCCCAGGATGCTCATGCAATCTGCAGTGTAGTTGAGCATCCTGTGAAATGTAGTTCCAAAACATCTGGGGTGCCAAGGTTTGCCATCACTGCTATATCTATATTGGTATATGTGCAAAATTTCACCAGGAATCTTGTTGTGCCCTTTGCTGATAAAAACTGTTTGTACATTGGATGTATGCACTAATTTTAATATTTTCCTACATAAAGCTTATCTAAGGATCTGCTGCTCTCTACTCTTTGAATTTGTAAATGCTTGTAATATATTATGTATATACTTCTGATCTCTGGGTTGTTGGCCTTAAAACCCCAGAAGAAGAAAGTAGAGAGAGAGAGAGAATGTCTCAACCACATGCCCTGTCCAGGATACTAAACCCCAAGCCAGAAAGGACTATTATACAAGTATTTCAATGATCTAATAGTTTAGCTGCAGTTGCTGAGTGTATATCTAAATCCTTGTGACTGACAGAGTATCTTTGCCCTGTCCTTGTTATTATTTTACATGCACAGTGGATAGCTAGGTCTGTGCTACTGTATGTGTAGTGGTCACCTTCCAGTATATTTGTAGGTGAACCTATTTATTGCAATATCATTTGTATATGCAGCTCATGTTATTCTAATTAACCCTGTCCCTTCTGCTCTGGGATTAGTTTAGGGCTTGATAATCAGCAGATGCTAGAGCCAGGTTAGGCTTCCTGTGGCCACTTTGGGATCATTAGCTTAGAGGTCCAGTTGCAAATCAGATTAGAAACGAATAAGGAGGGTAGATAGGCTGACTCTGAGTCAGTTCCAGTGCACACAACAGTTCCTGACGGTGAGAATCTGTGTTCCAGGCTTGTTGAACAACATTTGAAGGATCTCCCCATGACAGCAAATCTTGTCTTCAGGTTTCTGACACAAAGACAGACAGGACTTTGCTGCAACATTCATCTGGAGGCGTCTCTATATTGGTGCACAGTTCCACTAGGACTCCTACCAGGCCCTTTGCTGATAATACCTGTTTGTATATAGAATATATGTACTGTTATTAATCTCTTCTTATATAAAGCTTATATTATTTCTATACTAGTGTGCATCTACTGTATATACTTATGGTTAATGGTATATGCTAGTTCTTCTGCTCCCACTTACTATGTTTAGATTAATGATTAATTTCCCAGGAAAGGAATCTACTCTGTTCACAGAGGTCCTGTCCTGGCTGGAGGCACTGCCAACTTTATTATCAAGCCCACTCTTCCACCTAGCAAAGGTCCTGGTCCCCCCCCCCCAAAAAAAATAAATAAAGATGGCTGCATATGTTATTACACAACTTAAAGGCTTTGTACACCTTCAAAACATTTTTGGTGGTTTTAACTAGGTATTGGTATAGTTTTATTGCCTGTGTTGTTTATTTGCCTTATCATGTAATAATGAGTTTTACATGTTGCAGCTGCAGTTTGTAGTGTCATGGCAGATCAATTCTCGTATGTCCATATATTGCCTCAGCTACCCTTCCCCATTTTCTAAAAGGAAAGGCAACTTCTTGTTCCGAGTCACACAGCATCTAATGCATACCTCACCATTTTCTCTGTGTAACATCGCAAATGTTTCAGTGCAAATGTAAGGCAAGCTCTCTGTTAATTGCTCTACCTGTTTTTGTCTCTGTCTGATCTAATTACTGATCTAGCTCTCCCTGCACCAGCATTAGATCAAGAGACCTAGGGATTGTGGGGTGTGTAATTTCTTCACAGGAAGTGTTAGAACTCACACTATTGACAGAGGTCTTGCATTACCAGTGCAGTGCTACATGGCATGCCTCATGTTTGAACATAAAAAGAAACGTGACATCAGAATGTGAAGATTTACTCTGATCTCAAATAGGATATGCATACAGGCCAACAAATTACTCCATGAAACTACATGATCAATACACACCTTATACAGGTGAAAAATACATGGTCAGGAAGGTTTATAATGCCGCTAACAGATACCTGATTCAAGTCACCCTGATTTAAAGTCATCTCACTTTTAGGTCCTTAAAGGGGTTGTGTTTTTTCACCTTAATGCATCCTATGACACTGACCGACCCCCTAGACCCCCAGTTTTACTCACCTTAGCCCATTTGTTCACTCGGCGGAGACGCGCTATACCTCTTTACCCGGGGGTTCTGGGCTCTCGATTGGATAGATTCATAGCAGTGCAGCCATTGACCCGGGTCAATCCAATGACCCAGGTGACGGGGGGTGGGGCCGAGTCCAGCATTCTGTGTCTATGCACGCAAATGCTGGACTTGGAAGCATGCCCTCAAGGTAGCCCTCAGGGAGAGCGCTTCTCCCAGGGGGTTTACCGATGCAAGGAGGAGCCATGAGCGCCACCAGGGGGACCCCAGAAGATGATGATCAGGGGGACACACTGTGCAAAACTAACTGCACAGTGGAGGTAAGTATGATATGTTTGTTTTAGTTGCAACATATACTGTATATATAGTATTTTAAGGGGCATCTTTAAAATACCATGTAGTGTAAGAATAAAAAAAAAAGCACTTTTAAATCACTTTTTTGATCAGTTCACTGATATATTAGAAATTAGAAAGTGCCCATATAAACTCTGAAACAGTGTGACTGACAAAAACAATGTGTGTCATGTAAAGATTGTGTAACTTTTGCTTTTGCATTGCACACATTCCTAGAACTGTATTTTTATTTGGTATTTGGTAAAAGAAAAATCTAAGTATGTTGTAAAGAGTTTGCAGCTGCTAAGTTTATAAATACCATAATAAAACACAAAAATTCTTGCACACTGTCCTCTCCGATTTCCTGGCCATTTCTAGTCTACGTTTTTAGCATGACTGCTGTTAGTTGTATGAGCTTGTCCCATCCAATATTCCCATAAACTAGCCATTTTAGTAACAAGACTGCTAGGAATGAGCCTAATGTGACTATTCTGACACAGAGTGTCACCTAAACAGCTGGGATAAATATCTAATTAGAGGACTCCTGTGCCAGATTTCTGAGAAACACTTGAGTTTGGAAGGTGATCTTAGGGAAATAATAGTTTTAGAAGTAAAGAGACACTATTAACCAGATAAATTAAAGTAATACAATTTAATACGCGGCATACATTGTAGAAAACCATAGATCCTTTTAACATGTCAATTTAAAAAAATTAAAGCCCAACACTTGAAAACAATGAAATGTAACAGTGCATGTGTATCAATTACCTTGCAACTTAGTCTTGAATCCAAACACCTCTTCCTAAAGCCTACTACACATGGTTCGAATGTTGGGCGGAACCTTTTTCGGTCATGTCCCATCTACAAAAGCCAGCTGAACAGCCTGTTTCTGTTCCGACCGGCTGCAGTACACATGACATTCGGCCCATGTGTACTGCAGCTGATTGGACAGAAGCAGGCTGGTGGGGGGGAGGGGGCGGGGAATCCCCCTATCAGAAAGAATACAATATCACAGCAGGGGAGATCACTGTACTAACATTGCATCGGGTTGAGGCCAGGACTCTGTGCAGGCCAGTCAAGTTCCTCCACCCCAAACTCGCTCATCTATGTCTTTTTGGACCTTGCTGGTGCACTGGTCCAAACCATTTGGTGGAGGGTTTGTTTTTCAGGGGTTGGGCTTGGCTCCTTATTTCCAGTGAAGGGAACTCTTAAGGCATCAACATACCAAGACATTTTGAACAATTGCATGCTCCCAACTTTGTGGGAATAGTTTGGGGATGGCCCCTTCCTTTCCCAACATGACTGCACACCAGTGCACAAAGCAAGGTCCATAAAGACATGGATGAGTGAGTTTGGGGTGGAGGAACTAGACTGGCCTGCACAGAGTCATGATCTCTACCCGATAGAAAACCTTTGTGATGAATTAGAGTGGAGAATGCGAGCCAGGCCTTCTCATCCAACGTCAGTGCCTGACCTCACAAACGCGCTTCTGGAACAATGGTCAAACATTCCCATAGACACACTCCTAAACTTTGTGGACAGCCTTCCCAGAAGAGTTGAATCTGTTATAGCTGCAAAGGGTGATAAAGAATATGGCTATAGCTGATAAGTGCCATCATCCCTAATAAATGGAAATGGCGAAATCCCTCAAAGGGCGGGACTATAGGGGCACTGGTCAATAAAATCAATGGGATAGTAAAAAATATTACATTTTATTACAAACTATACATATACAAAACATCAAGTGAAAAATGGTGTTAATGACAACCATACATAGATTTTGGAAAGAATGAATACAGACATCACACACGTTACGAATGTAGTGTGGAGAGGGGACTTACACTAAGTGAGCTTTAAAAAACAAACAACCATCCAGCAGATCAGAGAGCCCTGTGTGAGGACGGCTGCTGCATGGGTGCTTATGAGGGGGGGAGCCAATGGGAAGGCTCCTCCACAGGTAAACCCTCAAGCATCATCAATCATCAGGCCCCATTGTGAATGGGGTCTGTTCGATGATAAGGAAACTCTGGCCAAGTGGCGCATGGCGTAGCCTCGCCCCTGGGGGCGTGATGACGTCACTCGTCGGACCGCCCCGACTCACTAATGCTGGCAACAGGACACAAATTTCACAGCGAGGGCTGGATGAACCAAGCCTCACTGTGAATACAGCCCAGAAGGAATTAACCCGTTGGGGAACACTGCAAACATTGCTGCAGGCTAGATGAAAAAGTGCATCCACAGACGAGCTATAAGGCCATCCCAAGACAATCGGGTGGCCTGGGTGTGCCAGGTGGGAGTTGTTCAGGAATACAGGGGGAAAGAGAGAGAGAGGGCTAATGGTCCATCAATGCTTGAAGGGGCGACCCATACAGTGGCAGTAATAAGGATCAGTGCACATATTTACAATATACAAATAAAAGCAGTCAATGGGTCAACAAACATCATATATTAAAAGATGTACCAGTTGCAAAGGGTGGGCCAATTCAAAATTCAACCCAACGGACTAAGACTGGGATGCCATTAAAGTTCATGTGCGTGGAAAGGCAAGTTCATGTGCATGAAAGTTATGATGAATACAGATAGAGATAGAGGTAAGGACTAGCATCAAATGTAGGACTCTAAGGACACCGCCACATTTTTATTAAAAGAAAGTTCAGTAAACATAAACACAGGTTTCCCTCGCAGGGGTTTTCAGCATTCCTTCTTCAACATAAACGACATTCAGCCCTTTTGTCTCTCACTTGCAGCAATGCTGCTCTGGCCTTACACTCCAGGCCCTTGTCTGTCTCCTACAGACTGTTCTCCGACCAACTTGGTGCACACAGCTAGCAGCCTCTTGCTGCACTGGCTCCCACGTTGAGCCCTCCTGACTCCTGGGCCAGACTTCCTGTCTGCCGGGGTGGAGCCCAGAACCATGGTCAGGTTACTACTAAAAGCCCAGCACACACCTGACCAATCAGTATGCTGGTTGTTCTGAATACCTGGTCCCAGGATTGGAGATTTCATCCCACCCGGATCTCTTTGAAATCTCCAGGCTCCAGGTCCCAAAACAAACTTTAAAAAACACTGAGGAAACTGAAAGGCCAGTTTCCTCTTCTTCATGTTACAAGCTCCCTGGAGCCCCTCAACCCGTCCGGTTGAGAATTCTGGGTCACAACCTCCTTCTAGAGCCTGGCAGGTCAACGCTCTTCCACATGGCATAAGTGACAAAGAAATGACAGCCATCAATGAGAAAAGGTCAAGAACAAGCCAAGGTCAGCAATAGGTAGACAAAATGTGCCAGGTCAGCAGTCAAAGATGGATTCAGGAACAAGTGGATCAGCAATTTGTGGGCAGTGATCATGCTGAGTTCAGTATAGGAGCAGATGAACAGGCAGGGAAGAATTGCAGATGGATCAAAGGCCTGCTTGGCACCACTATAAGGAATGAGCATGCACGCACACCCATGCACACTTCACAAGACCCGTGCAAGTGCTCCTGCTGAAATCCAGCTATACAGGCTAGTATGATCTTCCTGACAAAGACCAATAGTCATAATAGGAAAACTGTTGGTACGTCCCAGTCAGAGTGAAGAAGGCAAGCCGCGCATGCGCAGATCGGCGTAAAACCGCCGGTCCGTAGCGCATTTATGGGGCTGAGCCCAGAAAGAGTGCCCCGAGGCGCCAGGGGCCCCCCCCGTGTTGGGGGCTCCGATGCAAAAAGTATAGTGGCAGGACTAATAACAGGTGAAACCACAAAGTTTTTTAATATCCAAAGAAACTGTGCGAGGGGACATAGACTGAAGGTATAATGCAAAACCTAAATGGTATAAAACAGAGATATAATTAATAACAACAAGGAATGGAATACACATGTAGTTTCAAACGAAAAATAATAAGTAAAAAAAAAAAAAAAAAAAAAAATATATATATATATATATATATATATATATATATATATATATATATATATAAATGAACACTTATGTTTGCATACTATAAAGAGGACATTTGTGGATACATGGCAATATCCTGTAGATCCAGGAAGACAGCAGGAAAGTGGGATAGAATACAAAAATCCCTAAAAGGTGGTGCAGATGGGGGCAACATGAAAAGACAAATATGCAAAGGCACTATAGAGATATGGCGATAGACATGATGATACACGTGTCTCAAGATATAGGTATCATATAAAGTGTGAGGACATGTGGTCACATATCCCTCTCAAAACCTCCAGATGAAAAGCCCTGTAAAAATGGTTTCAAATTGAGGGCCTCATTTAAGCCAGGTGGTGAGGAGGTGTTCAAGTCCGAGATCTATCTCAGCTCCCGCTGGAGGCGGATTTTTTTAAAATCACCTCCCGAGAGCTTGGATGTTCTTGGTCCAGCACCAAGATTGTGACTTTAGGGAAACTGCCATTATGGACCTGTGCCACATGTCTCCCCAGAGGCAAATCCGGGTTGCTGATTTTCATGGCCCGAATGAGACGGTAGATTCTTTGCCACAATTTTTGTATGGTTTTACCTATGTAGTAACAACCACAATCACACTGTAGCAAATAAACAACCAGCATGGTCTGGCAATTGGCAAAGTGCCTAGGAGTAAAGGTCCAGCCATTGGGCAATCATGTACTTTTCTGGGTGTCCATGTATCAGCAGTAGGCGCATGAACCACAAGGAAAAGTGCAGAGTAGTTTGCATTGGTCAACTTAAGTTGAACCCCTGAATTCACTTTTAACTAGGATGTCACCGACAGAGATGGCTCGTCTGTAGGTAACAGGGGGAACTGGAAGAACGAACGATCCTATTGTGGGATCTGAAGCTAAGACATGCCAGTATATACCAAAAATGTATTTAACTTTGAGATGTTCATTGGAATATGTGATGACGATTCTTGTGTATTCGTTAGAGGTAGATTCATCCTTTTTATTGGAGAATAGTAAATCATGTCTATTTATGTTGGCTACCCGATTAAATGCCATTTTCAGGCATTTGTGACTGTATCCTCTTTCTAATAGGCATCGTTTGAGTCCTTTTGCCTCATGTTTGTATTCCCTGTCATTAGAGCAATTGCACTTGGTTCGCAAGTACTGGCTGTAGGGAATCAAGTTAACTAGGGGCCTAGGGTGGAAACAAGATGAATGTAGAATAGTATTCCCTGCGGTTAATTTCCTTAACAATTTACAGGATAACAAATTATTAGGGTCTTTATAAATTTTAACATCCAGAAACAAATTTTGGGAGGTGCTGGATGACATAGTAAATTTTAGGTTGAACTCATTTTAATTTAGGGCAGCCAAGTACTTGTGTAATAGGTCCTCTAGACTGTCCCAAAGGATGAAAATGTCAGCTATGTACCTGTGCCACATAATGACATGGCACAGGTACATGGGGAGATCCTCACCCTCGATTATGGTCCGCTCCCACTCCCCTAGGTACAGGTTAGCATAGCCAGGGGCACAGTAAGTGCCCATGGTCACCCCCTGCACCTGAAGGAAGTGTCGACCATTAAAGGAAAAAGCATTATGCTTGAGTATATATTCAAGCGAGAATAATATGAACAAGTTGAAGGATTCTTCATGATGACTGGTTTGGGATAATATTTTGCTAGTCCCTTGGTATGTGGTTTAGAACTGTAGAGAGCCTCTACATCTATAGTGACTAGAATGGAACTCGTACATACCTGGGTGCCATAAATTTGCAGAAGGTGAATTGTGTCCCGAATATAAGAGGGTAAGGAGAGGACAAAAGGTCTTAAATGTTTGTCTACCATTCTCTGTGATTGCACCATTCCCTCATATAATGGGTCTGCCGGGGGGGTCCAAGTTGTTTTTGTGGATCTTAGGGATCGAATAAAATGTGGCTATTTTTGGGAAGGTGGTGCAGACAAAATTCCATAATTGTTTGGAAATGACGTTATTATAAAACACACTGTCCACAAACAAGTAAAAATCCTTATTGAAGGTGTCAATAATCTCTGGCCTTATTGGTCGGTACCAATCAGCATTGTTTAGAATTTTGGTACACATTAATACATATTTGTCATTGTCTATTAGGACAATGTTGCCCCCTTTGTCTGAAGGCTTGATGGTTATGTTGTAGTTGCTAGTCCTTTCACTCATAGTGAGATTCCCTTGTTGTCCAAAGCTTTAATGTCTTGGCATTCATTGGAATATGTGATGACGATTCTTGTGTATTCGTTAGAGGTAGATTCATCCTTTTTATTGGAGAATAGTAAATCATGTCTATTTATGTTGGCTACCCGATTAAATGCCATTTTCAGGCATTTGTGACTGTATCCTCTTTCTAATAGGCATCGTTTGAGTCCTTTTGCCTCATGTTTGTATTCCCTGTCATTAGAGCAATTGCACTTGGTTCGCAAGCTTTAATGTCTTGGCACGTTAGTCGCAATCCCATGGTTGGAACTTGGGGCTGGGTACATAGAAGCTTACGTGTATAGAGACGTAAGTCTTTTATCACTTCAAACTTATCCAGTTTGTGATTAGGACAAAAAGTAAGTCCCTAAGTAAGGGAGTGAGAGGAAAGATGTATAACATTAAATTGTGGTAAAGAAGAATCTTGTGTGTTCGTGGTGATATTTAAACCAGGGGAGCCGGAGGGTTCCCCTGTTTTTTTGGAAAGAATATGGTAGGAATTTTTTTGTGCGGGAAAAAGGGAAGGGGTACTAGATCCAGCAGTGGTGGGTCCTCCGGTGTTGGATGCCTCACCACGTGCTGGGGCCGACACACCTCCAAGCTTACCAGAAAGAGTGCGGGTGGGGTGCTCTGAGGGTCATTTGTTCAAAACATTAGTTGAAGGATTGTCACGATACCTTTGTCTTTTAGGTCATCTAGTGCATCTGGGTTGTTTGGAAGAAAAACGAGAAACATTAGAGGATACAGAGGAGGTGTCCGACATATCTGATTGCCTAGATGCCTGCGCGGAAACCCGCTGAGTACCTCTGCCATTTACTTGTTGGTGCCATTTATAGGCTCTTCCTTCCTGGAAGGTCTATTTGTCAGGGTCGTCTGTATTTTCACCGATTCTTGTGGGCTCCGTTGCCTAGTTGACAGGTGTGCTTTATGCCCTATTTGCTCTACCCCGATGCATTGAATCACAATTTTACTACGGTGAACCACATACCATCAGTGGCTTGAGGATATCTACATATTCTCCATATACCCCCAGAGTTTTCCAATGTGTGATGGGACAATACGGAGAGGCAAACCCTACCTAAAGTGAATCCTGATATGTATTACAATTCACTTGAGATCAATTGACATCTTGTAAGTATTGTCAGATTCCAAATGCCTGCCCCTTATATGCATCATGCTGTCCCCTATTTCTGTTTATATATCTGCATACCTATATTGTACCACTGTATACACATATACTTTGTTCTGACTGGATTTTTTTGCTGTTGTGTTACCAGATAATACAGCTTGCTCCAAATCAGTCCCTGAAGAAGGAATTAAACATTTAATCATATATTTTGAAACATTGGGATTTCTGAACCCATGCACCCTGGTTGGCCTCCTACTATGAGACTAATCATGTGCCCCAGAATCTAGCTGTATTGTATGTATTATCATGGCATGACTATCCTGCTGTTATAATCATTTGTTTTGTGTATTTACATGCTTTTTGTAATCAATAAACTTTGTAATACTTTTTTATATACGTCCTCTACTCTCTTATCTGGTTTTCACCCTTTGCCCATAAAATCCCTGGGGCACTTCCTTTGTTCTTTTATCATGAGTCAATATCACAGAGAGCAGCTGTAAGAAAGGAACACACTAATGCCTTGTACACACGGTCGGACATTCCGATCACAAACTTAGTCAGATTTTGGCCGAAACTTGTGTTGCATACACACGGTTGGACAAAGTTGTCGGAAAATCTGATTGTTCCGAACGAGGTGACGTACAACACGTATTACGGGACTACATAGAGGCCAGTAGCCAATAGCTTTTGTCCCCAAATTTATTCTGAGCATGCGTGGCACTTTGTGCGTCTGAATTCTATACACACGATCGGAAAAAGTCAGATCGGATTTTGTTGTCGGAAAATTTAAGGTCCTGCTCTCAAATTTTTTCCGTCGGAAATTCAGACGGAAAAAGTCCGCTAGAGCCCATACACGATCGTATTTTCCGACAACATAATCCGATCGGTCTTTTCCCGTCTGAATTTCCGACCGTGTGTACGGGGCATTAAACTCGTACATTTTCATTCATATTGATTTTCATTTAAAAATTTGATTAGAATTCCCTTTATGAATACAGTGATAGACACAAGCAATTTGTTTTAGTATTAATTTACTACTACTTTTAGGAAGAGATGATTTGGCCATGGAGAAGGCTGGCATATATTTTATATATCAAACAGTGGTGGTCTATCAATGTTTATACCATTACCTGTTTTTTTGCACGTTGTGATCTACAGTAAAAACAATGCTGTGTGATGTTTTGTCATATTGTTCTAGGGCATGTAAAGGCTCTGATGTAATGTACAGGTTTTTAGCAGCTGTTCTGAGGCATTTTAGTGTTGTAATGTACAGATGTTGCACGTTATTGAACTTGTTAAGATCCACTGCTGATCCCTCTTAAAACATCCGGATAGCTGCAGGCAAATATCAGCAGGTGTACTAAATGTGTGCTCCCTGTTTATAGGTTTGTTTATAAGTTATGATTTGCTGGGAACTGGGTTTGCACCTGTCTTGTGGCTGGAAAGTGGAGACTATGTGAAATCATCAGCCAGACTACAAAAAACACCAAACGTCTACATTCTGCTTCACATTGTCCAATTACAGTATATACTGTATATATATAGGCCAGCGGAGACCACGTTTGGTATTTTTCCACTGACAGCAACATAATTGATTGAGTAGACTTAGCTTTGCACATTTATCTATTTGAATGATGTCAGACAATAGAAATAACAGTTGAGCAGCTGGTTCATTATGTTCTTTCCCGACATCAAAATACTCAGTTTGGTCAACAATATCTAGGACCATGCAGTACAACTCTTTCATGTTGACTATGAAGGCTCAAACCTATTATGTCATGCAAGTGAGGCTATAGTAGTTTACTAGACTATAAAGAACCATAACATTTCTTATTAAACATGATTGTGTTATTTTTTTTTTTTTCTAATTCTTTATTTAAAATATCCAACATACACAGAGCAGTAAGTCACATTAGACAGATGCATGCATAAAGTGACCCTAGAGAGATCCAGTTTTAACCGGAAGAACAGTATCAGTTATAATTAGCATGAAGTGCATGGGCGACCTTGCTGGACCACCCAGCAATAACAAAGTCTACAGAGCTTAAAATGGTATAAGAGAGGTTGTCACTCTTGGATCAAGTTATCGCTGCCACCATGAAAGCAGTTTTTCATTAAATCAAGTGAAAAGAAAAAGATAAAAACTAGAGAAATGTAGAAGTGGGAGAGAGAACAGTGGGGGAAGGGGGAGGAAGGAGACAAAAAAAAAAAGGGAGGGCAGGAGGTAGAGAAGGAGTAAGACAGGTGTAGTTGCAGTTGCCGGCAGAGGGTTGGAGGACCCCATAACCATGACATTAGGATACCGCGTCTTAGTACCCACAAGATGCGAAGAGGGCCTTTCCTTCCTCCGAGAATGTGTATATGTTCCAATGGACCCAGGTTTTGGAATAAGTTTCATGCCTATTTTGGGCAGAAAG
Organism: Lithobates sylvaticus; assembly: GCA_028564925.1. Classification (NCBI taxonomy): domain Eukaryota; kingdom Metazoa; phylum Chordata; class Amphibia; order Anura; family Ranidae; genus Lithobates; species Lithobates sylvaticus. The sequence goes on along the minus strand of CM053026.1, from coordinate 586,732,122 downwards.
TACCAGGTTTTCCATCTTGTTCACCTCTTCGATTTTCGAGAGCCAAAGCAAGATGGTTGTGTTATTTTAAGTTACTGGTAAAATTTCCATGCACAAACCAATCAGGCAATCTAAAACCTATTCAGCTTGGTTGTAGGCTTGACCTGCAAACAATTTGATCAACTGCTTTGATGTCAAAAGCTGTCAAATACATTGAATACTATGCTAGCATGACTTTGCAAAAAATAAAACTTTATTAATATTTCAACAGCCACTATTTGTAGCTTAGTACAGTCATAAGAGCCAGACACTGATGGATGTACAAAAGTAAATGTAAAAAAGCTAAACAATGGGCAGCACAGTGGCTAAGTGGTTAGCACGTCCAACTTGCAGTAAGTAGGTCATGGGTACAAATCCAATCCCAATCATGCCACTACCTGCCTGTAGTTTGCATGTTCTCCCTTTGTCTGTTTCCTCTGTGTTCTCCAGTTTCCTCCCACATTCCAAAGATATGCTGGTAGGTGTATTGGCTCCTGTCTAAATTGTCCCCCAGTATACAAAGGAACCTCATACAATAAACATCATGGGGAGAGCTATAGATGTCAATGTAAAGTGATTTAAATGTGTGATATATGTAAAGCACTGTATAAACACATGTAAGTAACAAATTAGTTGTACAACTGGGATTGCGAAGGTGGATTACATATAAATGTCAAATGTGTTCACAATTAATGCACTTCAAACCCACAATGCATGCACTTCAAACCTAGAGCCAAACGAAATGCATGCCCCAGAGGGCGATGCTCACACTTCTAGCCCCAAATTCAGCTAAACAATAATGGCATAAGAAAATATGCCCAATTGGCTCTCAACTGGTTACTGTAGTTGATAGTCAAGCTGACATTCTTCCTGGAGGTCTTTTCATTAAAACACAGTTGAAGTGTTTCCCTCTCTGTTGATGGGCCTTAGAGGGCAACTGGTTTGTGATTATTATGTGCTATTTCCATAATGTATAACATTTTTTCTGCCTTTTCTATTCCTCACTAAAGATGAGCTCAGGGTTTGGACAGAATACAGGTTCATACCCAACTTTCTGGGTTCAAATTGAATCAAAATGTTTGGGATGTTTGGCGGGGATTGCCCAGTCGAACATTCCACAATAAGTTATAAAATAAAACGCAAATGTGAAAACAGTAATGCATATATATGAGGTCAATGCACACATAGACCCAATAAACCGTGAGAAGCAGAGTTCATCAATTCAAGTGAAAAAACAGTCCATTCGTGTGTAGATAAATCCTTTAACGATATATCCAGAAAACCACATTCCCTCAAAAGGTGCAATAAGTGCAGAGAAACGGAAGTGGGATCAACCACCAGATAGCAACAGTTGACAGGCGCCTCTTACCAGAAATGTTGAACCACAAATTATAATGGTCAAACTTGCTTGTAGCAACCTCTCACGGACGGGCATCCAGTAAAGAGATGATTGCCACTCAGCAGCAGGTCACAATATAACACCAAAGGGTAAAATAATACACTTCCATAGTGAAGTATGTTTAAAAATACTCTCACCATTTATTAGATATCCACAGATACTCCAAAAGAGTTGCAATCCAACACAAAATGGGATAAACAGCAGGCTGTTAGCTCACAGTAAAGAAACGCAATATTTTTTTCACGGTTTATTGGGTCTATGTGTGCATGGGCCGCATATATATGCATTACTATCTGCACTTTATATGCGTTTTTTTATTTCGTAACTTAGTTATGGCACAATTTTATTTATAATATTAGTGCTGCTTTATTTCCTTATTTCTGTTATTAACTGGTATCACAGTTATACAAGTGGCTGCTTATTTTTGAGTTATTAGTGGCCTAGCATGGATTTACGCACATATTGAACTTTCTATAATGCTTTGCAAAAAGCCATTATTGGATAAAGACTTCACCTGACCCCTAGTTATGTTACCTGATCAGAGGTCTGGTGCAAGACTTTGGCTAATGATGGTTTTTGGCCAATTCCCAGCGCACACGCAATAAAAGGTTACTTTCCCAGCAGTCCTTTGTCAGCGTATTGGAGTTTAGTGGGAGAGGTGGGCAGCACTTTAGGAAGAGAGGTTTATAGTGCAGTGCAGTGGCGTAGTTATCACATCTGGCACCCAGGACTGGTCATTTTTTTGCACCCCCCCAAGAAAAATGGTATGTGGCAATATAGCGGCGCCATGCCAAAACTGTGGGTGTGGTTAGATTGCATTAACAATGGGAGTGGGTTAAATTGCCATATGTTTTAATGACTGTGCCACAAGTGAGTATGTAACAGACAGTGCAAACCTCAGTACACAAATTTTAATAAAATAACATCGTTCTATTGCATATCCTTTACTACACACAGCTAACAATAAAGTGATATTAAAGTCTTGTTTTTTTTTTTTTGTTTTTTAAATAACAAATATATACTTACTTATACTTACCTGATCTGTGTAATGGTTTTGCACAGAGCAGCCTGGATCCTCCCCTTCTCTGGTCCCTGGCTGGCTCCCCTGGCCCATCCCTCCTTCCGGGTGCCCCCACAGCAAGCAGCTTGCTATGGGGGCATCCAAGCAGACACACTCCCGCCCACTCTGTCTCCTGATTGGCTCACTGGCTGTGATTGACAGCAGAGGGAGCCAATGGCTCCTGCTGCTACCAAAAGCCAACCAGGAGTGCAAGTTCCCAGAAAGCCAAGGCTCTCCTGGACATCGCTGGATCGAGAGAGGGCTCAGGTAAGTATGGGGGGGGGCTGTAAGTGGGGCTGGGGGGAATACTGCACACAGAGGGTTTTTTACCTTCATGCATAGAATGCAAGAAGGTATAAATCCTTGTGCCTTTAAAACCACTTTAACAAAGCATGTTCTGTACAGGCAGTCCCCCGGTTACAAACAAGATAGGGTCTGTAGGTTTGTTCTTAAAGTGATTGAAAAAGACTTGTTTTTTTTTCCCTATAAAAATAACAAACATGTCATACTTACCTGCTCTGTAGCAGTGAATTTGCACAGAGCAGCCTGGATCCTCTTCTTCTCGGGTCCCTCTTCTGTGATGCCTCCCTTCTGTTCAGTGCCCCCACAACAAGCAGCTTGCTATGGGGGCATCCGAACCGAGTCACAGCTCCCTGTGTCTATTCATACACGGAGCCCCAACCTGGCCCTGCTCCCTCTCTTCCCTGATTGGCTAGCTGACTTTGATTGACAGAGCCAAAGGTGCCACTGCTGTGTCTCAGCCAATCAGCAAAAAGAATCTCAGACGGCCGAGACAATGGACATTGCTGGATAGAGATGGGGCTCAGGTAAGTATTAAGCCCCATACACACGCTCGGACTATCCGAGGACCAGGTCCGTCGGATCATGTCCGTCATACTTTGTCCGATGTTGGTTTTGCGTACACACGGTCGGACAAAGTTGTCGGAAAATCCGATCATTCTGAACGTGGTGACGTTTGTTGCCTACGACGGGACTACGTAGAGGCTAGTAGCCAATAGCTTTGGTCTTGTAATGTGATCTGAGCATGCGTAGCACTTTGTCCGTCGGACAACCGTACACACGATCGGATTTGGTGTGATCGGACCGTGTTGTCGGCAAATCTTTCCAGCAGGAGATAAGACTTTGTCCATCGGACAATCCGACGTACACTGTCCGATGGTGCATACACACGGTCTGATTTTTCAACAACATTGTCCGATCGGACAGAATCCATGAAAAAGTCCGACCGTGTGTATGGGGCTTAAGAGGGGCTGAGGGGGGCTGCTGCACACAGTAGGCCTTTTATCTTAATGCATAGAGTGCATTAAGATAAAAGAAAAAAAACTTCTACCTTTACAACCACTTTAAGTTGAATTTGTTTGTAAGTGGGAACAGGTAAATTTTTTAAGTGTTGCATCCAGCCCAAAAAAATATTTTAAAGTTTTTTGGATAGCAAAGGGAAGGGTTAACACCCCTGTAACATTATTTTTGCGGTTTGTGCCCCTGTTCAGAAGATTTCACCTCACTTTCTGTTCCTGAGACAAATATATTTAGAAAATTTTGGGTTGTTGTGGAAACAAGGATTGGTGATAAAGCTTCAGTGGAGAAACTTTTTTCCAATGATAACTCTTCCTAGGGGTAGATTTCCTCTCACTTCCTGTTGTCTCCCTCCATTTGTAAGTAGGAGTCGTTTGTAAGTCGGATGTTTGTAACCCGGGGACTGCCTGCATCCCCACGCGGTATGCGGCCAACACACTGGGCACGGACGCATTTTCTCCATGTGAATGAGGCCTAATTGTCATGTGGGCCAAATAGCAGGAAATAGGAGATGTCAGGTATGGGAAAATATTATTTTAATCATACTTAAACACTGCTGATCACTCCTGGAACTGCTCAGTTCCCAGTGCTCCCTGAGAAGAGAGCTGGTGACTGTCAGTCTCTGGCTTTCTGCTCTGCCCCCCTCCGCGCTCACTAAAACACTGGGCTGTGGAGGGTGATGGGAGCGGCCAGCTCAGGCTGAGCCGGATGCTGGTCCAGGCATGTGAGTGGATCCCGACCATAAGGTTGCAATCTTTCCCTAGCCTGGACCGGCTCTTTGACGTCAGCCGACAGCCCGCTGTCAGCTGAAAACAGGTCGCAGGAGTGCAAAACAATCTGCACTGCTGTGATCCACAGGAGAAGTACAGCCAAACAAGCACTACATCTATAACATGACCTGTCTCTCTGCTCCTGTTTGGCATTACTTGCGACAATTCATAAATGTCCCTATTTATGTTGTGAACTCACCCTCCACGGCCCAGGCAGGTTCTTCCTCAGCCCAGGCTTTAGATCCAGGCTTTCCTTGTCCAGAGTGCTTCCACTATCCCCCTCTCATAGTCCAGGGCCTCCAGACACCTGCTGTCCTAGTCTGGGGCCTCCAGACACCCCCTCTCCTAATCTGGGACCTCCTAGTCCAGGGTCTCCTGTGTACTCCCCTTTTAGTCCAGGGCCTCCTTTGAATCTCCTAGTTCAAGGGCTCCTTTGCACTCCCCCTGCTAGTCCAGGGGCTCCTCTGCACCCCCCCAGCCCAGTGTCTCCTCTGCACCCCCCCATCAGCCCAAGGCCCTCACTGCACCCCCCAGGGCCTCCTCAGAACCCCCCCTCTAAACCCAGGGCCTCCACTGCACCCCCCAGTCCAGGGCCTCCTCTGCAGCCCCCCTCATGCCCAGGGCCTCTTTTGCACCCTCCCCCCAGTGCAGGGCCTCCTCTGCCCCCCAGTGCAGGGCCTTCTTTGCACCCCCAGGCTCCCCCAATCCTTTGCCATGCCAACCGCAACTTCCGAGTCTAGGGCCTTCTGCACACAAACCCCTCTCCTTGCCCTAATAAATGCCTCCCAGTTCCACAAAGGGTCTCCTATGCTGAAGCATCGCTCTTGAATGCCTTTCTATAATGCTGGCGGGCGGGAGGAGCAGAGTGATTCAGAGCTAGTGCGCCTGTGCAGTTTTCCTCCTATTTGGTACTTGGCAAACTATGTAGCAGGCGACAGTGGCACCCTTAGAGCAGCACTTCCCAGTGCGAGTGGGGGTGACGGAACCCCTAGCGGCGCCCCCCCTAGATGCGTCACCCGGGGCGTGTATCCTCCCTCCCTAGTTTCGGCCCTGGTGCAGTGTGCTACCACAGAGTTCTGTATATAGTTTAGTATATACAGTGCAAAACACAACATTGCTGCTTTATATTCCCATTGATACTTTGCAGTACGCTAAAGCCCCATACACACGGTCGGACTTTTTCATCAATTTGGTCCGATCGGACAAGGTTGTTGAAAAATCAGACCGTGTGTATGCACCATCGGACAGTGTTCGTCGGTTTGTCCGTCGGACAAAGTCTTATCTCCTGCTGGAAAGATTTCCCGTCAACCCGGTCCGATCACACCAAATCCGAGCGTGTGTACGCTTGTCCGACGGACAAAGTGCTACGCATGCTCAGAAGAAATTCTGTGACGGAAGCGCTCGGTCAGGTAAAACTACCTTTCCTAATCGACACAGCACATTCGTCACGCTGCAATGTTAAAATGTCTTTAATGCAGCGCATTCTCTTTTTCTTTACAATGCAACAAGAATGACATCTTTTAGCTGCTCCTATTCACCCGCACTTCTCACAAACTTACTTCTTTATTACTTTGCAGCATTTATACACTACATGTTTATTTTTACTCAGATCGTAATACAATCTTTCTTATTTTTTTACCCAGATTTTTTTTTTTGGGGGGAATACATATTTGAAGGAGATTTTTTTTTTTTTGGAGGGGGTTTGTATGTCTCAACTTAGCAAAACCACATTATTAACATTTGTATTTCTTGCTTACATTTACTAGGAGTTTGTTGGTTGTTGGTGCCCCTTGTTAATTCTAGGATTAGTGAAATGTACCTGCCTACTCAAAGAAAAACTGTCATTGTAGAAAAGTAAAACACAATAGTCAATGATTATTTCAAATCAAAAAAACCTTTATTTAGGTCTCAGCAACAGACCAAAGAGGAACGCAGCCATGGTGAAACTTGGGGAATTTGCAAAGCCTTGGACACCCATGGCAACCATCATTTTACAGACTTAAACAATTGGGGGCATGAAGACTACCTATCTAAATAATAAGGGAGCGCAATCTGGTCCTGAAGTCCAAAACATCCGGAACTGCAGCAGATGCCATCTAGGTCCCCAGGCTCTGGTACTACGAGAGGCTCCATCTTCTCTCAGACCAGACTGAGTCCAGGTTGTCACTCTCTTGTCTTCCTTGTACGCTTCCTTCCACGCCGTGGTGCTGGTGCTGGTGCTGGTGGGGTGGCAGAAGGAGGAGGAGGAGGCGGAGCAAGGTCACTCTCGCAAACATGTGTGAGGGGAGTCATCTCCCCAGCCATCCCCTCATTTAGTATTTTGAGGATGACCTCCTCACACATGCTGCGTTGCCCCGCCTACATACCCGTAAATTTACTTGTAACCAAGGAGGCAAAGGCCTCCTCGTAGGTGGGTGTGGCATAGAGGGAGGCTGAGGCATCTTTTATCAGCTGGAGCGCTGACTCTCCCACCTCCCCCATGTTTTTCGCCCTTCTGTAGGGAAGGCGGAGGGGAGAGACTTGGGAGACAGTCAGGCTCCTACGCCTACCCCCCTCTTGGCTGCCACTACCCCCTGCCTCCTCCTGACTGCCACCTTCCACAGCCACCTCCTGGCTGAGGTCTTCCTGTGTCTGAAAAAGGGACATAGTTTCAGTTATTTGTTCATCAAACACACACAATTCTCATCTAGTGACTGTTGCAAAATGTTTTCAAATACAAAACCATACAATTCTCAGCCCTGCAGTTTAGATTCTTCCCAAAAATGTCTCCCACACCACTGTCTGTTGATATGTCAATCACGTTAGGAAATAAGCAATTGGGGATCCTGAATTAACTGAACATCATTCATTATTCAACAAACTGGTTCCAAAACTACTATACCTGGAACAAGCTGGGCACCTGCACATCTTCCATACTGGAAGGCCCAGGTTGGTCCTCGGAAGCCTCATCAAGGGTGGCGTGCGTGGAAGGACGCGTGCAAGGAAGAGTCGAGAGTGACTTCCTGACAGTAGCCTGGTCTTTGAGAAAGTGGAGCCTGTCATAGTACCAGAGCGTGGGGACATGGACATCAGCTGCTGCAGCTCCAGATGCTTGTGACTTCAGGACCTTATTGCGCTCCCGGAAATAGGTAGTCTTCATGTTGGTGATCTTCACTTTTAAGTTTGCGACGGTTGCCATGGGCAGGGTAGGCTTTACAAATGCCACCAGTTTCAGCAGGGCTGCGTACCTCTTTGGTCTGTTGCTATAATCCCTGTGTTTTGCCTGCCATAAGAGGGGGAATTGCCGGTATTTATCAATGAAGTGTGGGAGAAAGCTCACGTTGTAGAAGGCATCCATCACCTCTGCAAGACACAACGCCACACAAAACAATATAAATAATGTCAGCCTAAACTCTCCTAATCTTCTCCATAAAGAAGCCTCAAGTTCTAATCAGTCTAGGCTAGTTATGTACCAACGTCAAATTGTACCTTCGTTTGTAGCGATCGTCTCGTGCGTGAGCTTTCTCTCCCCTCGTCTCCCAGATCGTGGCTACGACACAGGCGTGTGACGTTTTATATACACTGCGCATGCTTCAAACTCCGCCCGCCCCTGACGATCTTTCTCGTCTATTCCCCACCCCTTCTCTTTACGGCGTAGTGGGGAGAGCACATGGCGGGGACACAGCAGGTGCGCCACAAATATCCCACCAACGAGGAGGAGGACGAGGAAAGTCCGGAGGCAGAAACGTCCCGATCCCGGAACCTGAAATTCAAGGCCTCCAATATGTCATTTGGAGAAATGTTGGAGATGGTGGACATATTAAAGAGGAGCGACTATGATGGGAAGTATGGGCCTTACCTCAACCCCAATGTCCGCAAGGCCAAGATCATGTCTAAAGTTGTGAGAAGGCTGTACAATAATTTTGGGGTACAACGATCCAAGGAGCAACTCAGGAAACGCTGGTCAGACCTGAAACTGAGGGAGGCCGATCAGTACAGAAAGATCAAGAGAATTCTTCAAAAAAGTAAGTAGTTGTGTTTTGTGTTTGATTTCTTGCTTGCATACTGCTCCATTGTGTTTTGATTTTTACCAAGTTGTACATTCCAAAATGGCCACTTTCAGGTTCGTCTGTGCATTCGATCGTACTCAGCCTCGATCTTTCTGCCACTGTCATGGTCGTGTGTGTGTGCATTCGATCGTACGCAACCTCGATCGTTCGGCCACTTATAATACGATGTTTGGTGTTTTTTTGGGGAAAGGAAGTTTGTTCTCACTAGAAATGTCATCAAGAATGTAAAGCCAATTTATTCAATGTAAAGGAGAGGTCACTCAGTAGCTGTTTACCCATCTGGACTCTAGAGCACTAGTGCTGGGACACCCAAACCCCCTTTTTATTATGCTTTTCCACACATGTGCTCCAGTGGATACTAGAGGGGGGTCTCCATCACACAAACTTCTACCAAAAAGCTAGTCAGTTTAGCACCTTTACAAAGTGACTTCATTCATGTAGTTGACATTTGTAACTGGCCAAACTAAAATAGTGTCCGTCACTTTCAAGCAATGTTTGTCATTTCCTATTTCTGCCCTCAATAGCTTGTGTTGCTAAATCTTCCTTTTGGACATTCTCATAGGGGAGCGAAAACTTGGGCCGTCTGAGGAAACCCCCAAACCAACACCTACCAAAAAAGGGGAAAGAGCAGAAGCAGAGGAGGAGGAGGAGGAGGAAGGAGAGATCATCGAACTTGGAGAAATTGTCACCACAACAGGTGAGTGTGGGAGAACACAGCTACTGGTAAGCTAATCCATGTATGGCTGCCTCATTTCCAACACCCCATTTTTGTTTGTTTGTGGTTTTTAGGTGACGTGGATGTTGTGGAAGAAAAATCGCACTTTACCACAGAGAGTGCCCACGTACTCATCGGAGAGATAATGGTCTGCAATAGAGATCTAGATTACATAAAGCAAAACATCAATGATGTTCAACAAAAATTGAAGAACATCATTGATGTTTTAGGAAAAATATGAAAACGCACCAAGTAATTAACACACATTTGTGCCAGCTTCAGAACACATTTGCAACTTAAAAACTGTCTGAAATTTGGAACATGCACACATTGTGTCCACATGTGCTAGCTCCCACCATGGTGGATGAATGGCAACGTTTTTTTGGGGGTGCAAACACTTTACGAACTACGAAAGTGGTTGTGGTGAAGGGGTTGCACCCCCAAAAAACGTCCATTCATCCCCATGATGGAAAATGGCACTTTTGAAGCTTCTAGGCATGTGTTTTACCATCTAATGACCATTTTCAGTCCCAAATTGTGTGCATGTTCCAAATTTCCACTTTTCGGGGGTGACCCCCCCATGTGATGAAGGCAAGATCAAACACACTTTGAACATATAGTCATGTCTGATCTTGTCTTCACTTTACAAAGTTGAACTTTCCAAGTTCCTAGGTTCTGTTTTGCTCCATGCCTGGTTTTACCAATTGCGGAATGTTTGTAAACAATGTTGTAAATAACCAAGATGTTGTCAGTTTTGGCGTGAAGATTGTAAACGCACTTGGGAATGTTTTCCTAGTAAACTTTTATTTTTCTAAATGTGTGGCTTCCTTATTTAAAAAACACAATGCATTATGTATGTAAAATGAAAAGGATATGGGGGGCAATGGGTGTTATTTACTAAAGGCAAATCCACTTTGCACTCCAATTTTCTTTCCCGGGGAACTTTTTCAATGCACTTGTAGAGCATAGCGGATTTGACTTATGTAAATGACACCCACAGTGCTTTGTACGAAAACACGGAGCACAGCATTTTGGAGAATACACACATGTCAGACCTGGTGATGAAAAGGAGTATTTTGGGTGTCAGTTATGCAGTACAAACCTTCTCTAGACCAAAGATTAGGTAGCAAACACACAACATGAGAATAATCTTTTTGGGAAGAAGAGACTGTTACCTCCTTTTGCCCAGAAAGTGCATTCCCACTGTCGAAGGCAAAGGGAAAAAATGTCAAAGTAAAATAAGCTAAAAAGAAGACTGAAATGACATGAAATCATAGGTTGGTTAAAATATCAGATTTATTAAAAAATGCCTCTCACACATCGTCAGGCAGAGCAATGGCCCCCCTACCCACAAAGTACTGCATATATTGGTCCCGGACCACACGGGCATTTAGAGGGGGCAAGCCTGGACGTGCCACTCGAAGGGCTGTGAGTTCGGCATTTGGAGGGCCCTCCACATCTGGGCCAACGGGCACCACATAGTTCCTGTTATGTCTTTTGAGGAAGTTGTGCAATATGCAACAGGCAAGAACTATGTGGTTCAGTTTGTATTCCGCCAAGTTAAATGCCGTCAGGAACAGGCGGAAGCGGCTGGCCAGGATGCCAAAAGCGTTCTCCACAACTCTTCTGGCTCTGGACAGCCTGTAGTTGAAGACCCTCTGGTCCGGGGTGAGGGTCCTCATCGGGAACGGCCTCATCACATGGGGAGTCAACGCAAACGCTTCATCTGCGACAAAGACGAAGGGGAGTCCTTCGGCATTCTCCTCTGGAGGTGGCAAGCACAGACTGCCACTTTGGAGACGCCAGTAGAACTCCGTGTGCGTAATGGCCCCACCATCCGATATCCGGCCGTTCATCCCCACGTCCACATACATAAACTCGTATGTTGCCGACACCACCGCCAACATCACTACACTATTAAACCCTTTATAATTATAATAGTAGGACCCCGAGTTGGGCGGTGGGACGATGCGGACGTGTTTCCCATCAATTGCCCCTCCGCAGTTAGGAAAGTCCCAACGGCTGGCAAAGTGGGAGGCCACAGTCTGCCATTCCTGTGGCGTGGAAGGGAACTGTGGAGTGAAACAAGAAAAAAAAATTAGGCACTTTGCACCTAAACATTGCAAGCAGATTAGACAATCAACATCTTGGAACAAGAGCATTGTCTAAAATTGGAGGCTGGAAAGTATTTGCACAGAAAAGTAGAGGCTCCCCTTCACAGATTACTCACCCCCCCATCAATCCCCCCACTTCTGTTGGGCCATTGGCAATAACTAGGGGTTTGGGGGGGGGGGGGGGGTGGTGGACAGCTAACCCTCTGCACTTCATTGATTATTGATTGGCAAATGGCTCAATAATGTGGGCTAGTTTGGCCAGACCCTCTGTACTTAACACTATTGGCAGGCCACAGGAAAGATCAAATAACATTTCAACCCCCCCCCCCCCCCCCAAAAAAGGCAGGCACAGTGTGACATTATTAAATTACCAAGCAAGCTAATAGGAGGGAAAGAAGACAAAAAAATAGGAAATGGAATGTATGGAGGCAGTCCCTTGCACTACATGCTTTGCTGAATTCATCCCTAAAGATGCGCACTATAAAGAGGTAGGTATATAGTGTGTATGGACCTTGGGAAAGCCAGCAGATAAAGGATTGGTACCATCTGACAGAGCAGTTGGGGAGGGGGTTCCTAATGAGTTTGCCCCCCCCCCAACAAAAGAACAAAAAAAGGGGGCTCTACATGAAGTAAACCACACAGCAAACATTTGTGCATATTTTAGGGGGTGTTTTGGGGCAAACAATACTATGCAGAAACAGAAGGAACAATCCCCCACGTTGGGGTTTTTAGGCAGCGTACAATTGAAAGAATCAGAGTTGGCATGTAATAGAATAAAGGATTTATTTGTAAAAAATTAATTAATAACATAGAGTTAGAACATGAGCTCCAGTGGGGATGAGTAATACATCAATATTTGTATATAAAAGAGAACATGGATATACATTTGAGCAGATTAATATTCACATAACAACAGTTGTATCACTAATCTGTCGTAAAGGTGAAAAAATGTTCCCTGACGCGTTTCAACCCGATACATGGGTCTTCCTCAGAGGGAAAGAGGAGTCTGCTAAACAAAGGAAGAATGTCAATGTTAGTGGAAATAACATAGGTTACAGGGTGAAGAAGCTCCAAAATTGAGGAGCAAAGAGTCAAAGCACCGTGAAGTTTATATTTACCACAAAGTGTATATCCTGAGAAGTAAAAATTTTTGTGTAGTAAACCCACGTGGAGTATTTTGGTAAGGAGAACACCATCAACTAATCCCGGGGTGAGCCAGATGGTTGGGCTGAAAGTTCACCCGGGTCCTCAGGTGCCACGAAGCCTTGCGGGACGTCACACGTGCAGGTTTCCTTACCTTCCTTTCCCACTGCCGAGGCAGTGGTGTCCGGAGAAGGGGGAATATGACCTGGGGGAGGGAACACAGGGTGCGCATGTGTCACCTAAAGAATAATACTAGAGGTTAACATGAAGGTGATATGGTATATTCTGTTGTAGCGGCCTAAAAGGGGCCTTTATTGGTTTGGGTATAGATTTGTGGTCATTGGCGTCATATAGGGTGGCCAAAGCGTCAAGAGGTGTAATGTGTGAGTGACTATCAAGGAGCAAAATTTAAGGCAAAAAATTGCGAGCAAACGGCAACAAAAAGAAAACAAAGCAAAAAATTCCACACATAGTGCATGAAAAGGGGAGTGTGGGTGCATCAAGGATGTGTGTTAAGAAGGGTGAAGGGGGAGAAGATTTCTCCAGTAGGAGAAAAGAGAAAAGAGGGGGAAAGGGAAGAAAAAGAGGGGAAAGAATGGGGCAAAGAGGAGAAGAGAAGAATGGGGGGGAAAGGGAAGAGAAGGGAAGGGAAAGGGAGAAATGAGGAAAGGAAGGAAACATGGGTGCTCAGATAATAGGGTGGGAAAACGAAGCATAACAGAAGACGGGAGGTGGGGGAAGGGAGGGGGAGTGGAAGAAGGGGGAAAGGGAAAGGAGGGAGAAAGGAAGGGAAGAGAAAAAGGGGAAATGGGGAGTGGGAACAGCAAGTTGATGTGGAGCTGGGAACATGGAGGTGATGTGAGGTGAAATAAATGTGAATATGAAAAATTGGAAATGAGATGATGTGTGTGTGTGTGTGTGTGTGTGTGTGTGTGAGTGAATATCAAGAAGCTTAGGTCATACCTGTGGACGTAGGGCACCGGGGTGTTACCACAATTTGCAGGTGCCTGGAAAGAACCTCTGGGTCCAGATCACTAGCGTGGTGCTTAATTGGGATGAGGGCCTGAGTGGATACAGGACGCCCAATCTGGAAGCACAATTTAGGCATGTTCATAAATGTGAACACTTGGTTATTGGCTAAAGGAGCAGCGTTGTCCAATAGGGACATTGCAATTTTAGGGTATACTATAGGTGGTAGGTGCTGCATAGAATTTGTTGTCCAGACTTACCGTATCTCAATCTTAGTGAGTAAAGGTCCTGTTCGGATGGTGGCAATGCTGTTTAATAGCTGATGCTGCTTTTATATGGCTAGATGATCAGCGGTGATATCCGGAAGTGAATCACCGGAAATGACCGACAGAGGAATAGACCTATTGGTCAACAGTTGTGCACCTGTATGTGGTTCCCATTCGGGTCAATAAGCCGCCAAAAAATGGGCGGACCACGTGTGGCGTCCCCGGCGTCCCTGGAAGCCGTGTGAAGGCTCGTACCTACGTCGCCCCTGCCGTAAAAGACGTGACGCACGTCCGTCGTGCGCACCAGCGGCGTCCCGCGCGTGCGCACTGACGGGCGGCGTCCAGGGGTGTCCAGGGACGCCGCCGACGAGGATTCTCACCAATGACCGGTCACATGGGACCAGCCCGGATGTGTCGATCATGGGAAAAGGAGGAGCCTAATCGGATGGAATTGTGTGGCTCCTTACCCTCGTCGGGAAGGCCTAGTGGCACAAGTAGGGGGCACGGGCGAAACAGCGTGTGGGCAGATCCCAGGGGTGGATAGGTGTCCTCCTTGGTTGCAATTATTTGACCTGCAGTGGGTAAAGAATGGCAAATTGTGTTGAGCAGGAGGTAAGGTGAAACAAATAAATAAATAGAAATAATGATAATAATAATAAAAAAAAAAAAAAAAAAAAAAAAAAAAAAAAAAAAAAGTGAGACAAAACGTGACCTACCTCCCATCTCAACATGGCTGCAGGAAAATAATTGTAGAAATAAAATGAACAATAGCTCAAATTCAAACATGAATGACATAACAAAAAACTGACTGATTCTAGTATGGAAATATGAAGTCCAAGAGTTTTTGGGATATCATATTAATAAAATACATACTATGATTTGTACAGAAATTATGCATATGCAACATTGGTTATATGTACCACATATGTATATAGAGACTTTGGTTAAGGACTGACATTTAGCTATCTATCATTTGGTTTCGTTTGCCCATATCGTAGTTAGAGGGAAGCATGTTGATATGTAACCAAATTGTTGTTGTATTATATTATATTGTGTTACATATCAGAGGGAAGCAGGGAACATACATAGATAGTTTGTCAACAGGTTAGCCCGGAGGTCATTGAACTGTCCCCAAGGTGGGAAATGCAGAAAAAAGAGGGAAGGCGAAGCAGGAGCTGCAAGGACGGTGTTCAAAGAGTGCCATCAAGTGTAGTAGGCAAGAGATGTTTTTATTGGGTCTTGCCGGAAACAAAGCCCTTTAAAAAAGGGGCAAAAGAGATGGACTCATTTAGGCCCGGCGCCGTTGTGGCATTGAGTCTATGTATCCATCTCTGCTCATGCTGGAGTAGTACTTTGTTCCAATCGCCGCCTCGGTCGGGTATATGGATCCGACTTAACACTATTGGCAGGCCACAGGAAAGATCAAATAACATTTCAACCCCCCCCCCCCCCCCCAAAAAAGGCAGGCACAGTGTGACATTATTAAATTACCAAGCAAGCTAATAGGAGGGAAAGAAGACAAAAAAATAGGAAATGGAATGTATGGAGGCAGTCCCTTGCACTACATGCTTTGCTGAATTCATCCCTAAAGATGCGCACTATAAAGAGGTAGGTATATAGTGTGTATGGACCTTGGGAAAGCCAGCAGATAAAGGATTGGTACCATCTGACAGAGCAGTTGGGGAGGGGGTTCCTAATGAGTTTGCCCCCCCCCCAACAAAAGAACAAAAAAAGGGGGCTCTACATGAAGTAAACCACACAGCAAACATTTGTGCATATTTTAGGGGGTGTTTTGGGGCAAACAATACTATGCAGCAGACAAAAGACATTGCTTAAGTGACTAGGCCATAGGTGTCTATTGGGGCAGAAGAGCATGCTGGTGAGGTAAGTGAAGGGAAAAATGCATGAAGGAGAAAAGGGGCACAGCATATTAGAACATATTGCAATCATGGTAATTAGGGAAGGAGGTCAAAAATACAAGTCATTAGCAAACAGAGCATACATAGAAGGGAATAGTAAAGTAGAAATGTTACCTTAATATAGTCCTCCTGCAGGACCTGAATGATGGCAGAACAGGTCTCTGGAATAATGATTCCCAGGGCCTGGGGAGAGATACCTGAAGAGAACTTCAAATCCTGAAGACTTCTCCCTGTCGCCAAGTACCTCAACGTGGCAACAAGCCTCTGCTCCGGAGTAATGGCTTGTCTCATGCAGGTATCCTGCCGGCTGATAAAGGGGGTCAGCAAAGCCAAAAGACGGTGAAAATCGGGGTCCGTCATCCTGAGAAAGTTCCTGAAATCATCAGGATTATTCTCCCGGATCTCACGAAGCAAAGGCATGTGCGAGAACTGGTCACGCTGAAGCAACCAATTCTTGGTCCACATACTCCTCGTCACTCTGTTCATGGACGGGTCTTGGGTCAAAGCTAAAAGCCCGACACCAATTCCGCGTACAGCACGAACTCGGCGACGAGTACGCACGGGAAACATCGCTCAGAAGGTCACAAAAGGTCGGCTGGTCAGAACGGACAAACAGAAAGCACCGATAAACAGCAAGGCCTGAAAGAACGAAATGAATACCAGCAACGAGCAGACAATAAGCAGTGCAAATCAAAGCGTCCTATATCAAGATATAGGCCGCAATGACCAACAAATGCGAACTGACTACACGCACTAATAAACAGATACGCACGACAAGCACAAACTGAAGAGCAGTAACGATCTGAGTCAGAAAACTGAGAAGCGCGAATCTTAAGTCACCAAACTTCCACTAACTCTCGATAAACACGGGATCAGCAGAAGGAGCCCAACGGGTGCCTGACGTGGTGCTGAAATTCCCTTTTGTAATCTCGTGGACGACGACTTACGTCACGACGTTCTTCCGGACCGGATATTCCGACAACGTAGTCCGACCGTGTGTACGCAACGCCAACATCGGACAAAGTACGTCGGACAAAGTCCGACTGACCTGGTCCGCGGATTGTCCGAGCGTGTGTATGGGGCTTTAGGGAGAGTGGAGTGCAAACCCTAAAGCATTTTCTGTTAATTTGAACAGACCCAACAGTCCTTTTTATTACTTCTGTAGCACTAACCCCTGAAGGAGCTACTGGTTTTATTTTTGGGCTTACCATTACCTCACTTGCTTGATCTCCATCTTGGGGGTCCCGTGGAAATTGGCCCAAAGAATGTGAATTCCGACACTTAATCCTTTTTTGCTTATTTATTGAAATAAAGACAGAATACTTCAATGGAGGGTCAGAGGGTTAAGGGATGAGTTCAGGCGCCTAATATTTGCAAGGTAAAAGTACTCTTCAGATCCAGAGGACAACAGCTTCACTAACTGGACCCAGCAGCCACCGGATAGGCCCCTCTCACTTGACCTAGCAGCCGGTAGGGTGCTCGACGAAGTCTCTTCCACAGGCTTATTAATTAACTTGAAGCATTACTGAGAGTTCTTGAGAGATTTAAAGAACTGCCATACAGTACCAGTTTCTTGCAGCCAATCCGGCGATACTGTATGGGTGTTGATCCGGGTTGCGTCCTTCAACCGAGTTTCCAGGCTTCTCCATAGATACCAGCCTTGCGCTTGGTCCTCTCCTGGATAAGAACTCCAGCACCGGACCATCCCTGGATCAGTAGGCCCCAAGACTTTCTGGACCTACCCTCTCAGTTGCATAGCCCCGGGCCAGCCGACCCCGAGGCACAGGATACATAGGCTGCGCACCCCAGGCCAGGAGGGCCATGAGGTCAGGGCAGCGGACCCCCAGAACAGCCAGGCAAAAACCCAGAAGGCAAAAAAACCCCAAAAATGACGTCGGTACCTTAAATACCAGCTCCCAGAAGCACAGCAGGAAGAACACTCTCACTGGGCTATTTCTGAGCAATAGGTGGCATTCAATACATCCAGCTGAACTGCGTTTCTACACTTACCGGAGGTGACAGCGACACCTACAGTCAAGGAGAAACCAAGGCAACCCAGCTGAACTGGCACAGAAACCAGTACTTTTAGAACAATTAGTCTGAAGCCCAACTGTGGCTTCAGACAACTTAAATTTGAACAACAATAGCGTCTACTCATTAGGAGCCGGCGCTACACTTCTTTTTTGTGTATGTCAGCGACAACATCTTGCTGTGTTGTTGCTGTTCCCCCATTTTTTTTTTCTTCAAGGGTGTTTCCTGAACTTTCTTTTTTAAATATTATATTGTATTCACATCCTTTTTTCTGTTTAGGTTTCTAAAATAATGTGATGTCATTTTGCTTTTAGGGTTTTAAGGTTGTTTTTTTTGTTATTTAATTTTTTTGGCTCTTTTTTCTCTCTTCTATTTCTATTTAATATTTTTAGGGGCTTTATTTTTTTATTTCTTTTTACCGGGATCAGCAGCAGCAGCCTGAAGTTGTTGGTGGCATTGCAAAAGCTCCCCTTCGTTTACAGTTGAGAACACCTTATACTAATGTGGTGCAGTTTAATCCCCCAAAGCAACACAGTGTTTTTTTTTACAATCAGGCACCATACCCCATACATCTCTTGCTATAGCTGTTAATAAAATTAGGGAGTATCCCCCACAATAATATCATGTCTTGGGGGCCTAAAGAGAGAGGTAGAGGTTGTTCCCTTGCATCTGAGGAAAGCAACATGTTTATTCATAGGCCAAAGCGGTGCTCAGGGTGCAGCTTCAAAAGGTTTGAAAAAAGTTTCAAAAGTTCTTTTTTGGCAGTGTGCGTGCAGCCAGAGCATGTGGAGAGAATGGTGGAGTGGATAAAAAAGCCTTCATCATCCTTCTCTGTCTCCCTGGCTCAGAGTGGAGTGAAGTCATCTTCAGCTGCAAAAGTGCCCTGCTCTTCCGCCTTATCTACACCTACTCCTGTCATTGCCCCACAAACTGCCATGGAGGAGCCAGTTGAATTATTTGAGCACAGAGTCAGTCACCTACTGCAAGTGGATGCAAAGCAATTTTTTGCATCTGAGGCTGAGGAAAGTGAGCAAGAGGAGCATAGAGGAAGGAGACAACAGTCAAGGAGAACAAATTGGCACTATTGTTGCTGCAGCTTCAGCTTCAGCTTACTAATGAAAATTGTGTCACCGGAGCAAAACATCAAAACCTCAAAATAAAATATACTGTGTGGTTGTCAGGACTGGGTTCAGCCCTTCCTTCTCTGAGCTGGCCGCTCAGCTGTCGACTAATTGCCAGCTCCTATCTCTCCACGGTGACTCACCTGTTGATGATATCTTGCTCGTCAGCCTGCCTACTTAAGCCATCCAGCCCAGATGATCTCTGCCTTCGCCTTGGTCACATCTCTAGAGATGCTCTCCTGTGTTCCTGTTAAAGACTTGCTTGGCTGACATCCCTTCTTGCTCCAGTTCCTGCTTGCTGTTCTACTACACTGTTCTCTGGCTCCCTGACGTTTTGGCTTGTCTGACTATCCGTTTCGGTTCCTGAACTCTGGCTAGGTTTTGACTATGTTTATTTATTTTTATTATTATTAAACAAGTGAGATTTAACTGTACTTCTGTCTCAGTCTGATTCATGGTTTCTGACAGTGGTTTGCTGCAGCTATGGTTCTTTCACATTATTATGAGCATTATCCAGTCCACCAGGAATTCTGTTTCCACTTAAATGGGATATCCCCTCTCACTCAGTTAGGAAATAAAAGAAATGCTATCATTGCGCAACATGTTTGAACATTTATTACTTGAAGAGAGTGGAACAGTACCAATATTCACCTTTGCTGATAAAAATTGGATACACACCTTTGATGGACATTTGTTTGATAAATTGTATGTTATAATATTTGAACACTAGCACTCAGTGGTGTTTGCACATATATGATGTTTATATTTTTTTACTTGCATTTTTATTATTATTTTTTATGTTTTGTAATCAACTTTTTCACAGGATTTGATTTATATTGGAGTTAGCACGGCTATTTATTTAATTCATTTTATGAGCTTCAGCTTACTGCCAAGTTGGGTTCAGCAATGGGGGGGGGGGGGGGGGGGGGGGGGGATATTGAGGTCTCTGACCATACACGGGGTCCAGACATAGTGAACAAGGAAAGTGAGGGAGAGGCACGATATCAGTGAGGCAGGATGTCATTCAGGGGCAGCTCAAATAGGAGTGCAGTGAGCATCTTCTGTATTCTATTAGAGCTCTATGGGTGCAGGCCACTGTTACCCCCCCATCTTATTCGCTTGTATGGGCCTTTGCAACACATGCTACAGATCGCACCTTATTAATTTGCTGTATCTCTCACCAGCGTCTCAAGTGTGGTAACAAAATGGATCATTTGAGTACCACTTGTATGGTGAGACATATGAGTATTCACCAACTTAGTAGGAGCAACACCTGTATGCTAACAGTTCACAGCAAAAGGCCCTCATGGACATAATAATGAATGTTAACAAATCTGAAAAAAGTTAGAACAAAATTAATGAATGCGATAGTTCCATTAATTTCATTTAGATGATGTTCCATGATAGTTCAGGCCCATGGGGAATTTAATTCAATTTTGAAATTTGTTCAATAATTCGGATAACAGATGGATCCAAATGTAATTTAATTTGTTAATACGGATGCACATGATGCCAGTCGATATCGTCCAATCAGCTCATGCCCTTATTCCTGGTGAGTTGGACTAGCGTCCAAAAGTATTGAACCCTTCCGATTCAAATCCACCCGATTCGATAGTATATCGAATATATAGCAGTCTTCTGGAAAAACTGCAAACATTTTCAAATCCACCTGGACCAACAAATTCACAAAACGAATGCCGAAGATACAAAACAAATTCCAAAAACAAATAGTTTCAACATAACGAATATGACGGAATGAATTTCTTCAATGAACGAATGCATCCAAAACTAAACAACATTTTCTGGCATGCACATGTTTGGAACGTAAGAAAAAGTACATCCCCAGCCACCCCCATGCCCAGTGCCTCAGTCCTCGCTTGAAAAAAAATACTGGCTTTACCACTGCTGCTGTTCCAAGAGGTGGAGTAGGTTCCCTATGTACAAAGGTGTGGAAGATATGGGAATCCCACCTAATGTAATAGTGTAGTACTCACCAAATTATTACTGGGGGGGGGGTAATCAATAGTATAATAGACCAACAATGTAAACATGAGAAAACTCAAGAATTCTACATACCCTAAAGAGTTAACTACAAAATAGATTTATTGCTTAAAGCGATGTACAAAATATAACTAGCACAATACCCAAAATCCCCCCATATGCCAAAAAATAGGACTCCCTAAAAGAAGTGTGTTCTTTTATCCCCTCCCCAAAAAAACTCCTCTAAAAACCCAACACACTGTGTAGGGCGATGATATACCAGAAAAAACAATCCCCACAGTTAGCAAACCCACCCTCCCCAATATTAGACACCTCCCTAAAAACCTATATAATGGCTCTAAGCCAACTAAAACGGGACCCGTGCAGTTTGTTCCTAGAACGGGCAGTATATGCCTATGTGACCACAAAGGACATATATCACACTACCCTGTAATGGAAAGATGCACTGGTGTAATTTACCCACACTCTATAGTACCCACAGGGATACTAGTACAAGGAAAAACCACGCTGGCCCAAACACAAAAGAAAAAAACTGATAAAAAGGCCGCAGTAATGTGGGATAGGCACAATACAAATGGTAACAGATAAACTGCGCCAAAAATTAAATAAACAAATTAAAAATATATAAAAATATAAAATCTAAATTAAAAAAAAAAAAATATTCATACTCAATGACCAGCATAAAGTAGATATAGACACCTTATGCGATTTGAGGGGATCGCAAAACAGCTAGAATGCGTTATTCTCAGTCCATATATGTAAGGATGATAATAGGCATGGTAGTAAATAAGGAATAGACAGTGTTTGATAAATCAATCTTCATAAACCCCCGCTGTGCTCCACATCTATCATAAGTGCCACCACCGGTAATATGAGCCGCTTACCAGATAGTGGAATATCAAAGGCAATCAAAATCCACCCAGCCAGGATCCTTGCACATAGATACGGACACACACCACAGCAGAGCCGCCTCCAATGTGAACTCTTGCACTCAGCAGTGCATGTAAATCATAGCGGCATGGACCATGAAAATAAAACAGGAACCACAGCATAATATTGTATGGATTACTTGGATTTATTTAAATTAAAAAGTGGTACTCACAATATTACATAAGTAAAAGACGCATAAAAGCAAAAAAGCCGGCCGTCATTAAATGGAGCCCTTCCTCCTTCCTGAATAGCATGGTGACATCACTGCACGTCTATCCCTATTGAAAACGTCCATTTGATGATGAAACGCGTCTGGGAGGACGTGCGGTGACGTCACTGCACAATTGGTCTGCATTGTTGCTGTCCCAGAAGGAAGCCTCTTCTAAAGACGATGCACAAGAAAGACCGCAAACAGTTTGCTGAAGACAAGCAGACTAAGGACATGGATTATGGCACCCATATCCTGTGGTCTGATCAGACCAAGATAAACTTATTTGATTTAGATGGTGTCAAGCGTGTGTGGCGGCAACCAGGTGAGGAGTACAAAGGCAAGTGTGTCTTGCCTACAGTCAAGCATGGTGGTGGGAGTGTCATGGTCTGGGGCTGCATGAGTGCTGCTGGCACTGGGGAGCTACAGTTCATTGAGGGAACCACGAATGCCAACATGAACTGTGACATACTGAAGCAGAGCATGATCCTCTCCCTTCAGAGACTGGGCTGCAGGGCAGTATTCCAACATGATAACAACCCCAAACATGCATCCAAGACGACCACTGCCTTGCTAAAGAATCTGAGGGTAAAGGTGATGGCCTGGTCATGCATGTCTCCAGACCTAAACCCTATTGAGCATCTGTGGGGCATCCTCAAACGGAAGGTGGAGGAGCACAAGGTCTCTAACATTCACCAGCCACGTGATGTCGTCATGAAGGAGTAGAAGAGGACTCCAGTGGCAACCTGTGAAGCTCTGGTGAACCCCATGCCCAAGAAGGTTAAGGAACTGCTGGAAAATAATGGTGGCCACACTAAATATTGACACTTTGGGCCCAATTTAGACATTTTAAATTAGGGGTGTACTCACTTTTGTTGCCAGCGGTTTAGACAGTAATGGCTGTGTGTTGAGTTATTTTGAGGGGACAGCTAATTTACACTGTTATACAAGCTGTACACTCACTACTTTACATTGTAGCAAAGTGTAATTGCTTCAGTGTTGTCACATGAAAAGATATAATAAAATATTTACAAAAATGTGAGGGGTGTACTCACTTTTGTGAGATACTGTATCTCTCCCTTTCCACCTAGACAAATACATGTAAAACCAATGGCGTACTGTTTGTAGTTATTATGCACTTCTAAAGTTTGTTGAAACATTGTGTTGGACAGTAACAATGTAGCACTTCACAACAAATGGTCAAAAATGATAGACACATGTCTGATTATGATACCCGGTGACCTGGGGGAATTCAGCCTCAGGGGGAGCTAGTTTGAGATGTCCGATCCCTCAAGAAGCGCGTTATTTGACTGGTGTTCAACTGTAACTATGTGGAGGTCCACGCACACGTCAGCATGGATATCCTATGCAGATAGTCATTGGTATACAATGGTCCATCATAGATATTGGACGTGTTCATTGGTTCCCAAGATCAAAACCAGTGTATCCACACCATAGTGATGCAACAGGGGCAGTCCAGAATTAAAATGAATGAACAAGGTGATGGATGGCTGGAGAGGAGGAGAGGGAGATGTATGTATTTGTACTCAGCTAGAAGAAAAGAGTGAGGGGAAGTTATTAATTTAAAAGGGTAACTACAAGCGGAGGATGCAAAGTAATAGAAAAAGTACTTATTTTTGGTTGAAATTTACCTGTTTTACCAGGGTGTTTCCCACTGGATAACGAATGTGCAAAAAACTTTGATTTTATACTTATGTGTTCATCTATTATCCCATTTTGCAGCCCCATTGACTGACTGACATATGACCAGGATATCACTGTGGGTACTATAGAGTGTGGGTACATTACACCCTTGCATCTTCCATTACGGGGTAGTGTGAAATATGTCCTTTGTGGTCACATAGGCATATACTGCTCCATTCTAGGAAGGAACTGCAAGGCAGGGGTCCTGATTTAGTTGGCTTAGAGCCATTATATAGGTATTTAGGGGGTGTCTTATATTGGGGAGGGTGGGTTTGCTGACTGTGGGGACTGTTTTTTATGCCCCTCTGTCCCACAAGGGGTATATCATCTCCCTACACAGAGAAGGAGTTTTTTTGGGGAGGGGATAAAAGAACACTCTTCTTTTAGGGAGTCCTTTTTTTGGCATATGGGGAATTTTGGGTATTTTGTACATCGCTTTAAGCAATAAATCTATTTTGTAGTTAACTCTTTAGGGTGTGTAGAATTTTTATTTTTTTTATTTTTACATTGTTGGAGTAGGTTCCCTTCCTTCCTGGGACTTGCAGCCTGAGCTATATCACAGTGAAAGGTTCCTGGCTATTATTTTTTGTCCTTAAAGCCACCTCTGCCTTCCCCCATTATGTGAAAGCTAATGTTTCCACATTGCTGGAACACATAGTCAGCTTTAGCGTAGAACCGACCACAGACACATAGTCCAACATATATTGTCATTTTGCCTTTACAGAGGGGGCAAAAAAAACCCCAAAAAACATCTGGGGGATGTTCTGCAAAGGAACCTTCTTTCTAAAGTCTGGCCGTGTATCATTTCACAGGCAAGCTGGCTTGAAGCCACCTGTCTTTAAAAGAAGGAGAAGCAGTGGGGGGTGTGCCTATATGAGGTTTGAAGGACATTCTTCATTACCCAGAGCCCAGGGTTGTCTGCTGCCAGCAGCTATAGGTCATGGATGAATCATATGGTGGGGTCAAAAGCACATGTTGACACCATCAGAACATACCCCCTTGACTACTGCGCAACGAGGTCGGACTACTAGTATGCAATCGAGCTATTGAGCTGTACTGCAGGCAGCATGTTTTCTGATTGTACATTTAGCATGTTGGGGAACTTTTTCTACAGATAAAAAGAGTCAGACTGTCCCGACACAGTTAACCAGCTGACTTGGTGAAAATGAACCTGTCTTGGATCAATGGCAATTACCAAGCCCATGCTGCAGGTGTCACATGTTAAATTTGTGTTGTATTCTGACTCCAAAAATTGCTTTAGTGTACAGCCGAATGCCTCTCATTTCATCACTGCAGGCTAGCAATAAAAAATCACCTTCTGCCACCGCTGCCATCTCCTGACCCATGAGCATACCCTGCTACCATAAGGCTGCATTCACACCTGAGAGTTTTCATCTCGTAAAACGCTTGTAAAACGCTCATCTCAAAAGTTCCAAAACGCACAACAAGCAAAATCTCATTCATTTCAATAGCACCTGTTCACATATGAGCGTTTTGCCACCTGAAGCAAAATGCCTGGAGCTCAAAAAAGTACATGAGCTTTTTTTTTTGGCAGATTACAAGTGTTTTTGGCCCCATAGACTTCAATAGAAACGCCTGACTTGAGCAGAAAATAGCTCAAATAGCATCTCTCCACCCCTAATTACCTCTCCCTCTCCTCCCCCTAGAGGCCCTCCGCCCCAAAGCACCCGTACCCCCCCCCATGTTGAGGGCATGGTTCGGGGAGGGCGCTCGCTCATCTCCTCCTTTCTGACCTGCTGGGTGGCATGCTCGTATAAGGGTATGGTATGGATTTTGGGGCGGACCCCACACGTTTTTTGTGGCAACATTTTTTGACAGCAAATTTTTTTTTTTTACATTCAACTTTCAGCGGGGAACCCTCCAAATCCATACTAAACCTGAAGGGCTTGATATGGAACTAGGGGGGAACCCCACGCCATTTCTTTTTAGATTCAGCTTTTAGCGGGAACACTGCTGACAGCTGATGACTCATTGGTTGCTAGGGATGCGGCGGAAGGCTTTCCGGCCCCCTGCTTAGCAACCAGCTTTATACAGTGTGTTTTACAGTGCGTTTAAAGAGAAAAAAAAAGGAAAAACGCAAAATGCATGAAAACTGCATGCAAAAACGCATAAAAACGCTGGTTTAAAACTGCGAAATGCACTGAAAAACGTGCCTGCAAAAACGCATTAAACACAGCTACTTAGGTGTGAACCTAGACTTAAACTCTCTTTAAAAATAAAACAAATAAAAAGAAACACACTTTGCTACATTGATTGGAAGAACCTAAGCGCAACATCTGAACACATGCTTACTTCTTCAGCCATGAAAAATAAAGATACATTTCTTTTGCTAGAACTGATGGAGGTCTTGACACACAAACCGCAGATCAGGAAACTTCTGTTAAAGGGAAATCCCAATTGCCAAAAAATCATTGTAATTTTAGAGAGGATATCAGAAATAAATTGTTTATACAAAATGGATGTGGAATATTTTGACAACCCAGAGAGGTAGGTCAGTGTTCTTTGTCCTTAAGCAAACAGTTCATGTACTTTTTCACAATAATAATACTGTTATAATTTAACTGTCAATGACCTAAGACTCTTTCCCTAGGGGTGGGTCATATTTTGAGCTTTCCCCAGTTTTTCTTTTTTTATATCCTGGTTTATTTTCCATCAGCTAATTCCAGATGTGCTCCACCTCACCCCCACCCACATTCATTTTGACAGGTCCAGCAGGGAAATGTAGTGCTACACTGGATGCATGTCAGTTGGCTTTGTTTTCACCATGCTGTTCATTTTTCACAGCACTGATGGGAGAACTGGAGTTGGATGACTCATGCCTCTTTTTTTTTTTTCATACTGCTCACTGGAATTCCGAAACTCCAAAGCTCACACATCACACAAAGAGTGTCGGGGTTAC
Source organism: Lithobates sylvaticus (assembly GCA_028564925.1). NCBI lineage: Eukaryota > Metazoa > Chordata > Amphibia > Anura > Ranidae > Lithobates > Lithobates sylvaticus. The sequence continues at coordinate 586,705,468 of CM053026.1, read as the reverse complement.
TACAGTGAATGTTATTTGCATTCATTAAGAGAATGACATTGATTATTTTGACTGAAGGTGAAGCGCACACTACAATTTACAACGCCTGCCAAGTCCTACTCGTCCATAGTGTCTTCAAGCAGACAAATTTGTGTAGACATATGACTAATGCTGATAAAACTTGTAGTACTAATTTTGGCATCAATTTAAATGATTTGGCATCATTTAAATTGCTGTTTTGATAGTGTTTCAATCATTTAAGGATAAATTTACTTTAGGCTTATTGTATTTAGCTAATGCTCCTCAACGGTGTGGGTTATTTTAGTAAACTGCAGCCTCTACTGGGTGCCTTTACTTTCAACATACAGTCTCTCCTGGTTCTGGGTAATGTCTGCTACAGTAATCGCTGTTTTCCTGTCTGCTAGAGGGAACTCTGCAGATTTTATTTCACCTTGATTTAACTTCTACAGCAAAGAAATAAATGTAGTTTTGTTATGTTGCCTGAGTAAAAAAGTGTGGCAAGCTCAGAGATCATTGTTCTCTATGGAGAGCAACAGTTTCTCTGCACACACTTAATCTGAAAAAAGACTTAAGCCTCGTACACATGATCAGATTTTCTGATGGGAAATGTGTGATGACAGGCTGTTGGCGGTAAATCCGACCATATGTACGCTCCATCGGACAATTGTTGTCGGATTTTCCGTGGACTAATGTTGGATGGCAAGTTTTTTAAATTTTCTGCGGACAAAAGTCTGTTGTCGGATTTTCGGAGCGGGTTTATACAAGTCCGTCAGACAAAAGTCCAAAGTACAAACACGCATGCTCGGAAGCAAGGAGCCAGAAGCGGTCGGTCTTGTAAACTAGCGTTCGTAATGCAGAATTAATATTCATGACGTGGAAAATTATGAAATCTCGAAATGCAGCGCACATTCTCTTCTTCTTTAATGGGATAATAATGAAGCTGCTTTGCTGGTGATACTGATGGAGTTCTTACAAACAAATTTTCAAAGGCTTTTTTTTTTCTAGTGATATCAAGAATAATATTATTATGCTTTTTTATTTTTATTTGGGCAAGTTACCACAACACCATTATCCCGTAGTTTTTAAGATCAAAGATACAACTATGTTGGTGTCCCTTGTCAATTTTACATTGTATTTTTTTAAATGTAACTGCCTACTACCAAACTGTCATTTGAAGTAAAACACATAGCCAAGTATTATTCTCCACAATTTATTGTGCATTGAAAAAAGATGCTAAGAGTTGGTGAAAGCAGGGGTCCGTCTTCCAGAGATAATTCCAAAAATCATCCGGATTATTCTCCTGGAGCTCCCGCAGCAATGGCATATGACATAATTGGTCACGATTAATAAAGCAAATTATTTTTGGTCCAAGAAATCCTCCTCCTGTTCCTGGACTGGACTTGGGTCAAAGCAATAACTCCAAGGCCAATGATAAATAACATGTTATCTCCTCCGATTCTGAAACATGTCTGGTTGACGAACGGCCATTCAGAAATGAAATGGAAAGCACAAAATGAAAAGCGCAACCTGAAAAGAGCGAAATGAAAAACACTAAATGAAAAGCGCGAATCAACACTCACCAAACTTCTACTAACATGAAATTAGCAGAAGGAGCCCAAAGGGTGGTGCTAAAGAGCTGAAAAAACACGTAGTACGTCAGTACGTTCGTATTTGTTGGCCAACAATTCCTTGCCTTTTGTATGCAAGACAAAATCCAGGCACACGCCTTCGGACAAAAGTCTGAGGTTTTGTCTGCGGAAAATTCGATCACACTTTTCTGCTATGGTACATTGCGGTGAGGTGTTCGCTACAGTAAAGTGTTAAAGCGCATTTGCACATGTAGTGTGTTGCGGAACCATCCATTTTCAATAGCACCCCAACGTACTACGACAATACAACTCTAACGCACGTGCAATGCAATGCACCACAACGAATGGGGACACACTACTGTGCGTTGTGGTGTGCTGTGTTGCCTAAAATGGTGCATGTCCATTTTTTTGCCATGCTTTGGGGAGTTGCAAGCCTATTCATTTAAATGAACTGCCTTAATACAACACACATTAACATGCAAAAAAAAGTTAACACACATGCATTAACACACGGCATTTGAAAAGTGTTAACCCATCCTTAAGGACACGATGGAGCAGCTAAACTGTACGACGCCGCAATCGTACATTTATTTATTTATTTATTTTTTTCGCAATCGTACATTTCCGGTCGAATGTTCCGCTTACAAGCTATAGTAGAATTCTAATGTTGTATAACACTAGTAATAATTATATTTATTAATTATTATTACTAGTCAACCAACATTAGAATTCTTCTATAGCTTATGGGCGGAGCATTTGACCATAAATGTCCGCTAGCGGGAACTGCTTCGTCGAATCTTCATGTTGAATTTTTTCTCTCTATGTCGAATAATCTTGGACTAATAGAATTAGGTTAGGCACATTCGACCTTTTTTGCTATTGTCTCTATAATGTTGAATCTTTTCTCTCTATGTCGAATCTTTTCTCTCTATGTAGAATAATCTTGAACTAATAGAGCTAAGGTTAGGCACATTCGACCATATGTCGAATCTCCTATCTATATGGAACTGTTGCAATGAAAACGAAAATAAAGCATTTGTTTATGTCAGATCTTTCGGTTTTCAGATTCTGCATGTTCGTTATCGTTTGTTAAAACGAAAATACCCGAAATTCGGACGAAAATGCATTCGGACGAAAACGAATGCACATGTCTAATTAAGTATAAGGTGGGTGGGCTGGGGGGGGGGGAATTGCACCCAGAAGGTTTTTTTTTTATCTTAAAACATAGAATGCATTAGGCTAAAAGAATACGTATAACTTTAGAACAACTTTAAGGATGAACTCCCGACAAACTATCTTCAAGGAGAACTACATCTACATTCTAATCAGCAGACATCCTCCTGCTTCGACTGCTTCAGTCTAGGCCAGCTCTGGTGGTTCTTCAACACTCCTCTCTGAGCTAGTATACTGTGGCATACTACACAAGTACTGTCTTTTCTTCTTAGCTCTTATTGGAGAATACATCTACTTTTAAGCCTGTGACGGAATGTCCAGCACCCAGCTTGGGCACCTCTGTCAGGATATAGCTTCCTCCAGTCTAGACCCCAGAACCAGGTATTGTACCTGAGCACCCAAGATCTAGACGACACTAGCTCAGAAGCAAACCGGAACTGGAACTCTTTATTGTAAATTCACACAGAAAATATACCATGCAAGATCAGATAAGAGTTTGATCACATTATTATAAGCAATTAGCACATCTAAGGAACAGCCAACAGAAACAGTATGCTAACCCACATCTACTGTAGCAACTAATAGCCAACAGTGATCTAATTAATATGAACTAATTAACAACTAACCACCCAGACAGTCTAGCGCCTACAACCCTGAATACGCGAAGTACATTACACGTGCTGTCTTCAGGTGTTTGTCTTTAACTTGTGTAATATGTCTACTAGACAAGTCATCAGAAGACAAACAATGTTCCAGCAGTCTGAAAAAGTGGAATTGATTTATCTTCATAGATTCTTGAGGGATATTGTTGATAAATAAGGAGCCTCTCCAGCCCAGTCTGCAGGAGGGCCACCATATTTCCTCTGATCATTAACTTGTACAGAAATAATATTACACCTTCCCATCCGTTCCAGAAGGGAAGCTTTATTGTCTTTATTCAGAGAATTAATCAAAGCCTCGCTCTCAGTGTTCATCACGTTGTTGTCCATTATTAGAGAATGACCTGCTCTCTTCATGGGCCATAATCAGTTGGTAGGTGGCTTGCCCCTAGTGGCCTCCATGTCCTGGTTGGGTCTGTCACAAAGCCCTTATAGGCTTCTCATTTGGAGACCTATAAAGAAAAGCTGCATATGCAATGTATGCCATATAGCAGCTGCTCCTTCTGCCTTCCCTTAATTATGTGCTGTCAGTCTTTTTTAATGTAGGACAATAGAATCACAATGCCATGGTTTTATGGCGTGGTATAAAAGAGACGTGCGCAATGGCAAAATTGTAGGTCTGTCTCTGAGGTAAAAAGAAGGAATTTGCATGTTTGGTTGGAGATGTGAGCAAAGAGTTAACTGTAGGTAACCTCTAAAGTAATAGTCTAACAAGAAGATGGAAATATATGAAGGAATAGTGAAACCCGATAAGAGGAACTTAGATTCTCTTCATTTAAGTGCTGTTTTGGGTATTTTGGACAAAAAAGATAACCAGAAGTTTGTTGTAAAACTGAACTGAACTGCAGCCACAAATGAATAAGAGGTTATACAATTTTGCAGATGTAAAACCACAAACCGCATGAGCAACACTAAACTGTTTTGCGATCTTCCTTGGTAAGATATCAACAATCTGATGATGTTTTAATGTTAGGCAACTACTATGTAACTTGTGATTTCATCTAATGTTTAACCATTTCCTGTCTGCTCCGGCTTCCCTTTAAAAAGTTCTGAATACCGGGAGTGGGAAAGATCATGTGACCCCTGTGGTTGACTGTCACAGTGGTCACATGATAGGGAGCTGGTCCTGCCAGCTATCAATCTTTAGTGGAGACCAAGAGCTGTCTTTCACAGCTCGGTCTCTGTGCTGGAAGCTCTAAGCATTAACATTGGCCACTCAGCGACGCATATGTGCGGTGTGTGGGTGTTAAAGCCCACCATTTTGCCATTGTTGGGTGGTCATAAAGGGCTTAATGCTATAATTAAGCTCTTCCCACCTAGCCTTATGTAATATGACAGCTGAGCGGGAGCCCTGTTATTCTGGGAGAACATCATATGCCGATGACAGATCACTGCACTGGCCCGCTGCCAGTACTATGTGATTGCTGTGGCAAATCACAGCAGATCACATCACAATTGTACACAATGAATGGCTTTGATTCATGCCATTCATTGTGTACTATTGTGATGAGCCCTGTGATTTTTCACAGTGATCACATGGTACAGACAGGGCCAATCACAGCCCATCTGTACCATGTGATTAGCTGTGGCCAATCACAGCTAATCACAATAGTAAACACTAAGAGAATAGTTTTCATTCAGAAAAAAAATGGTTGTTTATAACTGTAAAATTTGCAGTTATAAGCAATCATAATGTGTAGGGAAAAAAAATCCTGATCACCTCCCCTATAGTAATGTTGTATTGCTCTGGTCACTATATGTAAAAAAATTGTAAAAAAAAATTAATAAAAAATAAAAACAAAAATATATATATATATATATATATATATATATATATATATATATATATATATATATATATATATATATATTAGGAAAATTATTTATTTATTTTTTTTTACATACTGTCAACAGTTAGTGTCCCTGATCACCACCACACCAGTATGATGATGCTATACTGCACTGGTGACAGTATATAAAAAAGTTTAAAAATTGTGAATCATTTCTTAATTTTCCGGAAAATTATGACTTCAAAAAACTCACTATGCCTCTTATTAAATACCTTGAACTATCTACTTTCCACAAATGGGTCATTTGGGGGATATTTGTACTGTTCTGGCATTTTCGGGCCACCAGAAATGAGATAGGACATCAGTACATCTGGATTGATCGATTTTCAGATATTTACACCATAACTTTCCTATGGCCTAAATATTATACAGTGCCTTGAAAAAGTAGTCACACCCCTCCAAATTTTCCACATTTTGTCATGTTACAACCAAAAATGTAAATGTATTTTATTGAGATGTTATGTGATAGACCAACACAAAGTGGCACATAATTGTGAGGTGGAAGGAAGATTATAAATGGTTTTCAAAATGTTTTACAAATAAATATCTGAAAAGTGTGCATTTGTATTCAGCCCCCCTGAGTCAATACTTTGTAGAACCACCTCTCACTGCAATTAGAGCTGCAATTCTTTTTAGGTATGTCTCTACCAGCTTTGCACATGTAGAGAGTGACATTTTTGCCTATTCTTCTTTCCAAAATAGCTCAAGCTCTGTCAGATTGGATGGAGAGCAACAATATTCAAGTCTTGCCACAGATTCTCAATTGGACTTAGGTCTGGACTTTGACTGGGCCATTCTAACACATGAATATGCTTTGATCTAAACCATTCCATTGTAGCTCTGGCTGTATGTTTAGGGTCGTTGTCCTGCTGGAAGGTGAACCTACGCTACAGTCTCAAGTCTTTTGCAGACTCTAACAGATTTTCTTCTAAGATTTCCCTGTATTTGGCTCCATCCATCTTCCCATCAACTCTGAACAGCTTCCCTGTCCCTGCTGAAGAAAAGCATCCCCACAACATGATGCTGCCACCACCATGTTTCACGGTGGGGACAGTGTGTTCAGTGTGATGTGCAGCGTTAGTTTTCCACCACACAGAACGTTTTGCTTTTAGGCTAAAAAGTTAAATTTTGGTCTTATCTGACCCAAGCATCTTCTTCCACATGTTTGCTGTGTCCCCCACATGACTTCTCGCAAACTACAAACGGGACTTCTTATGGCTTTCTTTCAACAATGGCTTTCTTCTTGCCACTCTTCCATAAATGCCAGATTTGTGTAGTGCGTGACTAATAGTTGTCTTGTGGACAGATTCTCCCACCTGAGCTGTGGATTTCTGCAGCTCCTCCAGAGTTACTATGGGCCTCTTGGCTGCTTCTCTGATTAATGCTCTCCTTGCCCGACCTGTCAGTTTAGGTGGATGGCCATGTCTTGGTAGGTTTGCAGCTGTGCCCTACTCTTTTCATTTTCAGATGATAGATTGAACAGTGCTGTGAGATGTGCAAAGCTTGGGATATTTTTGTTATAACCTAACCCTGCTTTAAACCTCTCCACAACTTTATCCCTGAGCTGTCCGGTGTGCTTCTTGGCCTTCATGATGCTGTTTGTCCATTAAGGTTCTCTAACAAACCTCTGAAGGCTTCACAGAACAGCAGTATTTATACTGAGATTAAATTACATACAGATGGACTCTATTTCCTAATTAGGTGACTTCTGAAGACAATATATACTCGAGTATAACCCGACCCGAATATAAACCGAGGCATCTAGGTTTACCACAAAAAACTGGGAAAACTTATTGACTCGAGTATAAGCCTAGGGTGGGAAATGCAGCAGCTACTGGTAAATTACACAGGCACACACATGTATACACACACACACACACACGTGTACACAGGCACACACATGTATACATATACAGACACACACACACATGTACACAGGCACACACATGTATACATATACAGACACACACCCACATGTACACAGGCACACACATGTATACATATACAGACACATACACACATGTACACAGGCACACACATGTATACAGACACACAGACACATGTACACAGGCACACACATGTACACAGACACATGTACACAGGCACACACACATGTACACACACACACATGTAAACGGACACACACAGACATGTACACAGACACACACATGTACATAGACACACACATGTACACAGAGACACACACACACCCCCCCCCCCCTTACTTGTAGAACAGCCCTTACTTGTTAGGTGGTGTTCCTTGTCCCACTCCCAGCTCTTGTGCAGGAAACACGAGGGGTGCACATGCAGGAATTTACCAGAGAGGGCAGCAAAGAGCCCGATGTCAGCTATAAAAGCTCACACACATTCCAAAAGCCAGCGCAGCCATGGAGCTCTCTCATCCCCGCCAGACAGCCGGGCCCTTCTGCCTCACTCGAGTTTAAGCCGGGGGCGGGGTTTTTCAGCATAAAAAATGTGCTGAAAAACTCAGCGTATACACAAGTATATACGGTAGGTTTTTATTGTAACTATTGAAGATTTTTAGTGTCACTTATTGGGGCTGATTTCCTAAAGCCAAATAAGCTTTTTATTTTGCAAGGGAAGTTGCACTTTGCAAGGGTATTTAACTTAGCTTACCGGAAGTGGTGAAATTTCACTTTCAAAGAATACCCCAAAAAATGCAAGGAAAATAAACAAAATACATTTTAGCTTGTGCATGATTGGATGATTGAAGTCAGCAGAATTTCAGTTTTATTCACTAAGCCCTGGGGAAAATCGCCTTGCAAGATGAACAGTCTATTTGCCTTTAGTAAATCAAATTCCATTGTCTCAGTGACCATATAGGAAATTAAGGGAATTTACGGAAATTTCCAGGTAGGGATACAGAGGGTCTAAATAAAAATTTTGAACAAGAAAATCTAACAATGGAGACAAATTCAAAGATTTTACTTTGCCTAATTTTGGGAAAATTCACCATTTTGGGAAAATGCATTGTAGGGCAAGGCAAAATTAATGTGGTTTTTAATGGTACAATGGGCTTGGATCCAGATAGTTGTAGAATCTCCAGCAGGTTCCTTTTTATTTCAAATTTTTTTTAGATATTTTTAAAAAACTTTTATTTTCATTTTTTTTACAACAACCTCAAGTGCACCTTGAAAGAATTAGAGCGGTAGCTGTCTCTAACAAAAAGTTGATGTCATTTATGAGCCTGTGGGGATACGATTTGGATGAAAGGTATGATCTTTGGGTATATGAATGAAATGTACAGATACTTTGATAGCCCACACAGAAAACTGAGTAAACACGTTAAGTTAAAGGTCTCCATAGAGAACACAAAGCTGACCCTTGTGGCTGGAAGTAAATAGATTCAATCTCCAGCTGCTAAATCTGTTTTTTATAGTAAAAGAAGTGAAACCATGGAATTCACTTCAGCAAGAACTGTCACTGGCAGAAACTTTAGAGAGATTCAAGATAGGATTGTATATTTTTCTAACATAACAAAATGAACAGACTACCACCGCTAGTAAACACATATGATGCAAGGATGATACAGAAAGTTTTCTGGTTTTCAGGAAGGGGTCAGAATGTATTTTCTGCTTTTGTATTGAGGTAATAAAGATTGTTATCATGTTCTAGTTAAATTGAACAACATACATATTCAACTGTGTCCAGATTGAGTTATATATTTAAATTGTGGAGTTGTCCCTTAAAGTGTTACTAAACCCACGACAGTAAAATCAGTCTGTATATGCAGTAAAGCATGATTGTTATACTCACTGTGGAACCTAAGAAGTTAATCCTCTGCATTGTGTAAAAAGGCTGTTTGATCCTGTCTTCTCTGATCCCCCCTTCTTCTACAGTCACCAAACCATCTCCTGATAGAACAGAGCTGCACATGCTCAGTTTGGTGTATTGTATTGCTCAAGAGGTTTTTTTCTTCAGAGAGTGCATGTGATCAGCACAGGGCCAATCAGCAACGTCCAGACAGAGGGTCAAGCATAGGCTTGCGAAGGGGGTATGCAGAGTGTGCCTGGGCACACCCTAATTCAGGGGCATCTCTAGGAAAGGTTCTTGGGTTCACCCCCATCTCTGTGAACATCTCTGTCACGGGGTCGGCAATGTCTGTCTTTGATTTTCTACCCCTGCCGCAGCGTTTCTCTAGTTCCCCGCACAAAGCATACTGAGGCTTGCTGCCGGTGGGGGCTCTTAGCTGTATCTCCCCGGGCAGAGGAGATGGTGGGCGGCCCGGGGTTTTGGCCGAACTCTCCTTCATACACACTCACAGGTGCCTGCTCTGGCCGATCGAGCAGCTGGAACTGGGAAGGAGAGGGAGCAAAGATGGCAGCCTGGGAGTCATCTACTTCCAGCCACGTGGTAAGTGGCTAATGGGAAGAAGTTTACCTTTATCACTGGAGGAATTCCCTCCATGCTCCATCTGTGCTGCTACAAGACCCTACACTGCACACAAAGAACTGGAGATTTGCTCCCAGTCTTTTTTCATTTATATCGCAAAAAAATTAAAAAACTCAGTGGGGATCAAATACCACCAAAAGAAAGCTCTATGTGTTTGAAAAAAATTATATAAATGTAATTTGAATACAGCATGACCACGCAATTCCCAGTTGAAGTAGCACAGTGATGAATAGCAAAAAATGGCCTGGAGCTCAAGTGGTTAAATGTTTTAATATGTTTTAAAAATGTTTATTTATATATATATTTATAAGTGTGCATGTATTTATGTGTGTGTGTGTAAAAAAAAAAAAAAATATATATATATATATATATATATATATATATATATATATACGGTATCTCACAAAAGTGAGTACACCCCTCACATTTTTGTAAATATTTTTTGCTACCATGTAAAGTAGTGAGTGTACAGCTTGTATAACAGTGTAAATTTGCTGTCCCCTCAAAATAACTCAACACACAGCCATTAATGTCTAAACCACTGGCAACAAAAGTGAGTACACCTCTAAATGAAAATGTCCAAAATATATATATATATACACACACACACACACACACGCATGTGTGTTTGAACTTAGGGGTGCACACCCTAATGCAATAGGCTGCACACACCTATGGGGTCAGGGGTCTTGCATAGGACCATCAGGGGAGAATGAAAACTCCTCCTACAAGCTTTGACCGGATACTGATAAAAGTCACAAGACTGCTCTAACTTCTGATAGATTGCATGAAAATACATTTACATTTACAGTATACGTTTACACAAGAGTGTTATCATGGCTGTGTTTAGCATGTAGATTTTAATTTTCTCTCTTAAGAAATGCATCACAGTGTAGTTACTCTCCACAGCCAATTTACAAATGCTTATAACATTGTGAAGCCCACAACCCATCTTACCAAGCCCATGCTCTTTAACAAGTCTGGATTTGTACTTCTTGTCCTGTTAGGCCAAAAGTCGTATGCTTCCCTCCTTTTACTCCAGTCAATTGGCTAGCCTTAAAGTGGAAGTAAAGTCGATTTTTTGACTTTTACCTACAGGTAAGCCTATAATGAGGCTTACCTGTAGGTAAAAAAAATATCTCCTAAACCTGTACGGTTTAGGAGATATTTCCCGTGCAATGCGCCGCTGACTGCAGCGACGCATGCGCACGGGGGATTCTCGGTCGAAAGGCCGGCAGAATCCGAACCCTGCCGGGATGAAGTCTCCCGTGCGCATGCGCGGGAGTGACGACATCGCGGCTCCAGCCACTCACAGCGCTGGAGTCGCGATACCCGGAAGACACGCCGAGGCAACATGTCAGCGACCTCGGCGTGGACCAGGTAAGTTACCGACGCCTCGTTCTAAGGTAAGTATTTCATAATGAGCTAGTATGCGGTGCATACTAGCTCATTATGCCTTTTCCCTTACAGGTGTATAAAAAATAAAAAATATGTCAGCGGGTTTACTACCGCTTTAAGTTGGGTATAAAGTAAATTTATTCGAACATTCGTACAAAAATCCTCAGTACATTTGATGGCTTGATGAATTTTGTTTGAAAGTAGTTCAAAATTTCATTTGCTTTTAACTTTGAATTTTGGGTTGAATCCACTTTACTGACCAAAAACCACATTCACTGTAAAGCCTCGTACACATGCGATTGTTCGCCAACAAAACCGTGGAATTTTGTCCGAAGGGCGTTGGCTCAAACTTGTCTTGCATACACACAGCCACTCAAATGTTGGCCAACAATTACGAACGTAGAAATGTACTACGTTGTTTCTTTAGCACCACCCTTTGGGCTCCTTCTGCTAATTTCATATTAGTAGAAGTTTGGTGAGTGTTGATTCGCACTTTTCATTTCGCACTTTTTAGTTCGTTTCTGAACGACTGTTTGTCAACCAGACATGTTGCAGAATTGGAGGAGATAACGTGTTATTTATTATTGGCCTTAAAGTTATTGCTTTGACATTTTTTTTGGTTGAATAATGATTTGATTTTGTATATTTTCTATATTTTTGAATGCATAGAATGCATTTTTTTGGTTAGGTTTTATTGGCAGATAGCATGTCTAATTTTATTTGTTTTCTTTTTTTAATGCACAATAAAAATATTGTGTAGAATAATACTTGGCTATGTGTTTTACTTCAAATGACAGTTTGGAAGCAGACAGCAGGCAAAAATACAATGTAAAATTGACAAGGGACACCAACATAGTTGTATCTTTGATCTTTAAAACTACGGGAAATTGGTGCTGTGGTAACTTGCCCAAAAAAAGCATAATAATATTATTCTTGATATCACTATAAAAAAAAAGCCTTTGAAAATTTGTTTGCGATAACTCCATCAGTATCACCAGCAAAGCAGCTTCATTATTATCCCATTAAAGAAGAAGAGAATCGTCCTTGCTTCCGAGCATGCGTATTTGCACTTTGGACTTTTCTCCAACGGACTTGTGTACACACGCTGGGAAAATCCGACAACACACATTTGTTCGTGGAAAATTTGAAAACCTGCCAGCCAACATTTATTGGCGGAAAGTCCGATAACAATTGTTCGATGGAGCGTACACAGGGTCGTATTTTCCGCCAAAAGCCTGTCAACGAACATTTCCTGTCGGTAAGTCCGATCGTGTGTACGAGGCTTTAGAACTTTGTTTGTTCGAGAAAAAGTTTCCATCTTGCTCTGAATTTTCTTGTCACTGCGGTCGAAAACGAGTTTTGATTTGACCCCAATAACAATTTGAAAATCAAACTTTCTTAAAACAAAACAGTAATATTGAAAATATTGAAAAAATATATTTCTGTCTCGAATTCTCATCTCCTCTCAGGAGTTGAATTACAATGAGACCAAATACATACTGTATAGGGTATATACAAAAGTAGATAACCTGAGGAGCAAAATGTTATTAGTTATTGTTGCACTATTAAAGTTATTTAAATTAAGAAGCAGGATATTTTTAAATAGAGGAAATGACAATTGTATTGGAGACTAGAGAAAGGCCCAATATTATAGTATAGATTGTGGAGGGTAGAAAAACATTTCTTCTGAATAGAGCAAATTCTCTAGCCCTGGATGAAAGGAAAGCATTCCCTACTATCCCTAGATGCTTTGTGAGGGGAATGTGTAGGGATATAACATTCCCTGAGAATGTAATATCTTTTCCTAGTTTAAAGAAATGTTTCATTACAGGATTCAAAATGACATTTTGTTCTTTGGGTGAAGCTATTAGACCTCTGATGTCTCCATAAAGAGGATCTTGTCAGTACTCTTAGTACATACATACTGTACATATATGGTTAAGACACATGTAAATACATCAATACCTTGTATACATCCCTAAACACACACCAGAAGTAGAAGAAAAAATGTAGGGCTGTTATTTTAACTCTGATGGGTTGCCTACTTATTTGCTATTTTAGTTATCTTTGTGTATTGCCTTTCACAGGATAACTATTGCATACTGGAGCTAAAACTGCTAAATGTGGCCTCTGCATTCAATTGTTAATGACCCCTGGTCATGAAAGGGTTAAACAAAAGAGGAAGCAATTCAAATGAAAACATACCAACTTTAATTGTGAGTTTATGAAAGTATAATCATGGACCTATAAACATCCATTTCTTATACAGCTATTTTCATGTACTCTGATTAATCCAAGGGTCCTTTAGTGAAATCAATTGGGCAAAAATGAAGATGTAGTGATCCTCTCTTCCATTCACTGACACACTTTTGACCAAGGGATTCCAAGCCTGCCCACCACGACAAGGTAGACTCTTCTAGGGCAGGACCTACACTAAACTACACTAAGCTACACTACTGGATGCTAGTCATCATTTTTTCTAATGTTGGATGTATGCTTGTAGTAGGCCTCATCCTATAATCTGTGTGTATGATCTACTCTCTCCTAATTTGGTTGTGTGTCTGTGTGCATCTCTCTAAAGCATGTACCAGTCAGTTTATGTACATCTGAATGTCCTCTGGTAGTGTAAGTCAGTGCATGCCAGTCAATGTATGTTGACCAGTGTGTGTTTTTACCTGGGCACGTAGCCAAACTCCTCTGCAATTCGGTGTTCATCTTGCCTTCGATCAAAAAATCTTGGCCCTCCTGATCTGAGGCATAAGGAATCACATGCTCGGTCCATCTGTGCATAGATCTTCAGCCTAAGGATCTCCTCCTTCCGCTCAGGTGGAAATGGCTTTGAAATCTCTTTGTCGGTTGGTTTAATGCCTTAAAGTGAAAAATACAATAATGTTAACTTTGCTGCACACAATATAAGACCCAACATGTCAAGCATTAACATTTCAAAATAACAAAAAACTTCAATACCCTGAATTTTCCATAGGTGACATTTCAAAAGCCCCTACAGGTCATTGGTTTAAAGTTAAGGTGCTATTAAAGGCTTATTTTTTTATAATTAAAGTAAAAAAGATGTTATTTTTATCTGTTTTGTGCTACAATATTTCACAGAGCAGTCCTCCTCTTTGGCAGTCCCCCACTGACGCTGTACTCTCCTTCCTCCTCCAAGTGCCCCCTTAGCAAGCCATATGCTATGGGGGTCACCCATGGTAGCGTGCTCCTGAGCCAGGCTGTATGCATCCATAGACACATACAGCACTGGTAAGTCATGCCCTGCTCCCTTCTCACTAGAGTTTAACTGACAGCAGAAGGAGGCCAGGGCTCCCACTGCTCTCAGTGTCTCCTGTGAGACTAGGAAGTCAAGAGCAGTGCTGCAAGCGGGACAGAACTGGAGTGGTAAGTGGTGACAAAAGTCAGGTAAGTGCTTAGGGGCAAAGGGGCAGAACAAATAGTGGAGTGTTTTATACATTTTAAAAAAACATTTTGAGACACTTTAGAACCACTTTAAATACACAACAAATGACTTTTTTTTTTTAAAAAAAAGAGTGTATACTTACCTGCTCCGTGCAATGATATTAGACAGAGCGATCCCTTCCCTCCTCTTTGGTGGTCCCCCGCCAGCACTTCCTTTTCCCTCTGAGTGCCCCCTTAGCAAGCAGTGTTTAAGGGCCACCTGTGTGGGCACACTCCTGAACCAGGCTGTGTGTGTACCTAGACACACACAGTGCCGCTAGGCCATTGTCCTGCTCCCTCCCCACAGGAGTTTGACTGAGAGCAGTAGAGACCTATGGCTCCTGCCGCTCCCAGAGCCTCCTATGAGACTAGGAAAAGAGGAGAGTGCTGCTGAAGCCGGGACAGCGGTGGATTCAGTTAGAAGAGTCAGGTAACTGTTTAGGGCTGGAGGGAACAGTTAGTGGGGTGTTTTTTACCTTAAAGTGATACTAAAGTCTCACTGACTTTGACAGCAGTGGGAGGCAAAAGCGCAGTGCTGCTGTCTCAGCCAAAAAGGAGGGAGAGTCTGGGCTGCCGAGACACTCCTGCAACATCGCTGGATCGAGATGGGCCCAGGGATGAATTAGGGGGGCTGAGGGGGGCTGCTGCAAACATAGTTTTTTATTTTATTTTAATGCATAGAATGCATTAAGATAAAAAAAAACTTCTGACTTTACAACCACTTTAATGTACAACATTTTTTTTAGCCTTTGGAACCACTTCACAGTGAAAAATTTGCCTATGATTATTGCTTTTACCACCTTGGCATGCATGGACCCAGAACACAATATATATTATTATATAGTGTATACTAAATATATTAAGCATATATACTGTATCCCCATTAATGATCAGTTTGACGTTCTGTATATAGTGTTGCTCAATACAAGGTTGTCTGTTTTTACTGGTGCTAGAGGGGTATTGGTATAGTAAGTATGTTCCTTTTTGTAATTTGTGGCACTAATCATAAATGTATACAATAATAAAGTACATTTGTGTACATTTTTATTCAATTATTACATTTTTTGATACGCCACTTGAGTCCCTTCTAGGCATCTTCCTTTTGGACCATAGTATTGACACTTTTTTCATTCATTTGTTTAATGCTTTTTCTGCTACCGAGACCGCACTAACGGAGTGAGTTGGCAGTAATATACTTCATGAATCTTTCATTTGTTTTGGTTGCTCATACCATGCTTAACCACTTGTTTACTGGGCACTTAAACCTCCTCCTGCCCAGAGCAATTTTTAGCTTTCAGCGCTGTGACACTTTGAATGACAATTGTGCGGTCATGCTACACTGTACTCAAATAACATTTTTATCATTTTTTTCACACAAATGGAGCTTTCTTTTGGTGGTATTTAATTACTACTTTTATTTTTTGCTAAACAAACTTTTGTAAATGGTTAATTTTTCTCCTTCATTGATATTCGCCAATGAGGCTACACTGATGGGCACTGATGGGCTGCACTGATGGTCACTGATGGGCACAGATAAGGCGACACTGATAGGCACTGATAAAACGGCACTGATGGGCACTGATAAGAAGGCACTGATGGTCCCTGATGGGTGGCACTGATAAAACGGCACTGATGAGTGGCACTGATGGGTGGCACTGATAGATGTCACTGATGGGCACTGATAGGTGGCACTGATGGACACTGGTAGGTGGCACTGATGGACACTGGTAGGTGGTATTGATAGGCAGCACTGATGATGAGGCACTGATAGTGACATTTATAGGTGGCACTGATAATTGACACTGTGGGCACTGATAGGTAACACTGTTGTGCACTGGTTGTGCACTGGTAGGTGGCACAGCTGGGCACAGAAGTCTCTGCAGAGGCTCTCCACGATCGGGACTGATGTCCCTCTCACAGCCACCGGTGATCCAGCGTGAGGAGAAAAAATAGCCAATTACCGGCTCTGTTTACATCACATGATCAGCTGTCATTGACTGACCCCTTATTCTGATCTGTGATCAGCCAAGTCTCCTAGACTCGCTGATCACAGAGTGCCGGGTGTAGGCCGCTCGAGCAGAGGAGGACGTCTATGGAGACCCTCTCGGCAAAGTAGGTCCGCGCTGTAGCTGTCTTTCAGCTATAGCGTGGATGGGAAGAGGTTAACGATATGTAACATGTGTGATACAATGAATGTTTTTTATGCGTAGGAGCCTCTGACATATGTATTTACATTCATATGTATGTAGAGGTGGGGGTGGGGTGGGGGACTTCCAAATTTTTTGGGGAATTATTTGGAATTTAAAGCATATCTAAAGCCATTTTTTCTATTTTGGATAGTGTAGGGCATATCAATTTGTCACTGAGACAAAGAGAGTGAGCTAGTCTCTCTAGCGGTGATACAGAAAGCAATAAAACCTTGACAGGATGATCCCTACTCAATCTGAAACACAGAAAATGTTTCAGCTTTAGATACAGAGTGTCTGATACCCTCTTCCCACACACTACCTCTAACTCTGTTATATATAGATATTTATATGTTTGTTCCTTTGTTGTGGTCACTCTTCCTCTGGGTGATTATTGTTTCCATTTTCCAGGCCATTCCAGTTTGATTTGTGCGTTTTACCTCCCAGTTGTCCCTCTTTTGGAACCAAATCCTTCTGTCCTTCTTTCCTCCATAGGTGCCCCTCTTTTTTGGACAGATGTGTAGACCTGTATAATAAATGCAATACTTAACTGCCGCAAGTATTATAATACATTACTTTAAACCTTTCATACAGACCTTTTCATTCTCACATTCTCGTTTTAAAAAGACACGACAAAGGAAACATAACAATGAAAAGAGCGTTTGTGTGTTTATCCAATCATTTTTTTAATTTTTTAATTCTTTACGGTATATGCAACTCATTACAGGACGTATGTCCTTTTTCCTCATTCCCACCTTTAAAAAAGTTGGGAAGTTGGCGAAGATACCAATATGAACACTTGAGATTCTACCAAAATATTTGGAAGGTGATTGTTTGAATGTTGTATCAGAAAAGGCGAGCCAATGATTATACGTTTTTACTTGATGCCCATCATAGTGTCTGCATCACTTAAAGGGATCCATCACAATCATTGTGCAATTAAACTCTACTTCATTTTCGTTTGAAAGACAATACCATCCAACCATTGTGTGTAGATAGGCAAGGGGCTACTGTCTGGTCCTAGAAGGCACAGCCAGTGCCCAGATGATGTGAGCGAAGAAGATGGTGGTGCAGGACCTGGCATGCGCTGGCTTTGGGCAGATTGCTGCAGGACAAAGCTGGATTCGCTGGTCCGGTGCAGAACAAAACATTACACTCACATTTCCTGCTGTTTAGAAAAAGTTATTTTTGACCCATGGATAAGCTGAGATGAATGTGTTAAAATGTTCATCAAACAGCAGAAAGATTAAGTGTTGTTTTTCATGTGACTTCAGGGGTGAACAATTTCGATTGGTAAAGCCAAGCTATTTTGTTTTCTGTCCCCCTACGGATGCAAAATGAATAAATAGCTGCAATACTCACTTTCAACCCGGAGCTGCCAAAACCCATGCAGTACTCTGTTTTCCTACTAGATGGCCTCAGTCTTAAATGATGCCCAGTGCAGCTTAAGGGAAAAGATGTATAGAATCCATTGGATCAGCCAATTTCTTCCACTGCTGTCTCTGAGTAATGAGGAGGGAGAGAGCAGAGAGAGTCTCTACTTCTATCCACATGGCTGGATCGAGCTCAGGCTCAGGTAAGTATAAGGGGGGGGGGGGGCTGAGGTTAGAGCTGCATGCAGAAGGCTTTTTTTACTTTACTCCATAGAATGCATTAAGATAAAAAAAAAAAACCTTCTGCCTTTAGAACCACTTTAAGACGTAGCCCATGTTATGCATTAATCCTTTGAGTTAATCCTTATGCCCCATACACACGGTCGGAAAATCCGACCACAAAATCCATCGGATTTTGTCCGACGGATTTAGTCCGACACTGGTGTTGCATACACACGGTCGGACAAAGTTGTCGGAAAATCCGATCATTCTGAACGTGGTGACGTTTGTTGCATACGACGGGACTATGTAGAGGCTAGTAGCCAATAGCTTTGGTCTTATAATGTGATCTGAGCATGCGTGGCACTTTGTCCGTCGGAATTCGATACACACGATCGGAATTGGTGTGATCGGACTTTGTTGTCGGAAAATCTATCCAGCAGGAGATAGAACTTTGTCCGTAGGACAATCCGATGAAAACTGTCCGATGGTGCCTACACACGGTCGGAATTTCCGACAACATTGTCCGATAGGACAGAATCCATCGGAAAATCCGACCGTGTGTATGGGGCTTTACTGTGAATCTGAGCAGGGTGTATTGAACTCTGCAATAGTTAGTTTTGCATTGTTAGTTTGGTACAAGTTCCATGTACTTGTTAGCCGGGGAGTAAACCAAAGGCAATGTTTTATGCTTCACTTAAAATTCTGTAATAAAAAGAAATTTCCAAAAAAAGAAGTAGCCCATATTCACTTTTCAAGGGATTTTTCACTTATGTCAGTGAATAAGGCAAAGCTGTGCTGCCTTCAAATCTTAACAAAAATGTGTGAGCAGCAATCATTTCCTTTTTCATTTTCCTTATGTGTGATTGGATACTCTTTGCAAAGTGAATTTTTGCTACTTTCACTAAGCAAAGTTAGAATTCACTTTGAACAGTGAACAAGCTTTACTCCTTTAGTAATTCAGAGTCACTGTATGTGCCAGGTGTTATGGACCCGTCATCACCACAGTGCCCTGCATTCACCCTCCTCATCATTGAGGATTGCTCAGCACCACTGGTTGTATGTGAGAATGGAGTTTTTCTTTCCAGAAAGTAGTTTAAAATAAGGATTAGGAAGGCAAAAGAGGGTAAAGGCAATTGGGAAGGAGAAAAGAAAAACAGAAAAAGGAAAAAAATACATCTGCGCATCAATAATTTAAATATCATGGTGTTTTTTTTTGTTTGGTGGGGTGGCATACAACCGAAACCCCCCACGGCAACTCAAACCCCCCCGCTGTCCGCCGGTCGGTCCACCGGCACCTAGCTTATCTAGGCGGCGGGGATTGGGCATCCATGGAGCGGCGGCGGGATCGGGTATCCATTGAGCAGCGGCGGGGATCGGACATCCAGGCATCGGCGTGGACCGGCGGCTCCTTTCCTCCTCGCTTCCGCTGTGCGTCTCCTCCACTCCTCCTAGGCATCCAATAGGATTGCCTGTCCTATTAGCCAATCGGGTGACAGGTATCAGATCCGCTTCCCGATTTTGCTGCAAACAGGATCAGTGTTGCAACATCGAATATTCATTTGCTGTTGCAACACACCTGGTTTGGCTCCGGATGCATCCTCAGCATCCCGAGCCCACCCTATTTTGAAGTCTATTAGAGCTTATAGCTCTGATCAGGTGCTTAAAAAAAAACCTGGCTGCTGTAGTTCATTAGCCCAGTGACCCGAAAGAGGCCGGACGCATGAATAGGAGGTGGCCAAGGCCGCCATAGTTATATTCATGCTATGCATGAATCTATACATTACATATAGGGGGGAGAGAGGGTGAGGGGTCCGGGCACCCCTAATGGACCCTGACATCAGTAATTATACAGTAAGGTCTGATCTGATCTGTCTACTTGCTGCTGGTCATTGACTTAAAAAGTATAGAAATCATTGGATCAGCATGACAGTCAACTAACATTTACAGAGTTCAGCAATGGCAGCCTATGTATTTCTCTCATTACAGGTTTTCTATCATAAAGGAAAAGTGAGGACATACCAGTAAAGCTGTAGAAAGCCTCTATATCCTGGGGGGAGGTTTCTGGGATCCGCAAAAGAGCCAGCAATATGGGGTGTTCTCCATTGGTACGTTCTTCTCTGCTTCTCTTTGCCGTTCTCTCCTTCTCTCTGGTTGATGAGAGATGGTTCACCTTTCTTTTCATCATCTTTCCTTCTGTCCAATTCAGGAGATCAATGTTTGTAATGGGGGGATGTAGGTGTATGCTAATCAGGGGCTTCAAAATAACACCCCCCATGCATTGGAATCCATAGTCCGGTGCCCTGATATGTAGATCAGGGGGCCGGACGCATGGATAGGGGAGGCAGCGCCTGTGCGCCTTCTATTCATGGGCCGCTACTGGTAGCAACCTTGTCTTGTATGGAACACCTTCTAGTTCTCCACAAGAACAAGGTTGTCTTGAGGCCTAAAGGCTCCTCTCTCCTTAACCTGGGTTTCAACCTTTCACCTTAATGAGGACATTTGTCTGTCTCTTACATACCCTAGAGAGATTTCAGTCTATTGTTTGGGTGTTGTCAGAGTTCTTGGTGTTTTCCTCTTAGCTGCATCTTTCTTCACAAAAACTGACTCTGTTTTTCTTATACCCAAGTGTCCCTGTAAAGGACAACCTGCTTCCCAGTCTACCATTTCTTGGTGGCTTTGGCACATCATCATAAACACCTGTAGTCTTTATGCTAAAAACAGAGAAAACAGAGACACTCCTCCATTCAGAAGAAGCCTTGACAAGAAATGTTCTGAATGGAAGAGGTGTAAAGATCGACTTGCTATGATCAGTCTACCGCAGCTGGAACTACAAGTATCATTGCCAGACATTGAGCCCTTACAGTAATGTGGGGGCTGAATGAATGTAAACATTTTACCAAACAGAGCAGCAGCAGTAGAGATAATCCATTTAAGCAGCAAATTAATCAAAATTGTTCTTCTTCCCCGGGGTTTAGCTTTATGAATAAGGTTTCATATTTTCGCATCAAAATGCAGTTTTTTGAAAGCAATCAAGGGCACAGATCCACCCCTCTAGGTTCATGGTCTACTCCTACTGCTTTTTAAAAAAAATTGACGTGGGAGGGGTTATACCTGGCTGACTGATGGTTGTTTTTTTTTGGTTTTGTTTTTTCGTTGTTCAGTTCTTCATAAAGGCAGCAGTATAGCCCAGTAGTCTCAGATTCTACTGATCCCGTGTCCCGCGATGAACTTCAAGAGAAGGATTTTATGGTGAGTACAGAAATCCTGTTTTATTGCTGTTTGGGTAGCTGTTGGAGAGATTCGGCTCACTGCTGACACCACAGGAAGTGAGAGGAACCTCCCCAATGGGGACCCAGACAGGAATAAAAACTTTTCATGGGATCTAACCTGTTAACACTCCACTAAAAATTGATGCTTTTCTTATTCTGCTGTCTATAAAATAATCCCTAAATAATCTCAATATTTAAAATTTTTTACAGAAAAAAAAACAAAAGCAGCAAAAAAAGGTAAACATACAATTTAAAATGAGAGTACACAAATAACTATAATAAAAGATAAAACTAACATTCCAATCCAAAGATAGACCACTAAGGGGATGGAACTATTTACGATATCAGAAGATGAGAGAAATAAAACTAAGAAATTAATGCACACAACAAAGGGCTTCTTTAAGTTTAATTTTACATGGGTACTTTCTACTGATTTCCAAACAACGTATACCTGTGAACAGCACTATTCTTCCCTTACTTATCTATAACACACAGATAGACAGTAGACAGTGACGATATAACATATAACCACCAATCAATACAGTTTGATTAAGGGGAGTAAAATAGGCACCCTTTGTCCCGAAAATTCCTTACCGATCAAGGAAGTCTGATAACTCAAATGTAAGCAAAATGCTTACCTCAGCCGGCTGATTATCAGAAATTCCTGTATCGTCTCAAGCTCCTCGTTTCAGATTCTCTGGGTCACCTGTAAATCCTCCTCCTAGGCAAAGCTCGCCATCTGACATGGAATTAATAGATAGGCAACTCATATCCTCATATTGATTAGTGGTTCAAAATGAATAATAACTACTGCAGAAGGGAACAGACACAAAAGATACACTCCGCATCTTTCCAAATAACTGTTCTGCTTTAGTATGATGCAATTGAAGGTATTTATACACATGATTACGTAGGTATCACATTAATATTACAATTGTACGTTTATGGTATTCAAGGGGCGTAACATAGGCAGGCTAATTCTAATCAGGACTCGAAAGAATACAAACGTGTAATAAAAACATTGTGCAGTGTGCACAGTGAGTGCGGTGTGCAATACATACAAAATAGAATACAATTATATACAGAATTTTATAGTTAGTTAGTTATTATTTGGAATTTTCAAATTTTCTGATTTTAGTATTTCTGAATCTTCAAATTTTCAAATTTCTGAATTTCTGAATTTACGAATTTTAGAATTTCCGGATTTTTGTATTTTCGAATTTTCAGATATTTTTGAATTTACAGGTTTACGAATTTTCAAATTTACGAATTGCGATCATAACGAATGACCCGGAAAAAAAAAAAGAATAGAATGAAGACAAATTTATTGTTCGGCAGTGCACATGTCTAGTTTACAACCACTTTAATGCAAAGAATGCATTAAAGCTGTGTTCCAGCCCCAAATTCTTTTTTTTTTTTTAAAGTCAGCAGCTATAAACACTGTAGCACTGTAGCTGTTGACTTTTAATAAGGACACTTACCTGTCCAGGAAGCCTGCGATCTCGGCCTTCTGAGGCCGATCTATCCATCGGCTTAGGTGCAGGTGCCGCCATTGTAACTTAGGGAATCTGGCAGTGGAGCCTTCAGGCTTCACGGCCGGTTTCCTACTGCGAATGCGCGAGTCGTGCAGCGCTTTCTGAATGGCCCATCATCTTCTGGGACACACACAGGTCCCAGAAAGTAGTGGTGGAGCAGGAGGAAATGACGGCCTGGGCCACGGCTAAGGTAGGGTGGAAGTACACTCAGTACTTCATAGAAGGTAAGAAACAAATAAAATAAAAAATAATAATTATCCAAAAAGTGGTGGAGGGCTGGTCGTTCCTTTAAGATTTATTTGTAAAAGTGGGTGGTTTAAGGTAAATAAATAAAAAAAAAACCTTAAACCTTTAGAACCATTTTAATTAAAGAGAAAGGAATTAAAAAGAAAATATACCAATTTATTTTTTATTGTGTGTTTATGAACATATAATTATGTACCTATAAACATGCATTTCTTATACAACTAATTTCATGTACTCTGATTAAACCAAGAGTCCTTTGGTGAAATCAATTTACCTAAAGTGAAGCTCTCTAGAGAGTAGTGATCACTCCTATTCACTGGCACACTTTTACCAAGAGATTCCAAGCCTGTCCACCACTAGGGATGAGCTTGATGTTCGGGTCGAACATACATTCGACTTGAACATTGGGTGTTCGTCCGTGTGCCGAAGAGCGAACATTATGGGGCGTTTGCAGCAAATTTGAGTGCAAATTTGAGCGCCGCGGAATGCCCCATAATGCACTGCAAGATCGCAGTGCATTTCTGTATGATGATTGGCCAAAGCATGCACCTGACCTGCATGCTTTGGCCAATCCCAGCGCCCTCTGCTAAGAGAGCCATAATTGCCCAAAGGCAGGGTGCATTTGGCCAATCATGGCTTAGGGGGAATAAGTCCATGCCCCCCACTATATAAGGCTGCCTACATGGCAGCCCTGTGTAGTGTTGTTGGTGTGGACGGAGAGATTGCTTGATTTAGACTAAGTAAGCAGGTTATTCAGTTAGTGGCAGTGTATTTGATATATATATATATATATATATATATATATATATATATATATATATATATATATATACAGCCCTCAAATTTTCCACTCGCCTACTCGCATTTTGCGAGTGGAAAATCATTTCTGGCGAGGAGCTGGGCTGCCTGGGGCCACGGAGGGGAGGGGGGGGCGAGTACAGCAGGCATGGGGCCACGGGTTGATTGGGAGACTTTCTCCCATCGATCGCCCCAGGGAAAGAGAGCCTACAGCAAAAGAAAAGCCGTGGGATTACAGAGCGGATAGCCCGCTGTTACAGCTGAATTTACATTACAAGTGTCTCCCCTCCGCTCGTAGTTACACAAAGTCCCGCCCCCTGACCCTGCGCCTGTGATAGACAGAACACGTCCCAGCATTGGACTGGCATTCTGTCTATCACAGGCGCGGGGTCAGGGGGCGGGGCTTTGTGTAACCACGAGCGGAGGGGAGACACTTGTAATGTAAACTAAGCTGTAACAGCTACTCTGTAATCCCGCGGCTGATGATCCTCTTGCACAGGTGAGCTGAAGCTGCAATGGGGGCACAGTGAGCTGAAGCTGCAATTGGGGCACAGTGAGCTGAGGCTGTAATGGGGGCACAGTGAGCTGAGGCTGTAATGGGGGCACAGTGAGCTGAGGCTTTAATGGGGGCACAGTGAGCTGAAGCTGTAATGGGGGCACAGGTGAGCTGAGGCTGCAATGGGGGCACAGGTGAGCTGAGGCTGCAATGGGGGCACAGGTGAGCTGAGGCTGCAATGGGGGCACAGGTGAGCTGAGGCTGCAATGGGGGCACAGGTGAGCTGAGGCTGCAATGGGGGCACAGGTGATATGAGGCTGCAATGGGGGCACAGGTGATATGAGGTTGCAATGGGGGCACAGGTAAGCTGAGGCTGCAATGGGGGCACAGGTGAGCTGAGGCTGCAATGGGGGCACAGGTGATATGAGGCTGCAATGGGGGCACAGGTGAGCTGAGGCTGCAATGGGGGCACAGGTGAGCTGAGGCTGCAATGGGGACACAGGGAGCTGAGGCTGCAATGGGGACACAGTGAGCTGAGGCTGCAATGGCGGGCACAGGTGAGGCTGCAATGGCGGGCACAGGTGAAGCTGCAATGGCGGGCACAGGTGAGGCTGCACTGATAAAGCTGTTATTTATATTTATATATTTATTTTTGTAACTTTAATTCTGCATAAAACATTTAAGTGTCATTTCATGAGATAATTTACGAGGGCGTGTTTAGGGGGGAAATTAGGGGCGGTGCAGGGTAGGGATCGGTCGGGGCAACAGGTGGCGAGTAACCTTTAAGGCCTGGCTAGTAGCTCAGGATATGATATATATATATATACTCTGCATTTAGCATAGACTCGTATATATGAGTACACCCTTCACATTTTTGTAAATATTTTATTGTATCTTTTCATGTGACAGCACTGAAAAAATTACACTTTGCTACAATGTAAATTAGTGAGTGTACAGCTTGTATAACTGTAAATTTTCTGTCCCCTCAAAATAACTCAACACACCATTAATGTCTAAACTGCTGGCAACAAAAGTGAGTAAATATATCCCATAGTTTGTAGACGCTATAACTTTTGCGCAAACCAATCAATATACGCTTATTGGGATCTTTTTTTTTACCAAGAACATGTAGCAGAATACATATTGGTCTAAATTGATGAAGAAATTCGATTTTTAAAAATGTTTTATTGGATGTGATTTATAGCAGAAAGTAAAAAATATTGTTTTTTTTTCCAAATTGACGGTCTTTACTTGTTTATAGCGCAAAAAATTAAAAGGTGATCAAATACTACCAAAAGAAAGCTCTATATAGGTACAACGTCACATGACCATGCAATTGGCAGTTAAAATATTGCATGTGCTGTATCGGAAAAATTGGCCTGGTCAAAAAGGGGGGTGGACCTTCTGGAGCTGAAGTGATTAACCAGAAGGATTTACCCCCTTAACCCTGTAAGGCCCTCTGTTGTAATATTTTAACTCTACTAAAATTAACCAGCACTTTTTTTTCCACCTAAAGACCAAATTAACATAATTAGTGGATCCTATTGTTCAATCTAGCACTGATATTGGATGGTAAAATGTGTAAATTGGTCTGTTTGCCTGGACATGAAGTTAGTCAACCTGTGAACTTGCCTTGAAGCACACAACTGGACTTGATAAAGTAAGATTATGTAAACTGGCTGAAATATTTTTTCTGTGATTAATAACATTTCTAGATCATGCATATATCAAGATACTGTTGAATGCATTGATCATATTAGATTTTGAGCTTGTTATGTCTGCTTTGTAATTTTACACCATTGAGTTAAAGGAGTAGCAGAATTTGCCTGTGCACCTTGCATTTTTCACATGTTCCTGTGGTAAAAAGCCATAGAAATACGGCTTTAGATCATTCACAATACCAGTTTGCGATTAGATCAAAATGTAAGGGTTATTACTAGAAAATTCAAGTTTAAATTAGGAAATCAATTATTTATTATTTATCTTTTAATGTATGTATACACTTAACTGGTCATGTTGTGTTTTCTGGCCATTGCCTAAATATCTCCTTGCTACACGAGGGACAGGTGATAATGTTATGTGGAGGGGGTATAGGTGCTAATCGCATAATAGGCACAATTGCATAAGGGCACAATAGGCTAGACAGTATTCACACAAGTTGGACTTGATGGACTTGTATCTTTTTTCAACCTCACCTACTATGTAACTACGTAACTATGTGTGCCCTCTGTGGATTGTGTTAATTGATTGGAATGTGTTAAGTCTTTTGAATATTTATGTATCACTAGGCTTAATTTACATTGAGATTGTTTAGCCTGGAAAATAATCTGTCTTCCCATCTCAGAATGCCACCAGCCAAGGGCAATGTCTACAATGTTTTTCATGTCATTGATGCCATCCAAAATGGGGACAGTGACTTTGAGATGGACTCAGAAGACATTGATATAAGTGATGAGGAAGGATGTGAAATTGCCTGTGAACCGGAAGAGGAAAATAAAAATCTTTGCTGGCCCAGAACCTGTGGAGGAGATTCAACGATGGGACAAAGCCATTAAAAGATATGTTGACGTTGAGAGGCCTTATATTGTGGGTGTCTATAACAAATTAATGGGCGGTGTGGATATGTTGGACTCATTTGCAGCAAAATATGTTTCCTTTAAAATCCGGCCGCTGGTACATTTACATCTTCTGGGACACCATCATGCTATGGCTGCTGTATAAAAGGGACTGTAACGCAATGAATGCTCCCAAGAAAAAGATACTAAACAGGAGGCTGTTTCAAGCCAAGTTAGCATCCTCTCATTCTAGTCGGCACAACTGTCATAAAACCAAAGAGAGGGAAACCAGGTTTAATCCATGGAGCCCAATTCCGCAGACCGAGCCCCTTAAATGACAGAAAGAGATTAGCCACAGTAAAAGGCAGTCCTTCAAATGGCACCCCAGCCAAAAGGTCAACTGCACATCCACCAAAAGACATTTGCAAGGACTTGTATGGACATTTCTCTATAAAAACACTTAAAGGACGCTGCAGACACTGTGGTAAAGGATATACCAACATACTTTACAGCAGGTGCAATGTCTGCTTCTGCTTCTCAGAGGACAAGAACTGCCTTTGGGTCTATCATAACTGAGAATGGCTATAAACATAGATAAACATAATAAATGTCAAAGTTTTTATTCAATGCAGTAGGTTTTGTAAAAACAGTTCGAACATAGTTTTATAATAAATGATTAATATTTAAAAATATGACTTGTATCATTATTATTTTGTGATAATTAGTGTATAGATATATAGGCTACTGTTGAATGACTTAATAAGCAGAAAGCCCTTCAAATAATCCCTCTGTAGATCTCTACATTTGCTCTGACAGTATGAGTAAAATTACTGAAATTCTGCTAACAAACAGGCCCAATGTTGCAAAATTACAACGTTGGAATAAAAACTTTCTAAGATTTCTAAAATGTTAAAACTCATTGATCTCTGCATTAGAGGCCTACTACAACAGTTCAGGAGTGCACACTGAGCGCAAGCAGAATCCTCCCCTTTCATTTTATTAAAGAACTAGAGGCCTTTTGTTTTTAATGGGAGTGTATGGTGCTTTGGTTCATGTATTCTTTATTTAGTTACTATGGTCAGGACTAAAAATATTTAATATTATAATTTTGTAAAACATGCTATTGCGCTGTGCTGGAATGCCTTGTGAGATTTGGGATCCTCAGCCATCCCATGACCCTGGAAGAAGGCCCAGAGACATCACCCTCATATAGTCAAGCATGCTGGAAGCTGGGGTGTAGAGTAAGGATTTTTTACTTATTTGCTAATGATATTATTCTTTGTTTAACTGTGCTTTTGTAACATGGGGGTCTACAAGATAAGTTAACCTTCCAGTTTGATGCAAGGCGTGCTTTAAACATTTGCACTTAAAATTAGACATGTGCAATTCGTTTTGTTACGAATTCGTTTTTTAACGAACTTTTGAAAATTCATTAATGCAGAAATATCTGATTAACGAAAACCAGCTTAATGAATTTTTGAAAATTCGTAAATTGAAAAATTCGAAAATTCGTAAATTGAAAATTCGGAAATTCAAGATTTGAAAATCCTGAAATTCAAGATTTGAAAATCCTGAAATTCAAGATTTAAAAATCCGGAAATTCAAGATTTTAAAATCCGGAAATTCAAGATTTAAAAATCCGGAAATTCAAGATTTGAAAATCTGAAATTTCGGAAATTAGGAATTTGAAAATCTGAAAATAAGATCGAAAAATCAAAAGAATAAAAATCCAAAAATAAATGAAAATCTGAAAAGTCTAAAACCCAAAAATTCGAAAATCTGAAATAATAACTAACTAATAATAACTTAACTATTATCAACTATTAAATTATAGGTATTGGAATTTCCTTTCAAATTTGGCTGTTAGAGAACGTAACAAATACTAATTTATCCTAGGTTACGTATTATTCGAAATAATGAATGCCGTATCTGAACGTAACAAATGAATAATAATAAATAACAATAATAATAAAAAAAAAGTTTTATTGTTGTTATTATTATTAATTCATTCCGCTCCATTTGTTTCAATAACAACGGATAAATTTGTATTTTTTACGTTGACTAACAGCCAAATTTGAAAGGAAATCCCAATCCCTATAATTTAATAGTTAGTTAATAGTTAGTTAGTTAGTTATTATTTTTTTTTTACTTTTTTTTCAGTTTATGAAATTTCTGTAATTTATTTTCAGTATCCTTTTAAGTCACAGATATTGCAATTGTAATATTAGCTTTTCTATATAGCTCAATATCTTTCTCTAAAATTATTGGAAGCATTTGAATTTTTACTAAATGAAAATGTATAAATAAAACCATGTCTTAATTGAAAAAAATGTGTTTGTAACCTATCAGGGATTAAACTCTTTCAAGACCACTGGGATTTTATGTAGTCAAAGTACTTAAATAATTAAAATGGTTCAGACATACTTCAGGAGGAAGGAAGTATTTGACTAATAGCTGAACAAATTCTAGTACATAAATTGTGATTTATTTGTTACAATGTACATGCTTGTCATTTTAAGTATGATAATTAGCCAATTAATGTTTAGAACAAGTAAATGTAGAAGAGGAAAAACAGGCACATTCCAGGCAGTGGAGACTTCCATAGATCTTAAACTAGAGAACTATGTACTATAGGGATTAAAAGGGCTAATCCCATAGAAGTTAGTTCTGTGTAGCCAGACATATGGGTAAGTGGAGAAGCATGCTATTTCGCTTCTATTTAAGTGAGTGCAGAAAATTATTAGCTTAACTGTAATGTTGATCATTTGCATTGCTAAATATTTTTGAACTTAAGGTGATGTATACTGGTTTGCATATATTTTCTTTTGTATTATGGCCAGGACTAAAAGAAAAAGAAAAACATTTAAAACATTCTTTCTTATATTTTTTAATGTGGTATATTTAGTTATTTAATTTTTTATTCAGGCAAATAAATAATACATATTGCACTTAAACCATACATAGTCTTCTATCTAGCTAGTAAGTGGCATGTTTAAGTTATTTGCCTAAAGTGGTTGTAAAGGTAAAAGTTTTTTTTACCTTAATGCATTCTCTGCATTAAGGTAAAAAACCTTTTAATATTGGCTCCCCCACATCCCTCCATAAATACTGAACTGAGTCCGATCTCCATCTAGTACTGTGCCCATTTGCAGAAGCACTTCTCCCCTGTCTCACAGGCTTGGCCCTGCTACTCTCAGTCAAACCTGTAAACAGAGAGTGGGAGACAGGGCCGAGCCAGGCTGTGTGTCTGAATAGATGGCAACAGCCCAGCTTGGGATTGAGCACGGATAAGTGCTCCCATAGAAAGTGGCTTACTATGTGGGGACTTGGTGGGGGGAGCCAGGAGTGCTTGCAGGAGGATCGGGGCTTCTTTTTGCAAAACCATTGCACAGAGCAAGTAAGTATGAGATGTTTATTATTATAATTTAAAAAATTTTAAGCTTTACAATTATTTTAACACCTGCAGCAAAAAAGAGTTTAGCAGCTGAGTTCTGAAATGTACCCACAGGACCGAATGTGTAAGAGAATTGACTCAATGCAGTGACTCATCCCTTATTAGATAGCTTTATGGAGACAAAAGTGAGCCTTAAGGCAGGCAGCTGTGTTGTCTCTTTGGGTAGCCCATAGTGCTCTACGAATTTTTGGTCATGTGTTAAAATGTTTATTTGTAAAACAAATATTGTATACGTATAGAAAAGATAAATTAAATATATCAGTTTAAACATGGATTTAATAAACAAAATAAAATAGCCCTATACCATTATCTTTTCCCTGTAGCGACCCTGGCGGTATGATTATGTCAGATTTTTGCGTCTCAAAGCGGTACATTGTTTTGCATAGAAATTTGCCGTTTTATATTGTAGTACTGTAATTCTTAGTAATAACACACTTAAATATATCCAAACAAGAGTCTAGTAGATATCCTGGGTATGATAAAGTTTGAAACACAAAATCATAAATTATAATATAATAAATAACTATAAATAATTATAAAAAATAATAATGAAATTAATTTCCCCACGATTCAGTATTGCTCAATTCTGCAAGTGTTTTAATTTACTATCACTATTTTTTAGCTGGTAAAAAAACACTTTTGACGTAAAGGTACACTTTTTGGTTGCCATGGACAATCTCAAGTTTCTAGGCAGAAAGAACAGTGTATATAATATTAAAAGTGCATGCAGGGCACTGGACAAAGCATTAGGGACAAAAGGGATGTGAAATGATTTGATACAGTAATGTAATCAGTAAGATTACAGTGTACTGTATGTGTTATGTTTTGTGTACTTTTTGAATTTGCTGCTGGGCTCCGCCCCATGCGTCACAAACGCTCACAGGGAATGGAGCCCGGTGTCCTGTTGAGAAATGTCCCCCCTCGAATAGTGCTCCCCTATACTGCGCAGGCGTAGCGCTTGCGCAGTACGGACAACAAAGGAGACGCGAACGTGTCCGAAAGTGTCCGAACATGAACAGCTGTTGATGAGCGCTACACGGCGCCTGTGCAATTAATAGTATATTCTGTCACACGCTCCCACGCGCTCCCAATGCTCACTCCTGCACGATTCCGATGCTCGTACAACTCTGCAAGGGGCGGTGTGCCTACAGAATGGGCAGAGCTGATTACACAACTGAAGGAGTTTTACAATGATGGCCAGAGCTGATAAGGGCGGATAGTTCAATGTTCCCCATCAACATTGCTAAACCCACCCTTCAGTTGTGTAAACACACCCCGCAAAGATCCGCCAATTTGAGAAATCGACCCCCACGAGCATCGGGAGCGTGCAGGAGCGTGTGACAGAATGTACTATTAATTGCGCAGGCGCCGTGTAGAGCTCATGAACAGCTGTTTATGTTCGGAGACTTTCGGCGTCTTCTTTGTCCTCCGTACTGTGCAAGCGCTGCGTCTGCACAGTATAGGGCGGACACTACTCGATGGGGGAACCTTTCTCGTCAGAACACTGGCACACAGAGCATCGGGCGGAGGACACAGCCCGCAGACACAGCGGAAGGAAATCGCAAGATCCTGGGGACAAGGTAAGTAACCTGGACCGGGATTCTGCAATGCAATTCCGAGTGTGGCTCGGGGCTATCGCTAATGGTACTGAACTGTAACCCCGAGCCACACTCGGGATTACGGCCAGGGAGGTTAATTATGAAATTGTATTTTGTTGATATGTACAGGTGCATCTCAAAAAATTTGAATATTATCAAAAAGTTAATTTATTTCAGTAATTCAATTCAAAAGTGAAACTAATATATTATATAGATTCATTGCACACATAGTGATATATTTCAAGCATTTCTTTCTTTTAATTTTGATGATTATTTATGACTTACAGCTAGTGAAAACCCAAAATTCAGTATCTCTGAAAATTATAATATTACCCAAGACCAATTTAAAAAAAAAGGATTTTTTAATACAGAAATGTCCATGTACAGTATAGTATGCACTCAATACTTGGTCGGGGCTCCTTTTGCATGAATTACTGCATCAATGCGGCCTGGCATGGAGGCACTGCTGAGGTGTTATGGAAGTCCAGGTTGTTTTTTTAGCAGTTTTCAGCTCGTCTGCATTGTTGGGTCTGGTGTCTCTCATCTTCCTCTTGACAATACCTCACAGATTCTCAATGGGGTTTAGGTCAGACGAGTTTGCTATCCAATCAAGCACAGTGATACCATGATCATTAAACCAGGAATTGGTACTTTTGGCAGTGTGAGCAGATGCCAAGTCCTCTTGGAAAATGAAATCCGCATCTCCATAAAGCTGGTCAGCAGAGGGAAGCATGAAGTGCTCTAGAATTTCCTGGTAGAGGGCTGCACTGACTTTGGACTTGATAAAACACAGTGGACCAACACTAGCAGATAAAATTTCTCCCCAAATCATCACTGAAAATTCCACACTGGACCTTATGCAACTTGAATTCCAGAGACTGGAGGAAGAGTAGAGAGGCACAGAATCCAAGTTCCATGATGTCCAGTGTAAAGTTCCCACAGTCAGCGATGATTCACTGCAGGGCAGCCTGGGAGTTGTGAAAAACTGCTGGAGACTCTGGGAACTGTGGGGGATGTAGTCCCCAGGAGACAGCCTATATTAAGTGGAGAACTGTATGGGATTACAAGTCTCAGGAGGGTGGTGTGCTGCAGAAAGAAGGAAAAAAAAAGGAGAAGCCAGGGCTCTGGGCAGTCTCATGTTGGGAGTGAGAGTTGACAGTAGGAGGGTGCTGCTGAGTCAGAGATGCTGTTGTTGTCAGAGCTTGTCATGGTGTCGGAGTGAGACTGTGCTTCTGAATTCACACATAGGTAACATCTGTCAGAGGGATCCAGCAAGCTGGAGGAGAGGGGGGGGGGTTCATTGGTTTTGTGAGAGATTGCTGTTACAAACTCCAGAGTTGTCACTAACGCCACAGATTCCTGTCATCAGAGAGCAGGGGAGGCTTAAGAGACTGCATAGTGGTGAGAAGCCACTGGTCCCAGCCTTCCTAATCTCTTCTTAAAGGAACAGCTCCACCCAAACTTAGGTCGTAGTTTGGGGACTAACGCCCTTTACTGTGGGATACATATTGATCGAAGCACTCTAACACAGAACTCTGGGCCCAAAAGTTTAATACCACACTGACCAGTAGCAGAGGTTTTGGAAAGATACAATGATTTTTTAGCTTCCAGTAATGCATTTAATTAGGACTCCTTCACCCTAGGTTTTGGACTGAGGTACAGATCCTCCCATTGCTTGTACAGATTTGTTTATTTCAATATTATTTATTATTGTTGCTATTTTGATTATTATTGCCTTACTGTGTGTGTAGCCCAAATAAATCCTCCTTTTCCTGCTTTGGTGGGTCAGAGAGTGGGGCACTGCTGAAAGGATCATTGTCATCAGGAATCAGGGCACCCATACATCAGTGGCTCCTTCAGGAGTAAGTGCTAGATAAAGAATATGCAATTTAAGGAATGGATTATATATTCCTTTTCATTTTTAATATATATGGACATATTATACAGTATATGATCTTGAAGGACCTGGACAGCATTGTGCAAACTACGATATTGTAATGTTTATTATATAACCTTTTTATAGAACGATTATTTGTTAATGTAATATACTTCAAACTTATTTATTGTATGGTATGTATACATGTTTTGAAGCTGACTTTTATGACTACTTAGACTTTTTCCACATAATAGGCTTAGTCATTCATATGGGGCCCCTCCTTGGTGTAATAATTTTTTTAGTCACTTTCATTAAGATGTCACTGTTAGTTGGTAGTCATTTGTAGATATCTTTCGGTTTGGTTGACTGTTAATTATTTTCTGCATTCTTTTTTTATGTTGTAAGACCAATTTTTATCTCATTTCCCATGGAAGGTGGTGGTATTTATCTATAGGGGACTCTAACAGGGCAGCATCCACTTTTCTCTCTGTTTGCAGTTTTTTTCATCTTGCAAACCTCTACTGTAAAAACGAAATACCGTATACAGTATGTGTAGTTAAAGCCAGCTTGAACAAGTCTGTGAGTAAGCACTTAGAATGAGGTGAAGCTGTGCTAACTTTAATCATCCAATCATGTACAAATGCATATCCTATTTTTTATTTTTCTTTCACGTTATTGGGTATTCCTTGCAAAGTATTTTTTCACTACATTCACTAAGGCAAGCCACAGATGATATGATATTCACCATGGGTGTCAGGAAAGAAAATCACTTGATTCCCCCATTAACACAGTCAGTGTTGATGGGGGAATCCCTCCCGCAGCGCTATTGTGTACTTCTGTGAGGCCATACACACATATTATTTCCCAAAAGGTGAGTGGAACCATTGTTTTTTAAATCTAATAAAGTTATTTGCTTTAAAGGCAATCTGCAGTCCCTGTTGGTTTTTGTATCTGAGCAGTATAAGATTTCCAGTTCGCTGCCACCTTGATGCTGTCTCCCTGGGTAACCATGATAAGCCTGCTATTGTTGGAAAATAGGTGTTTGCAACTATTGCTATAATTTTTTTTACCACTTTGCTATACTATAATGCATTAGGGTACACCCCATTCTGTTCATTTTTCAAATTTTTCAGATGCCTGAACCTGAAGGTGCAAGAGAGATTTGCCTCGTCACAATTATGACATAAGCAAATGTAAGTATCTGTGAATCTTATTTTTCATCAAATACACAAAAGGGATTATGGGGATAAACCAAATCTGCTGAGCTAGTACAGGAAGTTATCCATTTTCTGTGCAATCCGTTTCTATAATGTCACATATATTATGTTGGGACATTAAAAGGCATCATAGCTAAACACAAACCTATTACGAAGTAAAAAATCTGAATTTAAATAAAGAAGTAACTGTTAAGCCTAACATTAAAGTGTGTTATAGTGCTACTGAGTACGCTTGTCTAGGATATTGCTGTTAGTAGTTTGCAATGCATGTGGTCAAAGCCATAAAATTGTCTTGAAAACCTTCTGTATTTGACAATCGGCCTCTTCATAGAAGGGAAGAAGCACTTTCCAGAGGAAACGTTCCCTCTCTTGGCTCCCTTGAGTAGAGGATCTCATTAATTACCTCATGAATCCCCCAGCTGTTGTTTAGAATTTACTCACAGTGCCAAAGTCAACCCTCTTCTTCGCAACATTTGAAGATCACTCCTAGTGATGCCTTCCTGTCCATGTCATATTTTAATCCTCTGATACACTAATTCTTTTCACATATCTGTCACAACTTACATATATAGTATGTTTGTTGGAACTTTGTATATTTGTGTGGGTTTGGGTAAATGAATCAGCTCTAGGAAGAGTGGTAAATGACTGTACAACTAGCATGCTGGCATACCTATGGCATAGTTTCAAAGACAGCAGGAAAATGGCAGGGGTGCCTGCGTGCATCCTTGATTTGTAGTCAGACCTATACAGAACATAGACCTTTAATAACCCCGGGCAAAAAGTCCTGTAGAACAGAAGGACATATCAAGGCCCAAACCGTTTACAGTGTAGTAGTGCCTTTGTGAATATATTATATACTGTAAAGTTAACTCCATCCAAAAGATAGTTTCTGTTATAGTCCTGCATGGTTGCTAGCAAATGGAACTGCACATGCTGGCTTTTATACATCGTAGTGACTCCAGGGCAGTAACAATTTCCTGTGTAAAATAAGGTTCAAGAGTGAGACCCTAACTTCTACGATAGTCCAGATGGGTCCTTATTGTTTATTAACAAATGCTGCCCTGCTAGAAATTTGCTTCTAGTTGTAAAGATCCAGAAGGGTGTCTCCCATTAGGTCATAACAAACATATTAGAAAAAGTTAACACTGGAGGCCATGCATAGGGGTTGATTTACTAAAACTGGAAAGTGCAAAATCTGGTGCAGCTGTGCATGGTAGTCAATATGCTTCTAACTTCAGCTTGTTCAAGTAAGCTTTGACAAAAAAACTTGGAAGCTGATTGGTTTCTATGCACAGCTGCACTAGATTTTGCACTCCCCAGTTTTAGGAAATAACCCCATAGTCTGCACAGATTTGTGTTTTGGCTTAAAAACCTTTCTCAGAGCATGCTGGGGATGGGGCATAAAGGAGCCCAAATGGGAGACCAACACCCGCTACATGATGCTTACAGCCAGGAGGTTGAGATAGGTTAATTTATTTGGCATAACAAACATATCACACTAAAGCATCTCAGTTCCCCAGTTAGCTTAGAGGTGTACAACCCCGATTGCATGTATAATTACAT
Organism: Lithobates sylvaticus; assembly: GCA_028564925.1. Lineage (NCBI taxonomy): Eukaryota > Metazoa > Chordata > Amphibia > Anura > Ranidae > Lithobates > Lithobates sylvaticus. Next base: position 586,668,548 of record CM053026.1, on the reverse strand, counting down.
AGAATCCATACACCTAGAGTCAAACTTGTAGCAGTTTAGGGAGTCAATTTTCATTAGTTTTTTTTTCCCCCTAAACATTTGCCCTTTGGGAAGTATATATCCCAACAAAATTTCCATATTCAACCCAAGCAATGCAAGCATTGCAATAAAAAATCATTTCAATTTACGTAGAGAAAAAAAAAAGAAGGTAAGTGCTAGAGTGTGTATTGTTTGTTATTTCCTTATGGGAGAGGGATGGATACACAACTACAGCTATGAAACCTGTAGAACTTAAAGGGACCTAAACTTTTGTATAATTTTTATCATACATAATGTCAGTATGAAAAATATAATCTGAATCTAAATGGGTCATGATATTTCAAATATGTGGAAATATACTATTTTAATGTTTAGGTGCATGTAACATTTCAGTGGCATAAGGTAATGCATGAAATCTCTTGCAATGATTAATCTACTTTATGATGTTAGGAAATTTTGTATTTGATTGATGCATTTAAATTGATGCATTTTTTAAGCATAGAAAAAAACAAAAATAAATGTGCTTTGGTCTCTTTTAATCCATGATAAATTGCCCGCCCTTCTCAAATCAGCACAGCAAAATGTTTCCACGGCACATTGAATTTGTGCCACTGTACAACTGAATATTAATGATCACATTCCTGGTGATAATACATCGACCATCTGTAAGTTTAGATTTCAGTGTATTTGACAAGAATACAGAAACATTTTCATTGGTCTACTCTTGGTTTTCTACAGAACAATATAGCATTATTGCTTTTTTTTTATTCCCACCATTTAATCTTAACTATTGCTTTCTTTTTTTTTCTCCTATTTCATAACAAATGTTTTAATGTTCCTAAGGCAAGGATAAGATTACTTCAAATCTACTATAAAAATGACTGTAGATTTGTTCTTAGCTTAGAATAAATGATGTTTCAGGAAATTATAGGGTATTAAGTATGTACCGTTGATTATGCTCTAGAGTGCTGCTCTTAAATCACATTGGTACTTAACCCCTTTGGTATTGTAATATGGAATTAATGTTCCACTTACATGCCATAAATCACACACATCTATTCTAATCAGAGAATTACAGTTCATTAGTATAAGGAAACAGTTCCTATTATCCACCGGACAAATGCAGGAATGGGCAGTTTCACAGGGAAATCAGCTATTTTTCTATCATTTTCTTTAAAGTGCACCTGTCATGATAGAATTATGTAGGCTGTCATTGTTGTCTTCCTTCTGAAAATGATTGCCTGCCTGTGTATAGGTTTAATACTTCTGAGTTAGAAACTCAGAACAAACATCTATTAAATGAAAGTATGAAAAAATGTCAGAGTTCCTTGTCTGTATAATTTATTCCAGGTCCGTGACTCGCAAACAATATTAATATTAGCATGACAGCCAGGGTACTAGTATTTTCAGAAAGAGGAGTCAGCAATGGCAGTCCACATTTTTCTTATGACAGGTATACTTCATAAAACTGAAACTGTTAGACTGAAATAAAAACATATGTCAAGCATTTTATATGTTGAGCTAATGCTGCAAGACATTTAGAGTGAAAAGAGCTACATAAATAGGGACAGAAATTTAGAATAAGTGAGTTTCCTGAAATATGGGTTTATTTACCAAACCAGAGCATTGAACAGTATATTGTCCTATTGAATTATTATAGCAAAAAAAAAAAATACTCAACCATGGCAGATTGGCTGATCTCTATGAATGGCTTGTGAAGAGCTTCTCTAAGCAGCTCTGTGGTGTCTTCAGAATTAACCTCCCTGGCCGTAATCCCAGGTGTGGCTCGGGGTTAATTTTCAGTCCAAAAAGCAGCAACCCTGAACCACACTCAGGGTTACACCGTAGTGTCCCTGTACTGTTACTTACCTCGTCCCTACAATCTGCCGATGTCCTCCTGCTGTGTCCTCTAGCCGTGTCTTCCAGCTGATGCACCTGTCTTCCGGGTTCCCCTCCCTGCGAGCACCGCAATCCAGGGGGGTTGAGCCGGGAGGGAAATTCAAAAACCACCCCAGTTGAAGTCTTATAAGACAAAAAGCGTAGAGTTAACACGCCGGCCCTAGCCACTTCATACTGCGCTGATTTTTATTGTTCAATTGAACTGTTTTTATCGATACTTTCATTTGCTTGGATATCCTTTTTTATTGCAATAAATTCCTTCAAACAGATTTACACCATGTGGAGGTTTTTTCTCTCTAATGTGCTTTGAATATAATACCCCCTATCTGGAGGAGACAGTTCCGGTGAGCTGCTACTGTTTTCCTTTGGAGAGTTCCATCCATCTCCATAAAGATTGGTGTTTTGGATCTCCTTTGGCCTGTGGAAGAGGTTACCATGTGGCTCATCTAGAAAGCCTGACTTCAGGTCTCCGGTTCTATGCCTGATAGATCCACCATCGTACGGTAAGTTGGGTCCACTATTTCCGGTAAGAGTACCTTTTCTCTCCCCCCCCTCTTCTTGGAAGGTGAAGGCACTCCTGGGTGTATATATCCACCACTGAACACATCTACTCCAGAGACTGTTTGCAGCAATTGCATTTTTAATATCATCACTGTGTACCTCTGATACCTTTTGGACTAGTGCATTTTAATTTTTTTACCTTTTTACACTGTAATTAGCATTGTACTATTTGACATACCCATGATTGTATATGGATCTGTCTCCTTTAAGTGCATAGAATAGTGTGTTTCTTTTTAACAAGTCACTATCACTATTACTTTGAGGTCACCTTACTCTATGTTTACATTGCGTAGTGAATTAGAATCACTTGCAGAATTGAGCAATAGTGATTCGTGGGGAAATTTGTCATTAGACACTGAAAGTGGCGACAGCGAAGATTCTGCAACTGACCTCAGTTATGTGCAAACTTGGTGCTCTATTGACTGTGGTATGGATCAGGCAGCACCCCAAGATTCCCATATACTAGAGAATCTGGTATGAAAGTAGACGTTGAACATGACAACCCTTTGGCATACTTACAATTATTTCTGACCGATGAGGTTATTGAAAAAATAGTTACTGATTCAAACAGCAACAATTAGCTACTATGTATCGGAAGTTTCCAAGAAGCAGAAACTGGGAACCAGTGACCAAAGATGACGTATGGAAATTTCTGGGCCTAATAATACTTCAGGGAGTGGTGGGGAAACCCCTGCAGAAGTGGTATTGGACAACTAATAAATTATTTGCCACTCCATTCTTTGGCACGGTCATGTCAGTGTACAGATTTTCCCTGATCATGAAATATTTACACTTCGAAAACAACAAAGAATTTGATGAAACTACTTATCCTGCACCTGTTTGGACAGATTTAAGTGGCATATTCCTAAGAATGACAGGCCTACAATATAAAACAACAAATTTCCATGCAAAACAATGTACCATTTTGACATTCAAAAATACTGACATAATCAGACTGCCAGGGAGGTTATTGTGTTGATTAGGAGCAGTGAAGGCATTTAATTAAGCCACCAAAAAAACATCATGGAAGTCATTATCCTAAATTTACAAAGCACATAGTCTAATTAGAGCAGTCCTAGTTCCTAAGGAAGCATGCAGCTTAATTTTCCCACAGAGACATGCCTTCACTGGGGTCAGTTTGGGTGGAAACGGCTAAACCTATCAGCGTGGTATTGTGGGGGGAAATTGCAGCAACTAGAAAAAAAAATGATTGAGATATATATATATATATATATATATATATATATATATGAGAACATAAAATGTCCATTGTAGATAGTATGGCATTAAAATCTTTAAAATTAACAAACAAAAATGCTTATGACACCACCTGTGTTGTTCTCTTAAAAGTGATCCGCAGTGAATCACTTTTGAGAATAGTATATGTGCGGCTGACATGTGTAGTGCTTACCCCTGAAGGAGCCACTTGATGTATCGGGTCCTCTGTTCTTGTGACATGACTGTGCGAACAGCTCAGTACTCTTTCTCAAATAATACCACAGCGCATACAGTACATCTTGCAAACATATATAAAATCTAAATCTAATATTAAACATGTATAAACAAATTAGCCCAAGAAGTGTCCAAAATTCAAATGTGTTTCATTCCATATTCATACATCTTCAAATGGAAAGTGTTCTGTGCCCAGTAATTCATAAATAAAGTGCTGAAGTGCTTCAAACCAAACATGCTGCAAAGTGAAGTGTGGCACGCATCCCTCTTGTGCCCCTACTCACCAGAGAAAATGGACCCTCAGCTTTTCAGTCTGGGAGTCAAACTCGCTTGTATCTGGTGAGGGGTTACCACAGATTTTCTTGGTATTAGTATGCCTCCAAGACATGGGCTTTAGGAGAAACTAACGCTGTGCTTTCTCCGTTCTCCACCAGGCTCAATAAAAGGAAAGCGCTTTCGTAGTGTAGCATTTCCACATTTATTAAATGGCAAAATGCCTCCAACGATTGAGCTGTGGCCTAGGGAGGTCAAGGATTTGAACAGGATGGATGATCTGGTGTTGACAGCACAGCAAAAGTGAGCGGTATATTCGAAAACTTTGTCTTTTATGTTTATATATTCAGAGGAAGATAAGGCTCTCTTGGATGTGGATTCCCCTGGTTGATGAAGCTGACCCTCTCCCCCCTGTGGGAGTCATTCCCTGACGTCCCTTTTACAACCTTCCCTTCTCCCCCCCTTTTTTTTTACCTTTCTTCCCCTACTGTATTTTTTCTCTCTTGACTTCCTCTGTTTATAGTTAAAATTGAAGCGATTTCTGATGCATACTGGTCTAGCTTCGGGCATACTCCCTTGCCTGTGGTGGGATCCCTTCCCAGGACCTCCCCCCAAGGGACTTTTTTTGTTTCTATTTTTCTTTTTTTAGGGCTGGAGAGGTACTGCGGTAGACCATTTATACATTTCTTTTGAACCTCTTCTGTTCTTTGACAAGACAGCCTTGCCTTTGCATCATATCTTTCTCACATAGGTTACCATGCTGAAATCTGGACTTTATCAGTTTTGCTTTGTATTTATATTATTATGTACTGTATGTGGATATTTGTGTGACTTGGAAATTGCCTTTTTCATTTAAAATAAATTTGTGGAAAAAAAAAGGCAATTCTAAAATTACACCACAAAATCCATCTGATTTTTCCGACGGATTTTGTCCGACACTGGTGTTGCATACACACGGTCGGACAAAGTTGTCGGAAAATCCGATCATTCTGAACGTGGTGACGTTTGTTGCCTACGACGGGACTACGTAGAGGCTAGTAGCCAATAGCTTTGGTCTTGTAATGTGATCTGAGCATGCGTGGCACTTTGTCCGTCGGAATTCGCTACACACGATCGGAAAAAGTCCGATAGGACTTTGTTGTCGGAAAATTTGAGAGCAGGAGATTACGACGGAAAAAGTCCGATGGAGCCTACACACGGTCGGAATTTCCGATAACATTGTCGGATAGGACATTTTCCGTCGGAAAATCCGACCGTGTGTACGGGGCATTACAGTGTAGTAGACAGACTAACGCTAGTCACAGTACAGGACTCTTCGGGGTTTGCTGCGACTCGGTGTGCATTCAACAGATGGCGGAAGTGACATACTTGGTAAGGGAAACGGAATTGCGTAGATGCGTTTTGCCCCTCCCACGGAGCATCATCAACATTTTTTACAGTACTCTTTGACACACCTGCTGGGTAGACAATAGCTGCTCCCTATACAAAAAGGTACCAGAAATTTACACCAAACTGGTTCAATGCAAGGAGAATATATTGTCACAGGTTAACCTCCCTGGCGGTATGATTCTGTCCGGAATTTAGTGCTGAAAGCGGTACAATTATTTTGCATGGAAATTTGGCGTTTTTATATTGTAGGCATGCAATTCTTATGAATAACTCACTTAAATTTGTCCGAACCAGATTCTAGTAGACATCCCGGGTATGATAAAGTTTGAAACACAAAATCATAAATTATAATATAATAAAAAAATATATAGAAATGATTCAATAATGTAATCAAATCAAAAACACTGAAATTTGCTCAGTTGTAGAATAGTCACTGTCATTAAATTTATTGTTTGATGATAAATTGCGATTCTAATTTTTTATCGGTGTTTTCTAGCTGGTCTAAAACCACTTTTGACATAAAGGGACACTTTTTGGTTGCTATGGACAATCTCCAGTTTCCAGGCAGAAAAAAATCTTTTTATTATATAAAATGACATGCAGGGCACTGGGCAGACCACTAGGGACAAAGGGGATGTGTATTTTTTGTATACAGTACTGTAATCTGTAAGATTACAGTACTGTATGTGTGTTGTGTTTTTAAACTTTTTTGAATTTGGCGCCGATCTCCGCTCCCGTGCGTCGGAACGTTGCAGGGAACGGAGATCAGCGGCACTCGGACACTGTGTGAATCGAGCGAGCGGACGGCTCGCACACACAGCGGGGAGACATTGCAGGATCCAAGGGAAAAGGTAAGTAACCTTCCCCTGTATCCTGCAACGCAAGCCCGAGGCTCTGGGTTACCGCTCCTGGTAGAAAAACTCAACCCAAGCCAGACTCGGGAACACCGCCAGGGAGGTTAAGGGTGAGAAACCATGCAACAATGAATCAATCAGTGGGAAAAGTTATTAAGTTGATTTACAGTTAGAAAGCCTTTTCTTCTCCCCTTCTCTATGCTCCTCATGAAGAGGCACATTATTAGGGATATATAGTGGTGGCTGAGATAAGATTCTCTCCACCTCATAAATAAAGAAAGGGGTAAGGGAGGATCACAGATTCACCAGTGGGTGCGCACGTGTGCGTGTATATACATATACATAAAAGAGATCTTACTTATTTGAAAATATAGGAGTGGGGGGGTGTGTTTATTAAATAAACAATATAGATTAAAGTGAGGATGGGGGGTAGGCACTACACGGGGAGGAAATGATAATGTGGGGGGGGGGGAGGGTTGTATATAAAAACACATTATAAATTTAAAGAGGAAGGGGGGAGGGCGGAGAGGAGGGAAGTGAAGAGGGGAAATGAGGAGGGGTTATATTTAATTTTCTTTTTTTTTGGGGGGGGGGGGTTGCAGAGAGGGGACGGGAGCTAAGGGCGCAGTATCCTCGCCTCCACACTTGACAGGAAACAAGGAGATAGGGAGAGAGGAAAGGGGAAAGTATAAGAAAATGCTTTGACTATAATTTTTTCAGAAATTTGGCCAATGGAGAGGGATAGATCCAAAAAAAAAAAAAAAGAATTTTTTTTTTTTCTTCTTTTCTCTGTTATTGTTTTCGTATTTGTAATTGTGTATGCATTTTATTTGAATGTTTTAAATTTATGTATTGGAAATGATATGGAAGAACTTGTATGTATGTTCACAATAATTTAATAAAAATAATTTAAACACAGAAAGCCTCAGGTTATAGTAACTTACAAATGACAGGTAGACCACAGGAATAAATCAAAAAGAAAATAAGAGCAGCCATAAACAGTGTCAAATGATGATAATGCAATGGATGAACAATTGACTTTCCTGGCAGCAATCAGTAAATGTTCCAAAAGTGCACTTTTTGTATTCAACCTGCAAAGGGTGTCCTTGGCCAGGAAAGGACCTCTGGGTGATCACCGTGACAGCAGTTAGTAGTTAGTGGAATCCTTGCTCTTGACCTGCTGACTTTTTGTGCACATAAAATACTGTCTCTTTAAGAATTTGGCATGCAGTGGTACAGTGTTTCCAAATAACAGTTAGTCTCACTCTGCTAGCAGTGGTAGTGTAAAGCCAACCAGTGGCCGCTTACCAGTCCTGTGTGCACAGGAGGTACCCTCTCTGTGTAATCAGTTCCTAACTGTCTAGGTTGCAGTCTCAGGCCCAAGATAATGGCCCTCTGCTTTTACTGCAGGTTGAGGTGTGCACTACTCAGTCCTCCCGCAGAAAGAGACCGTCCTTCCTTATTCTGCCAAGGAAAACTACCCCTTGGTTCTTTCCTTGTTATCCCCACTCTTCCTTTATCTGCTTTATCTGTTACAATATCAAAGTTCCTCCAGTAAACTCGGTTTCCCATAATCCATCCCTGTTAGCTCCAAAAAAGCTCCTTCTAGTGTAGTGATATGCGATTAGCGGACCTCCAGCTGTTGCAGAACTACAAGTCCCATGAGGCATAGCAAGACTGACAGCCACAAGCATGACACCCAGAGGGAGAGGCATGATGGAACTTGTAGTTTTGCAACAGCTGGAGGTCCGCTAATTGCATATCACTGTTCTAGTGGATAGAAGCATAATGGCAATGGTTAGATCAGTATAGAAATCATCTAAGAACACATAGAGCAGCTGCAGCATGGTGTCTTTGTAGTTGCTTCTTCTGTGCCAGCTAAGGACCTGGCTACACAGGAATTTAATTGGCGATACTGCCCCCTTTTGAGTTCCTGTTTTTTTTTGACAGCTTATTGTTGTTTTTTTTTAATGGGGTGCTTTTTTAATGGGGTGCTGCAAGCACGAGCCTAGTGTTTGGCTCCTGAATGGGTCACATTTGGTGTCATTACTTCATGCCGAACATGACAGGGGGTATCATTTTTGCCATGCTGCGAAGCAAAGCAAGTGTAAATGAGCCTTAACAGAGAAAGGATAGAAAAGCCTCTAGGACTGAATCAGTTAATAAACATTGTCCTTAGGCATGGAAACCTTTGAAGAAGGAACCGTACAGAACTATGGATGCTTAAGAGCTGTATCATGAGATTTAGTCCTGTTTTATTGGCAATCACTAAAAGTGGCTCCAGCATAACTGGGTAATACCAGAGTAGAAATGACTTGTGAATCAGGTGGTGGATTGTTAGATACTTTAGCTGTCCAATGTGTTCTTTACAGAAGCATACGTGTTAGGTGGCATCATAACAAGAGAAGATACATTAATAGGGAGCAACAATTACAACTGTCAAAAGTAACCCAAAGTATTACTTTACATTAGGGCCTCCAACAGTCAAAGACTAAATTCACAATGCTTTAACACAGGGTAGTGTATTTTCAGTGACTGTAATTATTAAATCCTGTTGGACATACTGTAAATAACTGTCACTTTGTCTAAAATAAATGTTCTTTTACTGATGCACTACTTTTGTGAAATAAGCCTAAAGGCTACTACTGATCCCACTAAAGTTTTTCATTAAGTGCAGTATCATACCCATACATTTTAGTTAGTAGTTGCATTAACAGTGGCAGAACTTAGTTTGTATAGAGTTAAGAAGGCCTTACTTCCTATCCTTGTGGCTTGAGAGACAGGAAGTGATGGCAAATATTTCCAGTAGGGACACATATTTCAACAAAGCCTCTTTACAGAAGAGTGTGGAATAATTGGAACTTCTGTAAGATGTTTATTAATCTGACAGAAGTACTAACCATTCCCCACTATCATAAACATTTTTTAAGAGTTTTTTATGGAATATTTGCATTGTATATTTATTGTTTGTCATAAAGAAATTCCACAATCTGTTCTTAACTTAAAGTTAATTTACAACAAGCTATTTGTATGTAGCATTCTGGTGTTTAGGCAGGGTTGCTGAGTAAATTTACTTTGCCAGGCAGTAGTTGCCCTGGTTAATTGTTAGCAGATCCACTAATTCCTCTAGTTCTGAACTTGCTGCACCTTCTCTCTTCTGTTGCTAGGTGGTGTTATGCTGGTGACATTAGATAGACAAGGGCTTAGCAAGGTCAGGTTATGAATGGATGGGGTGTCTCAGATAATTGGCAGGGGTTTCTTTAGTCCCTTGCCCTGCTGGGAGAGCCTATTTATTTGAGTGGAGTCAGGTGATCAGGGTTCTGTGCCACCTGGACAGCTGTCTCGTTGGATGCGTGTTATGCTGCCCCGGGTTGCTAGGCTGGAATTCTGCAGCCTATCCCGGGGACATCTAGCTGCTAGGCTGTCTGAGGGCCTATCCAGAAGCAGCGCAGGGTTGAGACTGCAGGATTGGAGTCCAACCGAGAGTAATGGTTCAGCCAAACGGGGAACCAGTGTAGGTCGCAGGTGCAGGAGAAGCTGTCGCCACTAAGGGACCATCCACCTTGTTACCGGAGACCATTGTGCGTAAGCTGGAGACAGTGAAGTGGGAAAATTTCAGCAAGTGCCAAGCCAGGGACCTAGCGGGTCAGCTGGGGTGATGCTTGAGGAGTATCTGTGAGTGCCAAGCCAGGGACCCAGCAGGGAAGCCGGACTGATGCTTGAGGAAAATACTGAGTAATGGAAGTGGAAGAGCTCAAGGGATCCACTGGCGATTGGGTCTGTGAGTCTAATGAGAGACTGGGAGCTCAGCGAGTGAAGACCTACAGTGAAAGACTGTAGCGTGTGAGGAGAACTATTCTGTGTTACCAATAGTTAAGTACAATTACTGTTAGTGACTGTTACAAGATTTGTTGCCATAGAAGACAGCGGTCCTACCTATACAGACATGGTATCCGGCTGGAGGCCTTCCACTGTATAGCTATCTACCTATAGAAGTCTCAGAGTATGCCAATTATCATTGCATCTACTTAAGGATGTTCTGGCCCTAACCCTCTCTCCCACAGTTCTTGTTCAAGAGACAATAAATCTCTTTGCATTCAAAAAGTGTCTGGCGCCCAACACTTCAACTTGTATTACACCCACCATGCCTTGTAACCCACTCTACCAAGAAGGATATCAGCTCTCCCTGAATCTAGAGGTTCGGGACTTCACTACATGTATATAAACAAGACAATAATATAGTACATGGGGCACACATTACAATTTTATACAGTATATCACATTTTATTTACCCATTTCATCCCTAAAATAAATTGTTTATAAAAGAAAATAATATGTGGTATAATTCAGTTTAACATTCACTTATAGCTTTAACTGTGGTCTGTTTTAAAGCAGACCTTTTGAAAAAAAAATTATGCATGTACAACACTGATGTAAATATACATTAGGAAAATTTAAAAAAAACTCACTTTTATTTAGAACAAACCTTTAAAAAAATGTTAGTCCCGCCACTTCTGGTCAATTTCAGTTCCAAACTGGAGTGGCTAGTCAAAAGAATATTTGACACTTGTAAAAGTGAACAGCTTCTTGGCTGTGATGTTGAAAGGAAGGCTGGCTTTCTTCTTTTCAGCAGTATGGAGAAGGGAGTACATAAGGATTATATTTTTATCTCAGCACTTAATTTCATCTTTTTATTGACGTACAATGCCTATATATTCAAAAGAAATTTCTTGGCACAAAACATGAAAGCGTACACACATGGGTATAGCTCTGTCCAACACAGTCACAGGATCAGTTATACTATAAATGAAACACTTACCGCAAGTATTCTCATAACTCGCTAACCCTAAGGCCTTTTCCTTTTCTTCCTCGCGGTCAGCTGGCTATGCTGTTATCAGGCGGAATTTTGTTTTTACTTTACTTTACAGGGTTATTTGACCAGCCCTGCAGGTTCAGGTTCCAATGAAGTGCCTTTCTGATGTCCAGCTCAATTGTCACGTGCCTATGATGTTTAATCTACGGGCAAGTTCAATAGGTCACACCTGGATAATGTTAGATGACCAGAACAATGACACAGTGGCTTTCCTATTGTCTGACAGTGCAGACGTGGTAGTGTTCTCTTTTGCTAGGAAGTGCCCCACTCTATCCGTTTTGTGGCTATTTGAATCAGCTGGTATAGCACTGCAGCACACAACGTGAAGTGGCAGGGGTAGTGTCCTATTCCAGATGCCTTGCAGGTATGTCACTACTGAACCCTTTTTGTGACAGGCCAGTTATTTCTTGAGGTCAGGAGCTAACTAGTGCATGTTTGTTTGCCCACAGTATTGTATTCTCCTTAAATTGTTGTGCCCTAACCCAGCTAGTGCACTGCAGGTAAGGTCTGGAGGCCAGTGTGTGTGCTATTGCTAATGCATGATTCTGTATTTATTGGATTGCAAATCTCTTCAGCCCTCATGACCAGCACCACTCCTCAAGAGGCGGAGAGGTGACTCCCTCCCTCTATCTTGAAGCCCTGATGAACCAGCTACACTTTCAGGGTCCTGACATACTCCAAGAGGAAGGCTTAAGGAAAAACCTTGTGTCACAAGGATAGTTCAACCTTTGAACAGTGCCAGGCTTGCAGTCAGCTGACGTTGCCTGCCAAGGTGCTGTTCCAGCTCTGCATGTCAGAGGTGGCAGCAGACAAGGAGGCAGCAAAATCGCCTCACTAATCAAACAAATTGTCAGGTACTGTATTTGAGAATTATTAGGGGCTAAGTCAGGCAGCTTCTAGCTTTGAAGCAATAGGCCAGAGACTCTGAAGCAGCATCAATCTCAGGAAAAGATATTCTGCTTGAGGTTTCTTTGGTAGTTGGATTTGATTGCCCTTCTGCAGAGCCTCCAGTCAAGGTCATCAATGGGGCCATTGAGTGGGAGGCAACAGTGGAACAGCATTCAAAATGTAGGAGGTATGATCCACATCTAAAAAAGTCCTTGTTACCTTTTTTTCTTATAGAGGAAATTAAAGAATGCATTTTACTGAATGAATAAAGTGAAGATAAAGCCCCTTCTGATTAACAGGTTCTCCAAGATGTACTCATTTAAGGAGAACAAGATCCATTGCTTGGATTCAGCACCCCCTTTGTTGATACAATGGTCATCCCACTGGCCAGACACATCACCTTACCTATGGATGTTTCCTTTAGGGACCCCCTAAATAGATACAAAGTTGAAAAGGATTTATACCACCACAGGTAGTGCCTTTGGGCCAACATTGGCACATCTATTGCCAAGGCAATGCTTATCTGGTTGAGGAGGGTAGAATTGGACCTGTTGATGGGTAAAGATGCTTTATTGGTTCTGTTTTTGCTTAGTGAGATCAAGCTGGCCAGTGACTTTGTCACTGAAGCCACTATAGACTCTCTTCCTTGCTCATCTAGAGTCATGTTGTATGATATCTTGCATGATAGAGGTACCTGGCGCCAACAAGTGGGCAGGGGGCAAATGAGTAAAAGGTTTGGTGATGTAAATCTTATAAGCTGGGCAGGACTACAGAAAGGAATGCAAAAGCTCATAGTTAACCTATATTTGTTTGACCAAGGCCAAGTGTATGCTGTGTTAGGAGCAGCAAAACCCCTTCTGAGGGTTTCCCCACCCAAACTCGCCCAGTAGTTGCTAGATTGCGAAAGTTTAAGTTTGGGCATATCTTGTTTAGGATTTATGGGTCCTGTCAATGGTTCAAAAGGACACTGTTTTGATTTCTCTTATGCTCCTCCTCTTTCTCACATCATTCCAATAACCAACAGAAACTTCAGGCTCTTCACATGTATATCTAAAAATTATTGTGAAAGAAGTCCATCCAACCAGTTCAGGAAAGGTTTCAAGGTTTTTATTCTCCATTGTTCTTGGTCAAGAAAAAAACAGGTGACTTTAAGCCAGTACTGGATCTGAAGTCACAAAAATTTAGTATGGAGTCATTGCAGTCAATCACTGTAGCAGTCAAACCATGCAACTGGATGTTGTCTCTGGATCGGGCAGTTGCGTATTTAAACATGCCTGTACACACACACCTCCACAAAATTATTTGCTTTGTCATTCTAGAGGTCCAGTTTTAGGTTCTTTGCCTGTCCTTTGGCAGGCCACATTCCCCAGGATGTTTTTCAAAACTCTATTCCCAATAATTGCCATCCTACACACACAAGGGTGCAGGATGACATCCTGTTGATAGTTCAATATCCTCATACTCTGGCCAATAATCAAAACATCCTAATTCAAAGCCTGGTCAAATTCGGATGGATTATCAATTGGGATAAAAGCCGACTCATTCCCACGTAGGGGATAATGTTCCTGAGGGCAGTCCAAGACACTCAAAAAATACAGTGGCGCTTCCATCAGAAAAGGTCTCTTTCCCCTCTGCTTCCTAGTGTCTCTAGTTGATAGGAATGTCAACAGCAATGATCCCTATTGTGAAGTGTGCTCACTGAAGATGGAATGCTTTCCAGGTAGGATTTTTGAGGCAATAAAGGAGGGGCACCCTGCACCAGAGGATTAGAGTAATCCCACATATGACAGAATTTCTTTGGTGGTGTCTAAAGCCAAAAAACATTTTCAACTGACATCAGTGAGTCCTAACTCAATAAAAGTGATCATGTCAGATGGGTGGAAACTTAACAAGATTATATCTAGGGACCTGGAGGTTGAAAGGCATAGGCTAGTTTGCTTAGACTTTTCATCCTCAGTCATTGAAGCCCTGCACGAAGCAAAGGCTCTAGCTACAAGAATAAACTTTAGAATCTGGAATAAACTTTTCAATATGAAGGCTTTAACCCACTGGCCCCTGCTGTAATGTATGTATTGAACCTTCTTTAGGCAGGCCTGGATATGGGTTTAAAGCTCTTAGCTTACACCTTTATCCCCCCCTACAGTACACCTTTAGCACCCTTAGAGTCTTCATTCCCTGGGACAAGTTGGGCAATTCATCAGTTGGTGAGCCAAATTCTAAATGTCTGTGCAAGAATTAACCCTTGAGATGAACCCTAGGTTGTTTATCCCTCCTTGGGATATACAAGTAGTGTTGAACATGATGTCTCATTCACCTTGCAATGAATGGATAGTAGCCTTGAAAGCAGTATTTTTTTTACAGCTGTCAGTTCTGGAAGAAGGGTGTTGTATATCTTATATATATATATATATACCTTAGGCTGTAATCCACCATATTGCTGTCATTTTCTAGATGGGGTTGTCCTAAGAACCCTTCTTCAACATCGTCCAAAGGTGTGCAAACCATTAAATCGAAATCAGGACATTGTCCTGCCAACACTCCAGAAAGAAGGATAATAAATAAATATTTTTAGGTCAAGAAAAAGCTTTCTTCATCTACTAGGAAGATTGCATCTTGGTTGATCAAAGCAATTCAGGGGGCTTATGTGGAGAAGAAGATGGTTCTGCCTATTAACCTCAAGGCTAACTCCACCAGAGCGAATTTGTTCTTGTAGGCAGAATTCAGAGTTGTATCCCCAGAGGTAATCTGCAGGGCAGAAGCCAGGTCCACATTCCTAGCCTAGGGTTTGGACATTCAGTTCAGAATGAACCTTATTAGTCCAGTGAGTAAAATTAATTCATCATTACACTTGTAATTACACTTGTTTTGAAGTGCTATGTCCCATGCGTATGCTCCTATGCATGTATCAGGTAAAAGGACAGTTGTATACTACCATCAATCATTTTCATTTTCTGAAACTTAAACATGACAGAATACGAATTCTCCCAGGGCTTTGCATTGAGTATAGTTTTGAGAACACTACCTTGGGGTGGGTGTTTCTTTTATAATATAAATAATCCTGTGATTGGGTACAGGACAAAGCTACACTATATTGCCAAAAGTATTGCGCACATGAACTTTTATGGCATCCCAGTTTTAGTCCATAGGGTTCAATATTGAGTTGGCCCACCCTTTGCAGCTATAACAGCTTCAACTCTTCTTGGAAGGCTGTCCACAAGGTTTAGTGGTGTGTGTGGCTATGGGAATGTTTGATCATTCCTCCAGAAGCGCATTTGTGGGGTCAGGCACTGATGTTGGAGAGAAGGCCTGGCTCGCAGTCTATGCTCTAATTCATCCCAAAAGTTGCTCTATTGGGTTGAGGCCAGGACTCTGTGCAGGCCAGTCAAGTTCCTCCCCCAAACTCATCCATGTCTTTATGGACCTTGCTTTGCGCACTGGTGCATAGTCATGTTGGAACAGGAAGGACCAACCCCAAAGTGATCCCACAAAGTTGGGAACATAAAAATGTCCAAAATGTCTTGGTTTGCTGATGCCTTAAGAGTTCCCTTCACTGGAACTAAGGGGCCAAGCCCAACCCCTGAAAAACAACCCCACACCATGATCCCTGCTCCACCAAAGGATTCAGACTAGTGCACAAAGCAAGGTCCATAAAGACATGGATGAGCGAGTTTTGGGCAGAGGAACTTGACTGGCCTGCACAGAGTCCTGACCTCAATCCGACAGAACACCTTTGGGATGAATTAGAGTGGAGACTTTGAGCCGGGCCTTCTCGTCCAAAATCAGTGCCTGACCTCACAAAAGCACTTCTATAAGATTGGTCAAACATTCCCATAGACACACTCCTAAACCTTGTGGACAGCCTTCCCACAAGAGTTGAAGCTGTTATAGTTGCAAAGTGTGGGCCAACTCATTATTGAACCCTACGTACTAAGACTGGGATGCCGTTAAAGTTCATCTGCGTGTAAAGGCAGGCATCCTGATACTATTGGTAATATAGTGTATACCCATATGTGTATGCTGTCATCCTTAAAATGTTAGTTCACCTTTACCTTTACTTGGTCATACGATGTACAGTCACACAGATACACTGACGGGTCTGCAGCAGACCTGCATGGCTCCAGCAATCTGCTGATCACTGGTGCAATGCTTTAGAGGCTTCAGAAGCAAAAAATAATAAATGCCCATTTTTTTTACCTGCAAAAAATCTGCATTTATTATTTTTTGTTAAAAGGTGAACTTATCCTTTAAGGTGTATTGGGACTCAGTCTTGTACATGAATATCAAAAGTGGTAGTGCTAGATAACTAGATAACTTTTTTTTTTTTAAATATGGTTATGCAGGTATTGTTTGTCTCATGATGTTTTCATTAAACTTTAATTCTTATATTTATTCATGCCGAATATGGTCATGTATTATATTTCGTATTTGATAGTTGTATGCAGCTGTTGGTAAAAATATAAGTACATAGCTTTGACTTATTTTAACCTTTTTTATCAAAGGCAACAATTAGCAGTGGTTTTATAGTCATCATAACAGTAGACCGTCACAACAAAACATGCAAATATTTGGGCCTTATTAGTAAAGCAGTGCAAAAGTCAACAATGAGTAGGTTCTAGTAACCAATTAGAAATCATGTATAACTCAATCTGAATACACCCAATTAAAATCTGATTGGCTGCCAAGGGTTATCACATGCTACACATCATAATGACACTTTTAGTGACTTTTTTTATTTTTTTTAATAAATAGGTTATAAAGGCATCATTAGACTAAATCAACAACTAGGGAGTTTGGGATATAAGAATATTTACTATCAACTGACATATTATAAAAAAGGCTTTTAGCCAGGAACATGGCACCCAATGTGTGCAAAGGGTACAAAAATAAAAAACAAAAAGTAAGGATGGATTAGAGATCTGGCATACATTCAATGAACATGTGGAAATATCTAATTTGGTTACATGAAGTGTGGAAAACTGTCTGTATATACATACATAAACATATTAACACCCATTGCTTCTACACTAGGAACTCTAATTATGTATTGGATGATGGCTCTTTTTTCATTACCACCTAGTACTATTAGGTTGTATATATAGCCAGACCTTTTTTTTCCAGATAGACTTAAGCAGGGGAATGCTAGCATCTCTGCTAGCTTTTTACTGTTGCCCTGTGGTAGATTTTTTTCGCTTCTTGTATGGTGAAATGTTGGTTCAAGAACAGAAGGTGAAATTAAATCTCACTAACAAAGAGCAATCAAACTGGATGGGGGTTCTAGCCTTTCCTTATTCTATCTAAAAGTAAAAAATATATATATATATAAATACACATTAATAATTTGAGATCAGTACTAACTTTAATGTACTTGGATCTCCAGGAAACTTTTTTTATAGAGTTACAAAATGGGTTTTTCTAATTGTAAATGTTACAGCAAAAACTCTGGACTGCCATTTTTCTCACTGGCTTTACAGTATACAGAAATGTATATTTATCACATACATATAGGTTTCCATATCTACATTCCAAAATGGCAGACAGACCATACTACATAAATAACCTGTGTGGTCACAGACAGTCCCTGCTGAGTGTCTGCTCCTTGCAATACCCCCATGTAGGAAATGGAATTCATAAGGAGAATCAGTTTAGGGATGATGTCATAGACTGTATGGCTGTAAGGCAATGTATTGGGTCTGTAAAATGTTAGCTTAAGCTTGACAACCCATATAGATTTCTAAAGATAAATGGCTCATTATGTGTGACACTTTTGTTCCAAATTTATCATAATAAAAGCTATACATTTTGTCAGTTTGGTGGAATGGCAAATCATTTTAACAACTCATTTGAACATGCGGTTCTCTGGAAACTATTTCTTATCTATCTCTGCAATGCTTTTACTCTGTATGTCATGTGTACCCATTCTAAAGATCACCATCGGACCAGACCAAGCTACACATTCTTTTTTTTAAGATTTACTTTTTACCTGCGACACCGAGCAGGCCTCGTTCCCTTCTGATTGGTGGCCCGTCAAGCCTTTGTTATAGTTACATGCCTTTGTACAAATGCAAATGTAAAATCATTAAACCATGTGAATAACTTATTTGACTTTTGTTTTGGTGTTCTTGATTTATCTGGATTGCCCAAAGACTCTTTGATGACTGCATGGAATTTTCATTTGATATGTATAAGCATCTCCTTGTGACTAAATTAAAGAGGGTATACATTCTATAGAGGGTATGAATAAATTCTAAATATTTATAATGGTATAAATGAGCCAATTAGCAATAGATAGTTTTAAAGTAAGATAGTTTTGTAAGGACTAGATAAAAAAAAAGTTTAGAGCATGTCTACAATAGTAAAACTATTTTTAAGGATCCTGCAATTATCAATATCAATAAAAAGACTGTTCCTTTTCAAGTTTCTTGGCTTTTCGGATCACTAGGGAATGTAGAAACAGCATTAGATATCATTCTCCATACTAACAATGAGCTACCTATTGTACTGGGTCCAAACCAAAAGCTCATGACATGCTTTTTTAAAAATGATCCTGTAGATTTCAATCTTAAAATTGCATGTGCTATGTTGTGTTATACATGTATGGAGATGATTGCTTCCCTTGTAGCATGGCAAGATGAGTGTAGATTACTTTCTCTTTGCTATATACAACACATATTACTGTATTAAGATTACGTTTTTTCGTTTTTGTCAAGGAAAGCACAGATACATTATTGCATATACATATTACTAATAGAACATCTTACTTAAAAAATTAAACTAGATCACACGTAAATAATGGAAAAGTCTCATGTCATGGATTTTCTTCTCAGGGAAAAGACTGAGTACAAAAGGTTGCTATTAACTGTTAAATACAGGCTGGATCATTGGGAATTGGTCACACTGCCTACCCAATGAATTGTGCTGTGATTAAATGGGACCACCTTTTACTGAGCTAAAAGGGCAACTTGGTCTTCATGCTCTATTCTTTCCAATGCTGTTTTAAACAGGCTGTCAGTGAAGTCCACATTGTGCTGCATTATGAATGCACTCTATTATGGTAAGTATTGTTCAATGAAAGCTCAATACAGATGTCACAGCTAATCTCCATTTTCACATGACATAAGTAAGTGGAGGTGCATTCATCTTTAAAGTTGGGAAATAAATAAAAATATAAATAATTCCTCATACCAGATTAAGTCATTGAAGGGACGGGGTCAACCAGTGACCGCCATCTCCTATTATGTTCAACCCAATGAAGAGACTGAATTGAGCAATCTACTCATAAAACGGTATTGAATTAAAAATACACTGTTATTAGAGGAGTATAGGCTTTAAAAGGGAACTCCACACAGTACTTGTTTGCATCTATACTAATGAACTAACAAAACTCCAGTGAAATTTCAGAAAAAAAAAACTCTTTTATTGGGTCCCTATGCATGTGACAGTTAGAAACACATAGAAGAATGTAAAAAAAAATCAGTAGTTGTATATGTCCCTTTTCTTCTTACGTACATTACAACCTAGTAGAACTCAACTCTACTCCAGTGACATAATATGGGCCTCCTCTATTCTGCTTTATGTAAGCTGTCAGCATGATGTCCTGAATCTGGTGGGAACAGACACAACATTTTTCATCTCATGAACTGCTCCTCCATTGCAAGGAAGTGTCAGATGGTTGTGTTTTATAATTTATACATCTCGTAATTTTATATAAAAAAGGTATCCTTATTTTCCTTATGACCATAGTTTTCCTTTAAACGTAGGATGTACTATTAGATATTTTCATGCATCTGCTATTTTAGAATCAATGATCTGCAGCTGGAAGATCCTTCGAGTGTAATATTAAGGGTAACAGTCTTCCTCTAATAAAAATAGTGATCTTCCACCAGAGAAACCCCACCTTATTACATTTTATTCCACAGCATAAAACCAACAGCATCATTATAATTGAAAGTCTCTCAGCAGTAACTGAAAAAGTACTGACTGATATATTAGGAAACGGATGCGTATTTCCCATACATCAATCTTACAGAAAACATCCTGAAGTTCCACAAAGGTATCTTTCCAAGGGCAGAAAACACAAATACTAAGAGGATTCATGTAACAGCAAGTGATGTTCTTAAGGTACATAGCTTTTGCCAGATATTTATTTGAGGTTGTATACCCAGCAATATTATGCTTGCCAAGAACATTTCTTACAAACACAGGAATGCTTTACAAAGTGTTTTGCTATTTCATTCCCAATTTCACCACTAAACTAGTCCATCACTTTGATGTCCCAGTCAGTAGATTAACCATACCTGGGGGTTGCTGCTGCTGCATGCAGCAAATATTACATTTATTACACTTTTAAAAAGATTTGATTTAACTTTATTAGTTTAGTCTGGATTTTGGCAATCATATTACGGGCAGGCACATGATTTGTTTATATATATGTATATCAAAGCAAGCCACTATTGTCAATCACTTTTTCATTTTGCCAGCTTAGGGCATTTTCTAACTAGGTATTGCATGGCTTAAGATGTACTACATCCAAATTATTTGTGGTCCAGGAAATCTATAGTATCTCACAATAGTGAGTACACCCCTCACATTTTTGTAGATATTTTATTATATATTTTCATGCGACAACACTGAAGAAATAACACTTTGCTACAATGTAAAGTAGTGAGTGTACAGCTTGTATAACAGTGTAAATGAGCTATCTCCTCAAAATAACTCAACACACAGCCATTAACTGCTTAAGGACCGAGCCTCTTTTTGAGATGTGTTGTTTACAAGTTAAAAACATTTTTTTTGCTAGAAAATTACTTAGAACCCCCAAACATTATACATTTTTTTCTAACACCCTAGAGAATGAAATGGCGGTCATTGCAATACTTTCTGTCACACCGTATTTGTGCAGCAGTCTTACAAGCGCATTTTTTGGGGAAAAAATACACTTTTTGAAATTAACCACTTGCCGCCCGCCATATAGCAGAATGACGGCGGAAAAGTGGTTTCAAAATCCTGACCAGACATATGACGTGATCAGGATTTTGAGCCGCTGCGCGTCAGTGTCAGTCTGACACCCTGCAACTACGATCTCAGCTGCTCCTCTGACAGGGGGGTCTGTGCTGATCGATTATCAGTGCAGCCCCCCCGAGGATGCCCACACTGGACCACCAGGGATGCCACCAGACCACCAGGGATGCCCAGCACCAGGTATGCCACCCTAGACCACCAGGGATGCCAGTCAGTGCCCACAATGGATGCCAATCAGTGCCCACAATGGATGCCAATCAGTGCCCACAATGGGCATCACTGATTGGCATGCATTATTGTTTGGCACTGATTGGCATCCATCAGTACAATACATTACACTAAAATGCCGCCTATCAGTGCCCATCCGTGCTGCCTATCAGTGCCCATCCGTGCAGCCTATCAGTGCCCATCCATGCCGCCTATCAGTGCCCATCCATGCTCATCCGCGCCGCCTATCCATGCCCATCTGTGCCTTAAAAATCTCCATAGGCGACGTTTAAAAAACTCTACAGGTTGCATGTTTTAAGTTACAGAGGAGGTCTAGGACTAGAATTATTGCTCTCACTCTACCAATCGCGGCGATACCTCACATGTGTAGTTTGAACACAGTTTTCATATGCGGGCGCTACTCACGTATGCATTCGCTTCTGCACGTGAGCTCATCGGGACGGGGCGTGTTTAAAAAAATATATATTTTTTTCTTATGTATTTTACCTTTTATTTTTTATTTTTACACTGTTTTAAAAAAAAATCGTGTAACTTTTATAACTATTACAAGAAATGTAAACATCCCTTGTAATACAAAAAAAAGCATGGCAGGACCTCTTAAATATGAGATCTGGGGTCAAAAAGACCTCAGATCTCATATTTACACTAAAATGCAATAAAAAAAAAATAAAAAAATGTGTCATTTTAAAAAAAAAATGGCTCTTTAACCACTTAAGGACCGCCTCACGCCGATATACGTCGGCAGAATGGCACGGCTGGGCACTATCACGTACCTGTATGTGTCTCTTTAAGAGCCCAGCCGTGGGTCGCGCGCGCGCCGCCAGGACCAGCGGACCCGATCGCGGCTGGTGTCCCGCAATCGGGTCACAGAGCTGAAGAACGAGGAGAGGTCTGTGTAAACAAACCTCTCCCCGTGCTTCCTAGTGCAACTGACACTGATCGTCTGTTCCCTGTCATCGGGACAGATGATCAGTGACTTCAGACGCCAAGCCACACCCCCTACAGTTAAAAAAAAACACACACACACACTTAACCCCTCCCAGCCCCCTAGTGGTTAACTCCTTCACTGCCAGTGTCATTTACACAGGAATCAGTGCATTTAAATAGCACTGATTGCTGTATAAATGACAATGGTCCCAAAAATGTGTAAAAAATGTCCGATGTGTCCGCCATAATGTCGCAGTCACAATAAAAATTGCTGATCGCCGCCATTATTAGTAAAAAAAAATATATTAATAAAAATGCTTTAAAACTATCCCCTATTTTGTAAACGCTATAACTTTTGCGCAAACCAATCAATAAGCGCTAATTGCGATTTTTTTTACCAAGAATACGTATCGGCCTAAACTGAGGAAAGTCGCTCTATTTTTGTTTATAGCGCAAAAAATTTAAAACGCAGAGGTGATCAAATACCACCAAAAGAAAGCTCTATTTGTGGGAAAAAAAGGACGCCAATTTCGACCGCGCAATTGTCAGTTAAAGCGACGCAGTGCCAAAATCGCAAAAAGGGGCCTGGTTCTTTGGCTGCAAATTGGTCCGGGGCTTAAGTGGTTAAGAGCTATGGGCGGAAGTGACGTTTTGACGTTGCTTCCACCCTGCAATGTTATGGAGACGGGTGGGGGCCATCTTTTCCTCATTCGTCTCCATGCCCAACAAGGGTGAAGATCCGATCTGAGCACTAACAAGCTGACTCTCCACCCCTTCAACCTCTGCAGCAATGCTGGCAGCACTCATACGTCGATTTCCGAAAGACAAACTCTGGATATGACCTGTCCTGTTAAACCGATGTATGGTCTTGGCCACCGTGCTGCAGCTCAGTTTCAGGGTCTTAGCAATCTTCTTATAGTTTAGGCCATCTTTATGTAGAGCAACAATAATTTTTTTCAGATCCTTAGAGATTTCTTTGCCATGAGGTGCCGTGTTGAACTTCCTGTGACCCGTATGAGAGAGTGAGAGCGATAACACCAAATTTAACACACCTGCTCCCCATTCACACCTGAGACCTTGTAACACTAACGAGGCACATGACACTGAGGAGGGGAAATTGCTAATTGGCCCAATTTGGACATTTTCACTTGGGGCATACTCACTTTTGTTGTCAGCGGTTTAGACATTAATGGCTGTGTGTTGAGTTATTTTGAGGGGACAGCAAATTTACACTGTTATACAAGCTGTACACTCACTACTTTACATTGTAGCAAAGTGTAATTGATTGAATCACATGAAAAGATATAATAAAATATTTATTAATAATTATCAATGTAAGGGGTGTACTCACATTTGTGAGAAACTGTATGTTGACTAAAAGGTTTTACAATACAGACATTAGGATTATTTTGCTAAGTTATAACAATTGTTATTTCCTATAACAACTGTTTTCAGCATTGAGGGGTGAAATGACCATTTCATGGCAAAAACTAAATAAAAAAGAATAATTAAAAACAAACATACCTTATTGCTTGGATAAATCATCGTAAACAGTGTCTTCACCTACAAATGATTTAAAACCTCAATATTACATTTCGATAACATACATCCCACCGCCCCCCAAACCAAAGGCCAGACTATGACTACAAGGGAGGTACAGTGCCACCAAATCCACACCGCAACTATTCCAGGTGATAGCTTTGGAGTAGTATGAAAAGATGATTTTGCAGTTTGGAATACTTCGACTATCCTCTGCATTCCTATGTTAGAGCTGATATTAAATGAATACTCTTACTCTAATAAATAGGCAGGTTGACCCAACACAGGCATTTGTCAATTGTTCTGCTGCTCCTTGTTATGGTACCCCATAAAAGATGGTTATTCTTCTTACTGAGGTCATTTTATTTACATAAAACCGGCTTGTGTAAAGGTTACAGAACATCCCGTATTTGATCTGCCTCCTCCCCACCCTTCCCAAAAAGCAGACACACAAGAAAAAGAGTAATATTACAAATTACAGGTTTATTGCAAAGAATACTTGCATTACTATGATAATATAGTAAAATTACCTGTGAAAGCTAAAAATGCAATTACCTGAGATAATTATATATATAAAAAAAAGAAAAGAAAGTGATTTATGAAAACTTGTCCCTCCCACAGTGAATACAAATGAAATACTGTACACATGACATATTTTCATCTAAATAACTATTTTAATGTTACTTTATAGACAAAAAGCATAAAGTTGCTCACATGACCTTCTTGCAGCCAGTGTTTACAATAACAGAATGTTTAATAAATGAATATGTCTATATCTTCACACATACATATACACTCAAATATTCATAAATTACACACACAAACTCACTTTTATGGACAATATATTTAAATTAATAAAAATATTTTAAAACACAGGGATTTAGAGCAGAATTACAAAGTCCTTTTTTGTCTGTTTAATTTACATGGTTTAAAAATAAATGCCCGTTCAGAACGTATCCAAGCAGTCCGCAAAAACTATACAATGTAGCTGGTGAGATCCAGCAAATATGACGTCACGTCGATGATTTGGTCTAGAATACCTGCCCTGGCGACTCTGCGAATATTTCTGTCCACCTGTTCACACTGCGAGCCCAGGTATCCTTTTTTACATAAGCACTTGTTTGGTCTTACACAGACACCTCCATGTCGACATGCTGGTTCACATTTTGCTGTTGTAAACAAAGAGATACAAAGTCACCTATTGAACGTTCTAGAAACATGAGTTCATTACAGTTGAGAAAATTGTAATACTGAATTCAGTTAAAGCTTATACACTTTTCATCTTTTTTCTACACTCTCTGCCCCTTTCATGGCTTCCCTGGTACACAGAGCTCAAGTAGCCAATGGTTTGTTTAAATTGACACATTATCCTGATTTTCATAAAATGTAATGCTGGAAGGCAGGGATGTGAGACAATCAACTATGCAAACTGTATTTATTATTCATGTTAGTTCTTTGTGTTAGACAGGATATTAAACCATTGATAACGTTCCAATGGGAATCAATTTTTTCTGCAGCAATGTTGTTTGAATATGGGAATTCCTATATTTAAAGTGTACTTCCACTTTTGCAGCCAAACTAGAATAACACCTATCTTATATCTATTACATGTCCTCATTCACAAAGCATAAATTAATAATTATTTTTTTTTTTAAATTGCAGCTTACTTTACCCTTACTTTGCCTCAACTTGCCCTGAGAAACATCTAAAAGGCAAGGCATATATATATATATATATAAAAATTTCGTTATGTTGTATAAATGGGAATACATAACAAATGTTAGTGGGGTTTTCTCAAATTTTCTTGCAAAAGTGGAAATACTCTTTAAAGCTGACTGTCGCCATAATGACCATTCTGTTGTCATCTGTAGATGACCGTATATCATTGTGATGGGTGTAATGCGGGCTGCCGGCTGATAGATGATTTAGTTCAATTCACCTGCTCTCCTTGATTTTTGTGTTTAGTTGTATAGGACAGGCTGTCCTATCAGGTCAGTTTTTCAGGCGGACCTGATGGATGTCAGCATCCGATTCAATCATGTCCACCAAAAACAGATGGATGGTGGTCCTATTCCCCATCTGTCTGGCAGATCAGATTGGATGGCATTGGATGGAAACGGACAAGTGGTCCGTTTCCATTCCATTGCCCCATAGAGGAAAGCGGGACTGTGTCCGTGTTCGCTCTGCATAGCGGAGCGGACATGTACCTGTCATCTGCCTGCTAAGCAGGGATCAGCAGAGAGATCCCCTGCTGAGAAAGCAGATCCCGCTTAGCGGCGGCGCCCGTGTTAAAGGGGCCATAGGGTTGACTAGAATTGAAGATGGAATCATATAAAGACAACTATCTACAGGAACATTATATAGTCACTAAAAATAGTGGTGTGCCCCTTAACCTTTTGTTAAACATTTGCTGTTACTGTAACAGTTTGTATAGATGTTTGGCAACATGATATGAAATAAATGCTAAATACAAAGTTTGGTTTGTCATTGTTCTTACAATATCAGGTTAGGGGAGAATGATATTTATATCAACTTTAATCCCATGGAAAGTTAGTGGTAATTTTTATGTTAAAGCTGAAGTCCAGCCTGAGCTCGTTTGGCTGGGCTTCTCCTATAGGTTACAGGAGTGCAATTAGTTTTGCACTCCTGTGGACTGTTTTCAGCAGAGAGCGGTCTGAAGTCCGCTCTCTGCTGACATCACAGGAATCAGTCCAGGCACTGCATCATCCTAACAATGGGAGCCTGGATCCACCAAGTGCCTGGACTGATGCCCATCTCAGCTTCTCAGCGAGCTGCTGAGAGCCCGAGACGGCCGCTCTCCTCCCCTCTACAGCTCAGCGATCCAGTGATCGCGCAGGGGGGGTGGGGGGGCAGAGCGGTGAGATTCTGATTGACAGTCAGCAGCTCTCTGCACATGGAGCTGAGGAAACCGAGCCATCGGTGGGGTTTGATCGCTCGGTTCTCAGTGTAGAGACGCCAGGGGAAATCCACCTAGGTAAGTATGATTGAGGAAAAAACAAACAAACCCATACTTCTCTTTTAAAGATTAAAACACCAGAATACAATAGCAAACTTGAACTTGAAAAATAGCTGTTCATCTAGGTCAGAAATATTGTGAGCCAATACCTTCCTGTGCGCTGTGCCTCTGAACTGCTAATTCTGTGATATTCAATATACCTCCCTCTCTTGTTGTCCTAACACAGTGTCATGTAGTTCTAAACCATTTCCTGTCCTAGGGTGACAACGCTGCTCAGTGCAACTGTCACCGTTGAACAGGAAGTGTTTTAATTGCAGGATTACCAGGTGAAAAAAACATAAAACGAATGCAGCCACCACATCTAAGAACTAGTAAGCTGCAATACTATCATTATTATTATTATACAGGATTTATATAACGTCAACAGTTTGCACAGCGCTTTACAACATGAGGGCAAACAGTACAGTTACAATACAATTCAATACAGGAGGAATCAGAGGGCCCTATCATTTTCTTGTTTTTAGTTTGGATACGCTTTAGTAGCTCGATTACATGATTCAGAATGTAATAGCATTATAAAAATATCCATTCTCACAAAATTTTAGTAAGATCTGATTATGAAAAAGCTCTAACATTTTATTAATTAAACTAATCAGCAAAGTACTGGCAGTACTAACCATACATAATTTGTATGTTCACAGTAACAAGAGCACACCCTGTTATAACCAGTTATTATAACTGTAAGAAAGAAGAGTGCAGAAAAGAATAGGCTTCCAACCCTTATGCCTCGTACACACGTAGGGACTTTTGCCGGCGGACCTAGTCCAGCGGACAATCCCGCGGGACTTTCCGGCTAGGTCCGCTGGACTTTCCGAGGGTGTGGACTTGCCCACACACGCACGGACTTCTCCAGCGGATAATCCGCCGGCCAAAAGTCCGCGGGACTTTTGAAAATGAACGGACTTGCCCACACACGGAGCAGTCCGTTCATTTCGAACGTAACTTCAGGTTACGTAGCTAGCGTAGGCAGTAAATGCCGCCGCGCTAGCTCCGCAAGCTGGCATGGATTTAAAGGGAATCCCCACGCCGAAAAAACGGCGTGGGGGTTCCCCCCAAATCCATGTCAGACCCTCATCCGAGCACGCAGCCTGGCAGGCCAGGAAAGGGGTGGGGACGAACGAGCGCCCCCCCCCCCCTCCTGAGCCGTACCAGGCCGCGTGCCCTCAACATGGGGGTAATACTTCAACATGGGGGGTGCCCTGGGGAAAGGGGGGCCGTGCGGCCCCCCACCCCAAAGCACCTTGTCCCCATGTTGATGAGGACAAGGGCCTCTTCCCGACAACCCTGGCCGTTGGTTGTCGGGGTCTGCGGGCGGGGGCTTATCGGAATCTGGGAGCCCCCTTTAATAAGGGGGCCCCCAGATACCGGCCCCCCACCCTATGTGAATGAGTATGGGGTACGATGTACCCCTACCCATTCACCTAAGGTGTAAAATGTAAAGTACAAAAACACACACACTTTTGAAAAAAATATTTTATTGCACTGCTCCGGGGGTCTTCTTCCGTCTTGGGGGTCTTCTCGCCGGACTCCTCCCCTCTCTTCTGCTCTTTTACGAGGGGAGGAGTCCGGCTACCTTCTTCGTCGTCGCCGCCGTCGTCTGGGGGTCTCGATCCGCCTTCGGGGGTCTTCCGGGGGTCTCTTCTGTTCTTGCGGCGGTCGTCGTCTTCCGCGCCGCCGGCGCCTTCTTCTTCTTGTCCTTCTTCTTGTCCTTGTTCTTCTTCTTCTTCCGATGTTGACCCGACGCTCTCTCTGCCCGGAATGCCTGTGCCGCTCTGCGCTCGGACTTATATAGGGAAATGGGGGACAGGGTCACATGCACATGTCACATGGTGACCCCGCCCCCTTGTGTTGTCACAGTCCCGGAGGATGCTGGGACTGTGACATCGCAAGGGGGCGGGGTCACCATGTGACATGAACATGTGACCCTGTCCCCCATGTCCCTATATAAGTCCGAGCGCAGAGCGGCACAGGCATTCCGGGCAGAGAGAGCGTCGGGTCAACATCGGAAGAAGAAGAAGAACAAGAAGGACAAGAAGAAGGACAAGAAGAAGAAGGCGCCGGCGGCGCGGAAGACGACGACCGCCGCAAGAACAGAAGAGACCCCCGGAAGACCCCCGAAGGCGGATCGAGACCCCCAGACGACGGCGGCGACGACGAAGAAGGTAGCCGGACTCCTCCCCTCGTGAAAGAGCTAGGTAAAAGAGCAGAAGAGAGGGGAGGAGTCCGGCGAGAAGACCCCCAAGACGGAAGAAGACCCCCGAAGGCGGATCGAGACCCCCAGACGGCGGCGACGACGAAGAAGGTAGCCGGACTTCCCCCGCTCGGTAAAAGAGCTTGGTAAATGGCGGGGGAGTCCGGCGAGAAGACCCCCAAGACGGAAGAAGACCCCCGGAGCAGTGCAATAAACTATTTTTTCAAAAGTGTGGGTGTTTTTTTTTACTTTACATTTTACACCTTAGGTGAATGGGTAGGGGTACATCGTACCCCATACTCATTCACATAGGGTGGGGGGCCGGGATCTGGGGGCCCCCTTATTAAAGGGGGTTCCCAGATTCCGATAAGCCCCCGCCCGCAGACCCCGACAACCAACGGCCAGGGTTGTCGGGAAGAGGCCCTTGTCCTCATCAACATGGGGACAAGGTGCTTTGGGGTGGGGGGGCCGCACGGCCCCCCTTTCCCCAGGGCACCCCCCATGTTGAGGGCACGCGGCCTGGTACGGCTCAGGAGGGGGGGGGCGCTCGTTCGTCCCCACCCCTTTCCTGGCCTGCCAGGCTGCGTGCTCGGATGAGGGTCTGACATGGATTTGGGGGGAACCCCCACGCCGTTTTTTCGGCGTGGGGAGTCCCTTTAAATCCATGCCAGGTCACGGAGCTAGCGCGGCGGCAGTAACTGCCTACGCTAGCTACGTAACCTGAAGTCACGTGCTAAATGAACGGACTTGCCGATGAGCGGCAAGTCCCTTCATTTCAAAAGTCCCGCGGACTTGCCCACTAACGGCGGGATTGTCCGCTGGACTTCCAAGTCCAGCGGATAATTTGAAAACAAAACTTCAAACTTTAGTCCGCCGTACTTTGGCGCCAAAAAGTCCGCCGGCGCCCACACACGAGGGGATTATCCGCTGGACTTCAGTCCAGAGGATAATCCCGCGGGATTGTCCCTTCGTGTGTACGCGGCATTACAGTAACTAGAGTGTCACTTGTAGGCATGCATTATATTTGAGATTATAACAGAGAATAGCCTGCAGAAGGTTGCACAATGAGGATCATGTGCAGTGAATACTAACTTTCTACATAAGCTTAATTTTGTAAGAAGTTCCATAAGGATCTAATCTGAAGTTAGAATACTTAACCACAATATTACATTTGGTGTAAGACCAAAAAGTTCTTTCACACTTCAACATACATACAATGATACCTGTTGGTTTTGACTGTTAAGCCCAAAAAGTGTTATCTGGTGTATCGCTGATACGTTAAAGATGCAAATAAAGAGCTACTAGCCACTAGATTTCCTTCTGTAATCGGGAACACTGGTTTGCACTGTTCTAGGATGCTGATAGGGAAATGATTCAACCTTATTACACATGGAATGTTACATCTCCAACTTTTCATCTGATCTCCTATGATCCCAACTGTGAATTTGCAGTTGAAAACACTGTTCTCCTAGTAAAATTAACTGAATGTCTAACAATCTGGGCACCCAAAAAATATCTATGTTACTCAGTTTGGGATTTTCTCAAACGGACTGTTCATATAACACCATCTGCTGTAAATACTTTCAAACTAGTAGTGCTAGGCCACTGCATGGAATTAGCTCATCAATACAAATGCAAGTGGTTTGTGGTGAATCTGTTTGTTGCTCACTGGGATCCAACATAGTTATATCTTGGGCAACTTGAGTAGATAGAAGAATTAATCAAAACATTTATTTATAAATAAGTATTCTGGTCATTTGCACATGGGTAAATACTAGGTTTATTCAAGTACAAAGTGCAGATTATCAACCAATTTTAATTTATTAAAGTCAGATTGGCTAAATATTTCTGGAAGGCTGTTAGGTGTTCCTGTGCTCTAAATGGCCTTATTTAATATTCTAAAATATTTATCTCAGTCACTTTTCACTGGTCTGACGAAGCTGAACTTCTGATAAGAAGTTTCTGTAGATGTGTATGTTTTTACATGGAGTTGCGGAGGACCAGCCTGTTTCTTTTTAATGTAATCATGGCATAAATCATTATTGTTTTCCGTATTTAATACACTAAAACATAGACCACTAACATAACTCCAAACAAAGCATAATATAAGATTAGCAGAAATCTAGGTGCTGTAGAGTAAATCAACAGAAGAAAATTCCCATCATGGTACAGAGACAGCAGTATGGCTCATATGTCATATGGTATGCAAAATGTCATTACACAGAGACATTGGGCTTTTTCCAGCATTGATCCACCACAATAAAATTACAGCTACAAAAGTATCAAGGTCCCAAATTATATAGATTCTGAGGCACCCGGAAATGCATACAACATTTACGTCACTTTGCTTGGTAATGTCACTAAATCCCTATAATCCCTTTCTCTCGAGTTACATGAATCTGGGTATAGTTCAGAGTATTTCTCTGTGGTGATGATGACAAATTAATGGAAAACACATAGTAAAAGCATGGTATTCATAATAGAAAGATTACTAACCCATCCGACAGAACTCTCCTTCCCATCCTTGATTGCAACAGCATTTTCCAGTGGGTGTACAATGGCCATTTTTACATTGACGGGAGCATTCTGAGGACAGCAGTTGCGGTGGGAGCACAGGCCTCTTGCACTCTTCAGGCATTGCTGGCCTAAAAAATTCAGTGAAAACAAAAAATGATAAGTTAACATTCAGTAAGTACACCAGTTATTAATAAGTAAAAAATTATTTTTTTGTGGTAAATATTTTAAAGGGTTCCACAAAGTGGAAGACAACTGTATGAACAGGCACTGACGAAAGAAGGCAATTCATGACTCCCCAACTGCATGCTAGTTCCAGGGCAAAGAATACATTCAGCGTTGCAACTCCAGATAAAACTTTTTTGTTTGTTTTAGATTAGGGAATGGGTTTAATCTCTATCGGTTTTAGTCTAGTGTCTCTGGGTTTTTCCCTCATTTTCTGGGATTAGGAACGAGGGCAAATCTCCTAATTAAGGCCAAAGACTGCAAATAAACCTAACAGAGGACCTAACCATTTCTCCTGAATAGCAGCACACTTTCAGGTATTTGAATGTGGCTAGGCACCCGTTTCTTATGTTTGTAAATATACAGTGAAAGATCTAAGCTACTGCTGCATCTGGCTACTGGTCTCAGCAATTTGGAGTGAAATTTGGTTAGGAGGGAGACTCCGTGGGAGTATCCGTGGGAGTATCTTATCTGGAGGGAGAGTCCCAGACGGCCGAGGGACTCATGGACATCGCCTCCAAAACCTCCTCCTCGTCCCCAAGTCCCACTACAAAATGAAGATGCGCAGTCCAAGGACCACGGCTATGGAACGCAAACCATCGGGCCTTTCCGAAAAAAACTGAAGACCAAGTCATTCATTCAGCGCTGGACAGAGATGGGGCTCAGGTAAGGGGGTGCTGGGGTAGCTGCTGCACACAGAAGGCCTTTTTATCTTAATGCATAGAATGCATACAACTTCTTTAAGTACGTATTGACTGCTGTCTCTACATCTGACCTTGTTAATATAGCAACTAACAAGGGAAGCAACCCCCAATTAAGGTGACCTGCACCACCTATGTTATCATTCTGACAATATAACAATATAAAAAAAGCATACATATAATTAGGCAAATATGTGGAAAATAGAGAACGATTTTTTAATGACCATTTCGGTTTGTACAAAGTTAACTAAAGTTAACTATTAGTAAGTACAGCATATTTCAGTAGAAATATAAAGTTTGCCACAAGGACTGAAAATGTCCTTCTTCAGATTTCAGGCATAGCCAAACGCTCATTAGTACAACATCCTAGCAAGCAGAAAACCTCTATTTGCTCCCAGGTGCAAGCAATTAAAACACATAATAAATCCAGTGACAGTAAAGCACTGAAAAGTGCCAATAAATCGACACCATAAATGCTTGTGTACAAGTGTAGGCTGTGTTCTAGAATTGAGAAAGGTATATCACACAGTACACTTACCATACACATATGTGGAATAGGAGATGGGCCTCTACATTATATGGAAAATAGTGTGCTGAACTTTATTTTTAATAAATATGTTACAAAACGACTGCAGAAATACAGAAATTTTTAATGCTAAAATGTTTTATCTGTGTAAAAACTCACTGCAACACTTGAATGTATGTAAACATTGCCACTTCATTAAAGCGAACCTTCAATGTTAAATTAAACTTTGCAGCAGTCTAACCAACCACCTTTTTTTCATAGCTGACCTGTTGATCGCCTCCATTTACCCCTAGGCGAGAATGACATTAATTCTTTTGCTGCAGCCTCATGGGATACCAACATCACATATCCCAGGAGGCTCCAAGCTTATAACCTGTAGAGGAGGAGGGTGAACCCCGTAGCCACATCACCATCATGCCAGGTGCAAGAAACCAGAAGAGACAGCCAGCTCTTGATTATAAATAAATAAATATGGCGGCTTGGGGCAGAATGTGCCGTGTGAGAGAAGAGGACAACATGGTTCACTGGGCTGGTGAGCATGTTTTTCCTAAAAAAAAAAAAAAAGAGCATCAAATGGTAACTGGCAATTGGGGATTTTTTTTTGGGGGGGGGGGGGGGGGTATGGTGCATGGATGAAGTTCCTCTTTAATTAACATGTCATATTTTGAGGTAAAAAAAGAGGACTTGGAAGATATGAAATAATAACATATGGCGAATAGGAGGGTGATGAAAAGCTAACCACACATCTTGATGGGAACAAAATAAGTAACTAGGGCTATTCTGATCTTATTTAAAGTATCAATAAACTCCAAAAGCAAACAACTATTACGTTGTATATTTCAGCTTAATAATTCTTAGATGTTTTGGCTGCATTAACTTTTTTTTAGGTTTTCTTTCTTTTATTGTAATCTGGGGATCCAGCCAATAAGTCTGTTTTTCAACAGAACAAGCCCTCTTGCAAATGTATCAGTTAGAGTGCTGGGACACACTATTTACCACTGACAGGGGTTCTTACAGTGATCAGTTAATATTTATTCATGTAAAACCTTTATCCCATAAGAAAAAACTGTTGCTGTAACTGCCTGTGTAACTGCAATGTGAGCTGAAGTTTGGCTTCAATTTGTTAGTGTGTCTAAATCTGCTAGTACATTTAACACTCCCCTCCCCACAGACTGACAATGCTGCTGTCTAAAGGTGCCCCTGTGCTCCTTCATCTAGAGTGTGAGATGTGTTTCTGGCCACACTTATGTTTTTGGCCACACTTATGCCCCGCATCCAATTTGCATGACAGGAGTGTGTGACGTGGAGCCGGTTCACACATCTTCGGGGCGGCCACAGAGTGCACTGCAGAAAGGTCCTGTGCGTTTCTGGCTCCGAATTCAGGCAAAAATTCAGACCTGAAACGGTGAGCGGGGACGCAACGGAACCCCTGCAGCAAGCCGTGCCACAGATAGTGTGAACCAGCCTAAAAAAGAAAACACAGTCCCCACTTCTAAGTGGATGGTAAACTGCAATATATAACATTTTTGATTTAGAGTTTAATACCACTTTAAGTAAACACATTTTTGCCTGGTTTAAAAATCCTTTACTAGGTACATCACCTGTTGTTCTCCAGATTCAATCCATGTTCTATAATGTCTACATTGTAATCATCATTTTTTGATTTTTCTGTGATCCTATTGTTAGGTAAGTGATAAAGTAGCATTAGGGCTCATACAAAAAAAATTAAAAAACACTTTTTTTTCCTTGGGTCCAGTGCAGCTTTTAACCACATGACGCTAAATACCGGGGTTTTGGCTGCAGCTAGCTGCCATAACCCTGGTATTTTTGGGAACGGCGTGCGTTTCTCTTTAAGATAAAAGTGGTCTCCGCTGCGGATTCACCGCAAGATCACTTTTATCTGCGCTGGGAAAGGTGCCCCCCCTCCCACTGCTCCGGTTGTCTCCGCCGTTTACCGGACCCGTCGGTAGCGGCGGAGACAATCGCATCCTCTCCCATGGGAAGATGGCCCCTGCTCGGCTCCATTGCATGGGAGGGCGGAAGCGATGTCAAACGTCATTATTGCATTTTAGTGTAAATATGAGATCTGAGAACTTTTTGACCCCAGATCTCATATTTAAGATGTCCTGTGATGCTTTTTTTCTATACAAGGGATGTTTACATTCCTTGTAATAGGAATAAAAGTGACCCAAAATCTTTTTTTTTTTAAAAACTATGTAAAAAAAAAACTAAAAGTAAAATAAATAAGAATCTTTTTTTTTGTAAAGCGCCCCGTCTCGATGAGCTTGCGCGCAGAAGCGAATGCGTACGTGTGTAGTGCCCGCATATGAAAATGGTATTCAAACCACACGCGAGGTATCGCCGAAATCATTAGAGCGAGAGCAATAAAACTGGTAACCTCTAGAAATTTTTAAACATCGCC
This sequence comes from Lithobates sylvaticus, assembly GCA_028564925.1. Taxonomy (NCBI): domain Eukaryota; kingdom Metazoa; phylum Chordata; class Amphibia; order Anura; family Ranidae; genus Lithobates; species Lithobates sylvaticus. The sequence continues at coordinate 586,633,013 of CM053026.1, read as the reverse complement.
TATGGAGATTTTTAAGGGTAAAGGTTTGTCGCCATTGCACGAGCGATGTTGGGTATCAATTTACTTGGTGTAACATTATATTTCACAATATAAAAAAAAATTGGGCTAACTTTACTGTTGTCTTATTTTTCAATTAAAAAAAGTGTATTTTTTTGCAAAAAAGTACGCTTGTAAGATCGCTGCGCAAATACAGTGTGACAAAGTATTGCAACGACCGCCAATTTATTCTCTAGGGTGTTAGGAAAAAATATATAATGTTTGGTGGTTCTAAACAATTTTCTAGCAAAAAAAAAATGATTTTAACTTGTAAACAAGTGTAAAAAAGAGGCCCGTGGCTCAAGTGGTTACATTCAGTATATTAAATAGTTAGGGGAAGGTGACTTTGTTTATTTTCAAGTGTGTGTTTTTATATATATATATATATATATATATATATATATATATATATATATATATATATATATATATATATATGTATTTTTAATTGTTGATATGTGAGTGTTGAGTTATGTTTTGTGTAAAGCTATGCCTGAATTGTCATTGTATGATCTGTAATTGTATAATGACAATACATTTTTTGAATCCATGAAATCAGTAGACTATTTCATAGTGTGGATGTAGAAAGCAGGTGTTTTTTTTTTAAGTCTGCTTCAAGATTTTGCACAATGCTTTGTTTCTTCAGTATGTAAAGCATACGAAGGATTATCTTACAATATAGTTTTCTGTATTTAATATTAATTTAATAAATATGAAAGCAGCATCTCAAAAATGACAAACCCTAATCCATAAGACATTTTAATAACACCCATTTATCTTAAGGTACTGTTTTGCTTGCGTTTATATAGTAAGGTTACTTTGCGGTATAAGCAAGGAAGCTCAGATCTCTGCAGTGTATAAATGTGCTTTTACTAAACAACTTACGCAGCATTTTTACCTAGCACAAACTACACAATACACCACAGAAAAACAGGTCTGCTTTAGTTGACTTATAGCGCAGGTCGCAGACGAGCCCCCAAATGTTTTGCTTGTGTTTATCTAGTAAGGTTACTTTGCGGTATAAGCAGGGAAGCTCAGAACTCTGCAGTGTATAAATGTGCTTTCTTTATCGTACATCACAGGACACAGTTGGTTATTATAATAATAAATACTTGGGTTATATGCTACCTATAGGTGAATGGACACTGGTAGATCAATCAAACAGGAAGTCCTCCCCTATATAACCCCTCCTACACAGGAAGCACATCAGTTTTTTCGCCAGTGTCTGTAAGGTGGTGGTCACTGATGTGATGCATGTGCTCTTGGAGCATACTTGGAGGTCTGGACGGCTTTATTAGAAATCATGGACTTCAATCGGATCCATTCGAAAAAGCTGTCGGCCAAAGATGGATGGTACCAGAGCCTCACTGGAAGGAGAGAAGATTCCTCAAGGTTTGCCTGTAATTCAGCCCTACGGCACTGGACCCTGTGTAATGGAACCATGTGCAGTGTTTGTTCTGACCAAGGTGCTTTCCTGCAGGGTGCTATACAGGTCCAGGGGAGTGGACCCCAGAATAAGGGGGACCCAGTTTCTGAAGGCCTTTTATGACAAAGCTTGCTGTGATGGGTGAAGATTGGACTCATGTTATGTTCTGAGTCCTGCAGCAGGAATGGTAAGTCTGCATTTTTGAAGTGGTGCATCTGAACCACTGTGGTGTTTGGCATTGCCGTGTTTCCTGTCACATTCATTTTTCATCAGACTGCGGCCGCATCACCTTTATCATGCCTGATCTCGGTTGATCGAAGCCTAAGCAGGATCAAGCCTGGTTAGTATATAGATGGGAGACTGCCCGGGAATACCAGATGCTGTAAGCTTTCCCCACCTGGGTGAGGGAGGCATCTGAGGCGGCTGTGTTTTGGAAGTATCTTAGGTCAGAAGATCTTAGGGCAGTCTCTGAGGTGGTTTGTTTCATCTTTAGCTGCCAGAAACCTGGTAGGTTAAGTGCACCTCTTGGGACTGTCTAGGTCTGCTAAAGAGTCGTCTGTTTTTTGCCTTGCATTTGCTCTTGGAGCAGAAGTTATGGGCTCATTATTATGAGACAATTAAATGGTAGCAGTTCCAAAACCAAATAGGGACATGAGGTCTATCTTAAGATCTCAAGCCGCTGAACATCCTTCTGTTTTCAGATAGGCTAGATCTGTTCAGTGATGACCTCTCTGCAATAGGTAGATTTTGGGTCCATAATCATCTGTAAACGCACATCTTCATGTGGTGGTTTGTTTCCAGGCTCATCAAAAATTTCTGTAATTGCAGTGGAAAGCAGTTTTTTTTGGTGAATCTTCCCTTTGGTTTGGCCACAGCTCCGGAGGGTCAATTCCAGGGGTTCTTTCAATATATTTTTACAGGAGGAAGCTGTGTTTAGGTCAAAGCACGTTCTCTACATACAGCCCTAATCCAGGTCTTGGTAGAGGTTCATTCTCTCTGCTTGGAATTTTTGGCCAGTATGCCTTGCTCTAGATTATGGGGCAAACCAGTTGTAGGTTCAATCCACAAATGTCTCTGCAGGCATATATATCAACCACCAGGGTGGCACCAGAGGTCATGCGACTCAGGGAGGTGAACCACATTCTGTCTGGGTCAGTACAAGTGCTGTTTCTATTGCCAATACATATTCCAGGGATAGAATAGTGGCAGGGGGAAATCTGCAGGGGATTCTAGTAGATTCCAAGTTCTATAACCGTTTGGGACAGGTGTGTCCGGGACAAGAGTCCCACTGCCAATAGGGGTAGATGAACTGGTAACAACTTAAGGTCCGGTTCTCCCTTATTTGAAGTTTTTTCCCTGTTTCGGATTCTACCACATCTTTTACGAAGAATCCGTGAGGTGGTAACACTGATATTAGTGTTGGCCAAATTAGCCCAGGAGGGCTTGGTGCGCTGACACAGCGAGTCTTTTGCTGGGGTTGCTCCTTGGACACTCCCAGTCCAGCGGGACCTGATGGTCTTGAGTCCTGTATCTCAGCACTGTTGAGCCCCTGGAAGCCAGCTTCGGGGAACTTCAATTACAGGACTTGAATTTTTTTTTGCCTGGGGTTAAGCCAGAAAGTGGCACCCGCAGAAATATGTGAGTGGGAGATTTTCTTTTTCTTTCTCCAATCGGTAGAGGAAAGGAGTTGGCCTTAAGTACTGTTAAGGGTCAGAGTTCGTCCCTATCCATTTTTTTCCAGGGGTCGTTGTTTCTCACTCCTTGTTTCATACCTAATACAGCATGTAACTTGGACAGTCCCCCCTGTCAGGCCATTCTTGTGTCCTTGGGACTTGAATTTGATCTTGACTGTCCTTACAGAGGCCACTTTTTGAACCAATCGGGGGATTCTGTTGGTCCTTTTATCTCGGAAGGTGGCTTCTTTGGTTTCTATCACTTCACTCAGTGGAGTGTCAGAGTTGGTGGTTCTTTCATGCAAGGAGCCGTTCCTGGTGTCGCCTGGGTATTACCTAAAGTAGTTTCTAGTTTTCACTTGAATCAGGACAGTGTCTTGCCTTTTATTCTTCTCCTAATCCACAGTCGGCAGGAGAAAGATCACTACCTACTCTAGAGGTAGTTCAGATGCTCAGGGTCTACTTGAGTTGTTGGCACAAGTCAGGAATCCTGGTTTGTGCTGCCAGAAGAGCCTAGGAAGGGCAGGCGGCATCCATTATTGCTTGCTACAAAACTGAGATGCTTCCTGTGTAGGAGGGGTTATATAGGGGAGGACTTCCTGTTTGATTGATCTACCAGTGTCCATTCACCTATAGGTGGTGTATAACCCAAGTAGTTATTATAATAACTGGCTCTGTGTCCTGTGATGTACTCCAAGAAAAGGATTTTACAGGTAAGGTGTAGAAAAAAATCCTATTTTTACTATACATAAATGCTGTACATACAAAACTATTACAATATTAGGAATACAAATCAAGACTGACAGATATATCAAGCAAGATGGCTAGCAAATAAGCAGAAATTATGGTCTGTAATAGTAGAAATACACTTAAAAGTTACTTAACTCTGGTTACTGTGTGTTCGTGATCTCCGTTTGCCTTTAGTAAATCAACCTCATAGTTTCTTATATTTAGACAATATTTATTAATCCCAAATTTCAGCTTTTAAAACCAACAAATAGTGACCCTGCTTCTTTTCCCAGAATGAGTAAAATACATGTTCATTTAACCAGAGACTATCTTTTTGAAAGCAGGTTCACTGTGGTGGGGCAACCTGCAGTGTACAGAAAATCCAACAAGTAACTTTTATTTTCAGTTTTAAAAGAGTGATGAATGGTTTAGAACCTCTGCTGTTTTTATTCCAGTTTGTGTTCCCAAACCAGAATACAAAAGTCTTGGTGACTTTTACCACTGGGTCTTGGAGACTTTAATTACTGGAATAGTAAGTAAAGGAAATTGCACTGTTGGGAATTATCACCATAGTGGGACTAGAGGGTAAATCTATCCTGGTGACAACTGTAAATGGTGGTATCCTTCACACTGCAAAGATTTTATCTCAGTTTCTCTTTTGTCACAAAAGATACCATGAATTGAGTGAAAATGGGGACAGAGACAGTTTTTTATAAAACCTGATAGTTTCCAAAGTTTTTGTCTGGAGTTCCACCTTATCTGCAGTGCCTCCTAGTTGTAAAGTATTTATTTCAAAAACTACTAAAATCAAAACCTACATAGTCTGCAACTTTATATTTTAAAAGCATTTTTACTATACGTAAATGCAATGTACATTTTTAAGTAACTCTGCTTAGATTATGTTAATCGTTTATTACAAATCATTTAACTAAATAACATTGCTTGCTTCTTAATTGGATATAGTGAATGTTTAAAGATTTAGTTTTGTACTACTAAGTATTAGCTTGTAGTTAATATTACTTATGTGTGGCACAACATTACTGTGTCAAAGTATTTACAGTGGGCATTATATTCTTTAATTACTCTGTATACATCTCTATCCAGAGTATGAAGCTGTACATATATTTTTGGTTTAACAAAATGTCTTCTAGAAGGAGTAAAGAGGCCTAAAGAAAACATTTCTATAACCTGAAAGCTAAATCTGCCAAAATAAACACACTGTTATAGAACGAGCATATTGAAGTTGAAGCTTACTTTATAAGTGAGCGTGTTTTATAGCTATTTCAATATATATGTTGCCTTGCATGCATTCACATATTTTAATAGGGCCTATAAATAATTGCACCTGTGATCCAGATCAGTTAGAAATTAAATATATAGCAATAGATTTTCCATAAACATGACTCCTTTAATACCTTTACAATTACCAGATTTTGTATTTGTTAAGAAAATTGTATCACATCATAAAACTCCTAAAGTAACAACCAATACACCATCAAGTAAAATGTTTCTATGCCTAATACAAACTTACTAGTGTATATGTTTTGACCATAATATCTGATTCTGTGCATATCAGAAAGAATATGAAAGTGGACCTGTTATTTACCTAAAAGCTCATGATAAAGGTGATTTCCACTTAATAAAATTTTTGGCAACAATATGGATGGATTGCCATGTACTCTGCTTGTAACCTCAAGTATGACGTGAATACCTTTGTTGTTTCTAAAAATAATTACTTCTGTTCATGTTGCCGTAACATTGTTTGTGATTTTAATTGAGAATTCCAATGAAAATTCTACTGTATCAGCAACCATGATCTGCTATCCCACTTCTGGCACAGGAAGAAGCGTCCTCTGAGCAACCAATCACTAAACCTGAAGACTGTAATGTAGGGGAGGGGCCTGTTTAAGAGAGAACCAATCACAGACAGGCTTGTATTTTAATTGTTAAGTGAATAAATCTTGACAGACTCACTTATGAAGATTGGATTTTACTCATATATTTTATCATCTTATTTAGCTTTGTGCATTTTGTCTGTGTTCAGTATCATGACTAAAGTGTCAGGTTTAGGCAAAGACATATAATCCTAGGTATCCCATAAACCTGCACAAGTAAAAAAATTAAGACTGATACTTTTGATTATCAGATAGAGAAAAAGAAGGAAAGAGGGGGTTAACAGCCATTCCACTAACCCAAAATGCCGGAGAGTAACTAACACTGCCCCTGACCATCAATGTCCGCATGTGTGTGTATTGTGTGAGTGTGGGGTGAGGGCACTGTTATGGAAGGGGTGAACAATGCCACTGAGAACCAATTTGGGGAGGGGGGGTTAAATAACCCTGGCACTGATCGCCAATGCATTTTTCTTTAACCCCCGGACCATTTGGCTGCCCAAAGACCAGAGCACTTTTTGCGATTCGGCACTGCGACGTGGCTCCCAAACAAAATTGACATCCTTTTTTCCCACAAATAGAGCTTTCTTTTGGTGGTATTTGATCACCTCTGCAGTTTTTATTTTTTGTGATATAAACAAAAAAATAGCGACAATTTTGAAAAAAAATCATTATTTTTTACTTTTTGCTATAATATATATCCCCAAAAAAATATATACATTTTTTTTCCTCAGTTTAGGCCGATATGTATTCTTCTACATATTTTTAGTAAAAAAAATCACAATAAGCATTTATTGATTGGTTTGCGCAAAAGTTATAGCGTCTACAAAATAGGGGATGGTTTTATGGCATTTTTATGAATCATTTTTTTTTACTAGTAATGGCGGTGATCCGCGATTTTTATCGTGACTGCGACATTATGGCAGACAGATTGGACACTTTTGGCATGATTTTGGGACCATTCACATTTATACAGGGGATAACCACTAGGTGGCGCTGTAGGGGTTAAGTGTGTCCTAGGGAGTGATTCTAACTGTGGGGGGAGGGGCTGTGTGTGACACGACACTGATCACCGCTCCCGATGACAGGGCGCTCTGATCAGTGTCCTGTCACTAGGCAGAAGGGGGAAATGCTTATTTACATTAGCATTTCCCCGTTCTTCCTCTCTGAGATGATTGCGGGTATCCCCGCGGACATCGAGTCCGCAGGACCCGCGATCACACTCACGGAGGTTGTGGCAGGGCACGCACGGCCACAAACCGCTTCTTAAAGGGCAACGTACAGGTATGTTAATCTGCCTGTACGTGCCCTTCTGCCGACGTATATTGGCGTGAGCCGGTCGGCAAGCGGTTAAATAACACCTTTAAATAAAGGCGGTTAAAATAGCACTGACACTGACCACTTATGTAGAGCTTTTTACTGTGGTCACTGACACCAGTGCTGGGGGCTTTATTGTGATCCTATGCATCAATGATGGGGGTTATTATTGTAATACCTAGCGCAAATTTTGGGGGTTAAAAATGCAGTGACTGACACATGAGAGGGTTATTATTGTGGTCACTGACACCAGTGTTGGGAGTCACTATTACTGCCACTGATAGAAATGATGTGGCCTTCTTTACTCCCACGTTCTCTTTATTGTACAATATGGGCAATGAGGTCCTCTATAATGTTCAAGTTGGCCACCACTGTTTTAACCCTTCTCACTCTATTCTAAGCCTGAAAAAGCTTTAGGTAGACTTCAACTTTAAATCAACCACCTTTAGGCTTGATTCACACCTATGCATTTTTTGTGCTTTTTGCATTTTGCATATTTGCTCTACAGAACGTGTTCCATAGGAAACCATGTTAAATGGGCTGTAGTGCAAATCTGCAAAATGCAAAAAGCGCTAAAAATGCATAGGTGTGAATCAGGCCTTAGAGCTATAGTCAGGTTCTTTGAAACTCTCCCCACTCACAGTAAGTGAGGATGCACTAAGACAAAGAGAGATAAAATATATATATTTTTTAAGCCTATGCCTAGGTACAATGTCTGTTCTGCTTATATAGATTACTAAAAAAACAGTAGAAAAGCTGCCCCAACAAATCAAATTCCAAAAATCTAATTGCAGAAACTTCTTTTATCATAATACACTGTTACCTATGTAACTGATTTTGTGATGGGGCTTATGAGAGGAAACCAGAAGAGGAGGTAGTGCTAATCAACTGGTACGGATGTTTATATCAGTACTTGCTACTCATTTCTATATGAGTTTAGCCCAAGAGAGAATTGCAAGGGTTTGCTATGAGAAGGCATTATTGTTCACACACACTAAGCTTTTTTTATTTATATTCACCTGTTACCGAAAACTTTGCCTTGACCTCTTAGTACTTACTTACCAGCTCCAGAATTAAAAAGCTGATAAACTATTTACACATTTTATATTACTGCTTATAAACTTATAAATTATTTGCCAAGAAAATAAGCTTTTAAAAACAATATAGAGCATCTAACATATAAATGAAGAGTGGTATAATAAATTTATCTGAAAGTGAAGTATTTTAAAAGAATATATTGAAGTATCTGACATTTTAGCCTATCACTTAACTGGCTTCTTGTCTTTCTACACATTGAGATAATGGTAGTTGCATGCTGGCACAACAAAGGCTGAGCTTGCTACATATAATACAGTATACTGTATATCATTTAAAACTCTAAAGAGCAAATACTGGAAACCACCCTAGTTTTGAATGTGGGCATGCATGAGATAATTGATGTAATATTCTCTTCAACCTATACACAGATTGCCTGGCATGAAGAAATGTCATTCTTTTCATTTTCACGTTTCTAAATAACTGCGTATCAAATGAATTAAAGTATGGCACATTTGCTCCCGACCTCGTTACATGTTTGAAAGGCCTGGTGCACTCAGAATGAAAATTAACCTGTAGATTGCCAGCCTGCCCAGAAAAGGGATTAATAGCTCAAAGGTTAGTGCAACTGCTAAACAGCAATACTAGCAGGGTGGTCGCAAAAACAACACCTGCTGCATAAGCACTTAGCAGCTGGGTCAACAGGCCCTGTAGGAGTTTATCAACTAAAAGGACCACTTGCATTAAACTCTTCCTGTACCACTGGGGAGAACCAGCCTGCTGGACTTTCTACAATGAGTAGATTTTCTTAAAAGATACAACATTTCTGGTGACTCAAAACCACAAAACAAACTGGCAAGATTCCTACTCATGACCTCATATTTATAATTGTAAGTCAGACCAATATTTAATTGTCAATAAAAATCTAATATTCTTAACATTTTTTGTTCATTTTCTCTTTATTTTTCTACTTAAAACTAACACAAGCTTTTCTACCTTGAACAGTAGAAATATATTCTGTTCTTTATTTTACTCTATGCTTGCTTATTATTTTTCTACCTAAAGCGGTTGTAAACCTTTATTTTTTTTTTATTAAAATAAAAAAGAGCTTATACTTACCTGCAATGGCATTGCACACAGCAGCCTCTTACCTCCTCGTCTGAGCTCTTCCCCACAGATGCTGTCCCTCCTCATTCCCTACGTTTGCCCCATAGCAAGTGTTATGGGGCACACGTGAGGGCGAGATCCTGAACCACACTGTGTGCATCTATAGGCACACAAAGTGCGGCTTGGTCACACCCCTACACCCTCCTCACATGATTTGATTGACAGCAGCAGGAGACAATGGCTCCTGCTGCTATTAGTGCAGCCTGTGAGAGCAGGGAGAGGGGAGAGAAGAAGTCAGGCACAACCCAGGGTCGTTGTAAGCATTTAGGGAAAGAAGGTGGAGGGAACAAGCAGTGGAAGGTTTTTTACCTTTATTAATGCATAGCATACATTAAGGTAAAAAACCTTTACAGAGAGCTTGCTGACCGGCAGGAGATTGTGGTGCAGCCACACAGCCTGCTGCTTTTCGGGAGAGCAATTGTATCTGTTTTTTTTTGTCAAAAATATTTTATTAAGTTCAATGAAATTGAGTACAATAAAATTAATATTGAGTATTATATAATTCAGAATACTTATGTAGTAATCATATGTGATTACAATTATAGAATTGATCGTGAGGTAAAACATTGTGAAAAATTGAAGTAATTAGTTAACAATTATGAACTAGACCAATATTGATGAAGACATTCAAATATTATGTAATACTTAAGAGTATGAAAAAAACTAAATAAAGATTTCCTGAATAATCTTGATATAATGAAATATGTTACATTACAACTAATGATTTCTTTGTAAATCATAAGGTGTAAAGAGAGACAGAGTAGAGAGAGGAAGAATAAGGTAAAGAGTGAAGAGTGAAAAAGGTAAAATAAATGAAAAGAGGGGTCCACCGGGTCGATCCAGAAGTCACAGTCCAATTAGTATTGTTAGCATGAGTTTAAATCATCTACCATGGCCATAAAACATTATCATTGAATGATAATGGTAAGAAATGTTCTAACCAAGGCTGCCATAGTTTACAAAATTTAGGTATTTGGTTTTGTTCAATAGCAGCCATTTTTGTATCTGTTTTTATTGCTATATGCAAGTTATTTTACACCTATTGACCAAGGATTTGCTTAGTGTGATTCCCTTTGCAAGTTTCACTTGTTATTTTTTTAATAAATGTTTTTTTATGGGTTACACTATAGGCATATATGCTTTTTATTTTTCATCCTGCTGATGAACCAACCCTGACTGTATCACGTTTGGTGCTTTGTAGCTGCCTTATATAAGATGTAACACGCACATTTGACCATACTATATGATGGTCCACAGGATACGGTAAGGGGCTTTAATACTTGGTGTCACCTGGTGGTGGAAGCACTACAAATTGTGATTGTGGCGACATTGGTGGAGCAAGTGAATTATGGATGATTTTTTTTTCTTTGGACTTCACATATATTTTTCCTTTTTAGCCCTTGTGAATGGGCTCTTATGGACACTTATTTACATATTTGGTGTGATTTCTTTATACATGTTTTTCACTTAATAAGTTTGATGTAGTTATATTAATTATCTTTTGTGTTTTCACAATATTGAGTTAAATTTTAGCGCTGCTTCAAATATTTATCACAATGCATAGCATACATTAAGGTAAAAAACCTTTAAGCTTCGTTCAAATCTAGGCATTGCAATTTTACAGGCGTTTTTTTGGGACTTTTTTGGGTGTTTTTGCAGCGTTTTTGTACAGGCGTTTTGAAGTTCAAAGGGTCACCAATGTAAAACGCCTGTAATCTGCCAAAAAAGAAGCTCATGTACTGTTTTGAGTGACGGGCGTTTTGCGTTAGGTGACAGAATGGTCAGATGTGAACAGGGGCCATTGAAATGAATGGGCTTTGTCTTGTTGGGTACTTTTAGAGCTGAGGCTTAGAGCAGAAAAATGCCCAAAAAAGCCTAGATGTGAAAGGAGCCTTATGCCCCGTACACAAGGTCAGACATTCTGATAGAAAAAGTCAGATCGGATTATGTTGTCAGAAAATCTGATCGCGTGTGGGCTCTAGTGGACTTTTTCTGTCGGAATTTTGGACGGAAAAAGTTTCAGAGCAGGAGCTAAAATTTTCCGACAACAAAATCCGGTCGGACTTTTTACGATCGCGTGTATAGAATTCCGACGCACAAAGTGCCACGCATGCTCAGAATAAATTTGGGGATGCAAGCTATTGGCTACTGGCCTTCGTAGTCCCATCGTACGTGACAACTTTGTGCGACCGTGTGTATGCAAGACAAGTTTTGGCCAAAATCCGTCAGAAAAAATCAGATGGATTTTGTGGTCGGAATGTCCGACCGTGTGTATGGGGCATTAGAGTTTAGAATCACTTTAAAACTACAGAGCAAAAATATACTAAATAATTTTTATAACACAATGAAGATGGTTACAAGTCAAACCAACCAATCAGAAATCTTATGTCACAAGACTGACAATGATATACTAATGCCGCATACACACGATCGGACGTTCCGACAACAAAACCGTGGACTTTTTCCAGGCGGATGTTGGCTCAATCTTGTCTTGCATACACATGGTCACACAAATGTTGTCGGAAATTCCAAACGTCAAGAACACGATGACGTAAAAACGCATACGACGAGCTGAGAAAAATAAAGTTCAATAGAATGTGCAGCTCTTTTGATCGTCTGTACGCGGCATAAGACTTGAAATCAGTTTTCTCTGTAATACTGCACGGCAGTATTTTTTTATCTTATCTAAATACCATTTAGCATTCACACCCAATCAGAGAAAAATAAATTATATTTAAAAAAGTGGGCTGGTGCACAAAAAATACTTTGCATCACCCCTTACCTGTTTTTGCATGTACTGTATACTTTAGACATATAACTACACACATAAAAATGCATCAACCACCTGTTGCAAAATTTGTCCATCTGCACTGTGATTTAGAACAATTCTGAGAATGCCCAGAGTTAAAAAAATAATATTACTGGATCAAGTATTTTAGTGCATGACTGTGTTTTAGCAGGATGTTAGTTTATAGAAGAGGGGTGAGCTAGTGCGCCGAATATTTCCAAACAACACGCTTGTTACTCCAAATATCACACGCTTCTGGAACATATATATAACCACATAATAAAAGCTTTACATTGTGAATAGAAATGTGTTTTGCGGTCAGTGTGGGTGTTCTCAAGGCTACGCACATCTTTCATTGAAGACATTATGCTGAAAACTGCTGTACAACATTAAAACACGACAAATACATTACACCTTTTAAACTGTGCTTTCAGTGGAATTTTCTGCCCTCTTGGGCATCCATGCTTTAGGCAGCTGTTCTCATGAAAGCAACTTCAACTTTGTGAAAGTGGTGAAGTCTTTTGAATTGTTTCACTGTCACAATCGTATGTTTAACATTAAGTTATGATACACTGCTGCTTTGATCATTCATTCAGGCTAATTCAGAAAGCCCATGCAAAGCATAATGATTCTGTTTATGCAATGTAATAAAAAATAAAAGTAATATAATAATTGGCTGCTATGGATGGCACAATTACGTTTAGCACCATATATTTTATAGTATACCTCTTTAATTCTAACTCTGTACATTTTGTAATCTTATGGTGAGGTATTATGCATTTATGACTCAAACAAGTGACAAAATATTATTAGTGCAAAAATTTGGCCATAAAATTGAGGCAGTGTTTATCTTGGTTATGACATTATTACTGGATGTGAAAAGAAAAGCCAAAGAATTTAATTTCACTTGACTTTGTCTTTAGTTATAAAGTGCTTTGAATAAACCTTACAAGATAAATGGAAAAACACTGCTTGCTCTTTGTTCCCAAACCTTATATGAAAATCACATTACTGTGTCAAAACGAATCTAATATCCAATTTATCCATCGACACGATGGGGTCAATGGGTTTAGCATTCCTGCAGTCTGCCTCCTCCATGTCCTCTCAGATACTCAATACAAAACATCCTTTTCGCCCACACACACAACAGCCCAAGTAGGAGCACTGCAATGGGAGGTCTGGCCTTTCAGGTATGACATTCTGGGACCACCCTACTAGTTTACTTGAATGTAAGAACAAAGTCAAGGTCAATTAAGATGTTTTTTTGAAAACAGATCCCAATGGTTGACAGAATTTGCTTTCAGAGAACGTCATTAAGGCCAACCAGCAAAGTAAATCCTGCATTCGTGTTCACCATAGAGCTATAGGTCAGAGTTATAAGTCATGGTGTGCATTAGTCACAGTGCAGGGCAAAGGATCTAACTCCCTGTCTTCTTTTCAATAATTTCACAGGTTAACACAACTATGGGCTTCCTGGCCCTGGTTTCCAAATTAATTTTGAGTTATTTCTCTGTGTTTACATTCTTATCTAGAAGAATGCTACACTGTCCATCTATTTCTAAACGTTTACGCTGGCTGTAAACACAGCCATTTTGGGACCTGCAAGTCTGTTGGCCATTATAATCAGAGAGAGCTTAGCTACATTTATATACACATACAAGGTGCTCTGTATATCACAGCATTCCTGCCATTCAACTAAGCAAAAGATCCTGCATGGAAAACGATGTCTTGAGTTTTTATAAGGATGTTCTCTGTTTTACCATACTTTATGTTTTGAAAAGTATGGACTGACATGTTTTACTTATTAAATGTTTTTTATTCTCATCAATAGGGATGACATTTGAAGACCTGGAGACATAGGGTTCTAAACGTTATCCTGTTTGCCTTCCCGCTGAAGACAAAAATTCCAGTTGCAGCAGGAAGTCAAACACTGTGACAGTTTTATGCTTAGGGATGTGCGCTCTCCTTGGTTTCTAGAGGTGGTGACTGTCAGCTTCCTAGCAACCGAGAACACTGTGCTGGCTGGCTGCGCCCTTTGAACCGATTACATCATTGGCTGCTAGGATGCCAGTGGGTCCCCTCCAAAATCTGTACATCATGCTTAACCTGGAATGGATTTGCTTTAGATTTTAATGGGGTGCCCCACTAAATAAAACAAAAGGGTTCCTCCCCCCATTCAATAACCCCCCCCCCCTCAATTCAGTATCAGACCCTTAGCGGAACATGCAGCCTGGCTGGTGAGGCTTGGCTTGAGCTGTATACTCCTGGCAAAATCAAGGTAAAGGGTGCTGGAGGCTAGTTCCAAAAATCACAGCAGTCTCTGTAACTTGTGCTGATCTTTTAATGTATATACACTACTTAAAAAGAGCAGCAACAATGTTAATGTTTAATACATGGAATGACTATTTACCAGAAATATAGTTTTTTTTAAATATAATAATAAAAATTGCTACTTTGTAACAGGAAGTGCTGACCACTTATATTATATTTGTATACCATAAACAAATGGTCTATATATACAATTCTTTATCAGAAGTGTACCAAAGTCAACTTTGGTCTCATGCTGATGAATCAGTAACAATCAGATCAACACCCCAACCCAGAGAATGTATTTTGGTATTCTCTTTGAGGGAATTAAACTGAGTAGCACGAATCCTATTTTAGTCTGCCAAGCTTGAAAACCTGAAAGTCAGTGTGGACATGTCAGGAGGGGGTACAGCTCACGTAATAAATCAAGCCTACCCAGCTTTACTGTTGTTTAAGAAAAGAAGGCATACAGGTCTGAAAGTTTCTCCTAAATTGTGACTATTAAATAAATTTGTAAAGTTTGGCAAAATCTGATTTTTTAAAGGGCGTTTAGATGTAGTTTTTTTCTTCTTTTGATGAAGCTTCATGAATGAGGAAGTGCAAGAAGATATGGTTATATGCATTGCACTGTAACCCATAGCAAAGAAATATAAATCATTTTCCATTGAATTGGGAATTGGTTACACTTTGATAGACATCACAGTTTTTCTTTAAAGTGTACATAAAGTGTATATTGTATATTTAGCCAAGACTTTTTCTCTTCCGTTTATGTCACAGAGACAAAAATGAATGAGAAATCCAACATTTTACATCCAATTCTCAGAAATAACGGTCCCCTCACTTTGTAGATTTTTCCTCTCACTTCCTTTTGCGCCTCTGGGACAGTTTTTCAACTGTTAACCTAGCTTTATTTCAACATTTGAGCATAGATCCAAATGGTTGGTCATCATAATGTTTTATGTAGACATACTTTTCTACATGTAAACATGACAAAATGTATGGAAATAATAAAACCAATATGTGATAATGTAAAAAAAAAAAACTCACTTTCACATTTAGACCATAAGTGTAAAAGAACATGAAGAGCCAAATGCCCACATGTTATAAACATGGTTAAACGTGCTTCTTTCTCTATCAGTCTGGTTAGAATGAACATAAACAAAACACTCTCTTTGCAGCCCTAATTCATCTCAGGAATTGTAGATCGAGAAGGCTGATCAAGTATTGATGGATTATAAAGGAAGAGCCCACAACAATGACCAAAATGTAGTACACAATCATCCAAAAAATATGAAAAAGAAACATTACAAGTATGCCATATTTTGTAAAAATGTTGTGAAGCTCACACATTCTAAAAAATGAGAGCAAATAATTGAAATACAAGTAGTATAAAAAGGTACCTTTTAGGGTCAACAATCTTGTAGAGTTTTCCACTATGTGACTGAGTCATACTTTTACTGCTTGACAGAATGTAGACTTCACCTGTTAGAAGAAACCAATATAGTACAGGGGTTACACACACTTTTTATGACATACCACAGACATTTGTCAGATGTCAGATTTAGTGAAGCCATGGTACAGTTCTGGTCTCTTCAGCATAAAATGCTCTTAAAGTGATTGTAAAGTCTCTTTTTTTTTTTTTTTAAATAACAAACATGTTATACTTACCTGCTCTGTGCAGGGGTTTTGCACGGAGCAGCCTGAATCCTTCTTTTCTCGGGTCCCTCTTCACTGCTCCTGGCCCCTCCCTCCTGTTCAGTGCCCCCAAGTGCAAGCAGCTTGCTATGGGGGCCCCATGAGCCGAGCTGCAGCTCCCTGTGTCCATTCAGATGCAAAGCTGTCGTTTTGCCTCACCCCTCTCTTATTGGCTAACTGACTTTAATTGACAGCAGCTGGAGCCAATGGCGCCACTGCTGTGTCTCAGCCAATCAGGAAGGAGAGTCCCGGACAGCCAAATGATTTGTGGACATCGCTGGACAGAGATGGGGCTCAGGTAAGTCATAGGGAGGCTGCTACACACAGAAGGCTTTTTATCTTACTGCATAGAGTGCATTAAGATAAAAAAAAAAAAAAACTTTTGATTTTACAACTCCTTTAAGGCAATGCACTACACAATTTTAAGCCTCATGTACTAAATGTCTTTCAATTCAAAAGGCTGTAGAAGGCAAACACATGCACAACATAGATTTTTAAAATTGATTTATGGCAACATCACTGCTCTACTTTACAGCAGTGGCTGGATGCTAGAGCGGAGCTAGACTTGCTGATAATGTGTTAAAAAAACGGATTCCTCCATCCACACAAGTGAGGTTGATAGAGAAGTCCCCTCTGCCAGGACACTGTATTCTAACAACGATATTCACCATTTTTAGAAAACACTGATCAACGATTGTAGTCAGAGGATCGAGAATTTTTTTTTCAACAAGCCTGTTTAACAAAACGATCAAAGGCATCAACTGAATTTTCGATCTATTTATGGCCACCTTAACAAACCTATATCCCTAAATAAAACCCAATGTTAGTTTTTTTCTCTGCCTGTGTCCTATTAGGGAGATTCCCTTCACGTTGTCCTGGTCAGCAAGACAAATGTAAATGTTGAATCTGGCCACAAGAGAGATAAACAGTGATGGACACCTCAAAATAACAAGTAAAAGCTTTGGCTTCAGATGTATTTTAAAGCTGAAGACAATGAAGTGTATGTACAGAGCTGCATAATGCAAATCGAAATAAAAAAAGAAATACATTGTTTTAGGCATTCTTCATTGATTTACCTAATTCGTCTTCTCCGAATCCCTGTATATGACCTGTGAATGGTCCTCTGCAAGATGCTCCGATGCCGAGACAAAATGGTTTCTCTTGCCACTGTTTAGTGACAGAGTTTTGAAGGAGTGTTACAAAGTTTCTGAAATGATACATTACAGTACTTAGTTTTATTCCTAAACAACTATAAGACCTTATATCATTGTATAACATGGATGAGAACTCTTCATGACATGCACCTGTTCATACTTGAATTAATATGATATGAATATGTGTTATTTATTTATGCATATTTATATACATTGAATAAATATTGTAATACATATAATACATATAATACATATATAACAGTGCATGCATCACGTTCTCTATTCTCCAGTTACTAAACCTAGAGAGCGCAAAATCTTGTGCAGATGTGCATGGTAGCCAATCAGCTTCTAACCTCAGCGTGTTCAATTAAGCTTTGACAAACTCCTGGAAGCTGATTGATTTCTATGCAGAGCTGCACCAGATTTTGCACTAACCAGTTTTAGGAAATCAACCCCTTGTGTAGTTCTTTGCATTGATCATATCTGTGCTACTTGCTGGAAATCCAGAAAACATGACCTGTTAGCGGTTCTCAAAGAACAGTTCTAGGAATCAATAATATTCAATCCATCGTATTTGGTACAATAGTCAAATGTCAGTTTGGTTAAAAAAAAATTGCATTACGTCATATGCTATACTCGTGAGCACTGACAATTACCAGAGAACAGCCGCGCACCTGGGCTTTCCAGCGGAGAGAAATAGGTCAGAATTTACGTTGCAAGGGCTCGGACACCATGTGAGGGAGGCCAAAAACGAGTGTGGACTGAAAAATGGCCTGTCTTTGCGCCCTAAACTGCTTTTGGCCACTGTGTTCCTTCTTTCCAAAGTGTGTATTCTTTACGCTTCACAAGTAGGTGTTGTGACTGTGAGGTGCCCACCATAGTTTGGGGCTGTTTTATTACTAAAGATTTTTTTAAGTTAGATTTACATAATGGTTATCAGAAGGTGAATTACATTATGTACGATTTAAAAAATAGCTTTTTGCTGATTATACATGTTGTCTTTGCTTTTACAGAATCAAAATAATGTATCCTTTCTGCACCACAAAGTATATCTAAAACCAAAGTCTTTTTCTTTTATTTTTGGATATACTAAGGAATTGTTAAGAGCCCTGCCAGGTGCTTTTGATGTCTGTGTCCCTTTGGGGAAATAT
This sequence comes from Lithobates sylvaticus, assembly GCA_028564925.1. Classification (NCBI taxonomy): domain Eukaryota; kingdom Metazoa; phylum Chordata; class Amphibia; order Anura; family Ranidae; genus Lithobates; species Lithobates sylvaticus. The sequence continues at coordinate 586,614,643 of CM053026.1, read as the reverse complement.
TTTCCTGTTCTGTAGACACAATAGGAAAAGAGAGAGGACATTTTGAGAAAATGAGGGATATGCTCTCCTTTAGAGATCTGTAACCAGAAAAAGTATCCCTATTGGAAGATAGTCCCTTTCTTTCTGGTTATAACTCAAAATTTTGGATTTTTATTCCCGATGACAATGATCATCAAGTGAAATACAGAGGATGAATCACTCCAAGAAGAACACAGACAGCAATGAAAAGCTTTTTTGTTTTAAAAGGGACACTCAAATGAACGCTGCTCCAAAAAAATGGAACCAAAATAGAAGATACAAAAATTCTCTACTTGAAATGCTACTATTGTAGCCAAGACCAGCTTTCAAGTTGATATTTTTAAATCCCCAACCTCGCTTCCAAATAACCACCCTGTACAGTATAAGCAATTTATCTAAGGTCAGATGCATACAAAAATCCACAGGAACTTCTCTGAATCATCAACTTTTTTGATGATTTCAATACTATTCATAAGGTTCATAGATATAAAAGATCCTTACAAGGACTTCTCTTTGTTACATACATTATAGTTCTGTCCTCAAACAAACCAATCTGCTAAAGAAAAGCCAATGTGCTGACACATTAATACATAGCAGGGCTAGCTTTAGAGCTATAAAATGTCTATGAGATCATCTTTTAATAACCATACAAGGGAAAGAAAACTGAGTTCAGGTTGCTCTGAAGTAAAACTGCCATCAAAGCAATCCAGTTGCTGTTACTTTTGAGCTCCTAGAAGTGCTAGCTGTCTGGCTGCTGTACTATCTCTCTGGCTATGCAGACCAGGAAAGTCAGAGAAAAGTCAGAACTTTTTGTTCTGAAGCAAGAGGGTAGGCATAAAAGTCAGGGAACTTGAATTTTTATGAGTTCAGCAATGCCAGTCCTAGCCCCCTGTACACACAGAGGGTGTTTTGTATACTTTTGTGCCTTAGCCTACACGTGACATTGTTGAGCATTCTCATTCTTCTGAATACAGGCTGCTCACATCTCTATGCTCAGTCACTCGAAGCTTGAAGAGGTATATTCCTGTTGAATTTGCTGAAACTCAAGTTTAGGGTTGCCCTGTTGGCACCACCTGGCTTGAAATATTCATAATATCTTTTATTCAAATCTATAATGTGTGTATATACACACACATAGCCTTCCCCGCCATCAGAATACAATGACCAATGTTGCCGCCTATAGCTGGCGGCACTGATCATTTGGGATTGATAGATTGGCTTAAGCCTGCCCATACATGGATGGAAATTCGGCCAGTTCAATAGGGATCAATGTGTGGCCGGCTTTAGTATGTGTTTCAATTACCTCCTTTATTAACACTTCCTGCCAAGAGGCCAAATTTTGCAGATCCCCCCAGCCCCACATTACACTTACCTGAGCCTGATCTTGATCCAGCGCTGTGCAGGAGACAGCGGCTCTTTCCCTTCCTAGAGGGCAGACTGATAGCAGTGGGAGCCATTGGTTCCTGCTGCTCTCAATCAAATCCTACGAAGAGGAAGTGGGGGGCAGAGCAAAGCCCCATTGTATGTTTCTATTGACACAGGCAGCAGGGCTCAGGAGGGAGCCTGCATGTGTACCCCCCTTAGGAACCGTTTTGCTAGGGGGGTACTTGGAAGGCAGAAGGAGCCAGGAGTGCCAGCGGGGGACCCCAGGAGGGGAGGATTGGGGCTGCTCTGTGCAAAACCACAGAGCAGGTAAGTATAACATGTTTGTTATTTTTTCATAAATAAAGGTTTAGAATAATTATAAAGAGAGGCACACTGCCATCCAACTACATGATGCAATGGCCTCTGTAAACTGAAACATATATTTTTTTCCTGAATGAAACCTTCAGCATGCATAGTGAACAAATGATTGGGAACTAGGTATGGCAGCTAGCAACCAAGGAAGATGTCAGTTTGTATCTGTCAAATGAATGATGTAATTGACCATATCCTCAGTATGGGACAATATGCACATAAATGATAATCTACAGACTGCAGGTCAAAAGGGTTTGCAGGAAATGTATAGTGGTTTTGAACATATTTTCTCTCTTTATTATTCTCAAGACTAAAAAAATGAACATTAACAACCATTTTTTACTCTAGTTTTTTTTTTTTTTAACATATTCAGCTATTTTAGTTTTCTGAATACAGTACTTGTATACAGAACTTGTCATCAAAGCAATGACGCGTCCCTCATCAGGTTACCCTGCTCTGCTCAAAGCCAGCTGTTCTGTTGTGCTATTTAGCTAACCCTCATGCCCCGTACACACCGCCAGCAAAAGTCTGATAAGAGCTTTTGGTACGAAAATGCAACCGTGTGTATGCTCCATCAGACTTTTGCTGGCGGAATTCCAGCCAGCAAAAGATTGAGAGCATGTTCTCAATTTTTCGGTTGGAAAAAGTTCAGATCGGAAATTCCGATCGTCTGTACCGCAAAATTCCTACGCATGCTCGGGAACAATTCGACGCATGCTCGGAAGCATTAAACTTAATTTTCTCGGCTCGTTGTAGTGTTGTACGTCATCGCGTTCTAGGCGGTTGAAAGTTCAGCGAACTTTTGTGTGACTGTGTGTATGTAAGCCAAGCTTGAGAGGAATTTCGTCGGAAAAACCATCCAAGATTTTTCTGATGGAAATTCCGCTCGTGTGTATGCGGCATTAGTGCTCTGGAAATCCTGGAAATGTATTAAAGTGTTATTTGTAATATATATATATATATATATATATATATATATATATATATATATATATATATATATATATATGTGTATGTATATATATACATATACACATACTAACCCATTATAGTTTTAGATCTGAATAACAGACATGAATATTTCTATACACTTAAGCACTGGCAAAGCTATACTATATACTGCCTTTCTGAATGCATCCAATCTCATATTCTTGTTATATATGAGACCTGTGCAAGCCAACAACAAATTATAGTAATACTAAAGGAGCTGGGAAAGAAAAAATGCATAAAATTATTATTAAACATACCCGTAGCGATCACCAAACACGTAGCTCCCATACAGCCTTTCTGACTGGCATCCTCTGTATATAAAGCCGCCTACTGTGTGCCCACTGCTCAGAGGCTTGAATTCTAAAAGCGGAGGCTCACTTTCTGGAAAGAATAAGGAACTGTTGTAGTATTAGGCCAAAACAGTACAAAAGGCAGACTGGACAGTACATAAGTAGGTCAGATCAGTAACAGTAGTATAAATATAAAACAGTAGTATATAGTTTTATAGAGTTAAATAAAATACGTAAAAATTTCACAGAACCAAAACCCTTTTTGGGGATCAATATTTTATTATAAAGGCAGGCATAACAGTATTCTTTAGAGCAGTCTTTCTCAACCTTTTCAACACAAAGGAACCCTTGAAATAACTTTCCGGTCTCGGGGAACCCCTGCTAAAAATTACTATATCTACAACTCATGATACATTAGTGTGGTGGTCAGTGGGAAGAATGCTCCTTACACTTGTGGTCATTGGGAGGAATTCCCCCTTATAGTTAATGGTGTCAGTGGAAACTTATTTGACAGGCAGAAATTGTAATTGCTCAAGGAACCCCTAGCATCCACTGGAGGAACCCTAGGGTTCCATGGAAACCTGGTTGCGAAACCTTGATTTAGAGCAATGTTTCTCAACCCCAGTCCTCAAGTAACCTCAACAGGTCATGTTTTCAGGATTTCCCTCAGATGAAACGATTGTGGTAATTGCTAAAGCAGTGAAACTGATCAAATAACCTGTGCAAAATAATAGAAGGCCTGAAAACATGACCTGCTAGGGGTATTAAGGACTGGAGTTGAGAAGCATTGCTTTAGAGCACTGTGTTTTCATTATCAAGTTCTTTCCATAGGTAAATCTGTCAATTCAAGCTGTATCTGTCAACTGTGGCGACCAGCTGTCTTTGAGATAGAAGGTGAGGGTCAATCTGAAATGAGTGTTTAAATGGCAGAACTGAAAGTTAACTGGGCTATACTGTATTGTACAATGATGTTTCAAATACAGGTGACTGGAGGTGATAAGGTTCATAGGAGTAGAAGGAGGATGTTATCAGTGAGACGATGTTCATCCAAGTCACAAAGCAAACCCCAGGACGGTAGATGACACAGAAGCTGTAAACATTGCTTTTTTTTCAGGTCAAGGATGCCAGCCATAAAAACTAGTGAACAGAATTACCAATATTTGAACAGGTTAATACATGTCTATTCAAATAATCAATGTAACTGTTTGGATGAAGGTCTGCTATAATAAGTAACAAAATAAAAGAACAACATTTATTATTCCTCTTTAATTTTGTAATACAAAAAGGAAACATTCAGTTACTATACTTTGGCATACAGGTAAAACAGCCAATGAAGTCAACTGTTATTTTCTTAGTTTCCATTAACCCAGCAAGCTATTTGATGTAAAAACCAATTTGTAGGTCTAACCCAAAATCGTGTTATGTTTGCAAATAGTTACCCAAAATACAATTATTTTTTCTTGTTTGAAAGAATGTATCAACCAGGAAATTGTTTTTAAATCTCAGAGTTAAAACATTAAAAATAGTTTATGCAGTCATGATAATTTGCAGAAAATAAAGTGAGAGAGAGTACTTAGTCATGACATTTGGAATTAGCAAGAAATAATGAGACCATGAATTTGTAAAGAATCATTATTTTGTCAAAATTATAAATAAGGAGAACCTAATACTTAACCAACCTAATACATAGACTTACATTAGAATAATGGCACATTTTTAAATGAGGTATTTCCTGAAATAAAGAATCTTCCGTTTCTGACATATGCCTTAATACACATTCATTTATTCTGCGGTATGTGCCATTATAACTGCATAAACATATTAACAATCCTATGGAGACAGCCAAAATCAGGATATAGCCTACCATAATCCTTTCCTTTAATGATTGGCAAAATCCTGACATTTGACCTGTTCTTGCTGCTTATATCTGAACACAGGATTGTTACATTCATACTGCTGTCTCTGCTTTGGCGGTCAACTGCACATCTATATAATAAAATAGAAAAGTAAATATAATAAACATATTTTTTTTTTTTTATGTAATTACATTTAAAGGCTATGTTCTAAATTCCAGCCCCCCTATGCACCAATAAAGCATTCATGTACTTTTTTTGCAAAAATATTAACCACTTCAATACCCGCGTATAGTCATATGACGCCCACAAGGTGGATCTACCATCCTGGGTGGGCGTCATATGACGTCCTCGGATTCCCGGCCGCCTGGGGGGCGCGCGCGCGCCCGCGGCATCGCTCGGGACCCGGTGCGAGTGCCCGGCGGCCGCGATGTCCGCCGGGCACCCGCGATTGCCCATTAAAACAACGGGACCGGGCGGGACCGTGGAGCTGTGTGTGTAAACACACAGCTCCACGTCCTGTCAGCGGGGAGGAGACCGATCATGTGATCCCAGTACAGAGGATCACATGATCGGTCTCCTCCCCTTAAGTCCCCTCCCCCTACAGTTAGAATCACTCCTATTAGGGACACACATTAACCCCTCCAGCGCCCTCTAGTGTTAACCCCTTCCCTGACAGTCACATTTACACAGTAATCATTGCAATTTTATAGCAACGATCGCTGTGTAAATGTGAATGGTTCCAAAAATGTGTCAAAAGTGTCCGAAGTGTCCGCCGCAATCTCGCAGTCACGAAAAAAAATCACAAATCGCCGCCATTACTTGTAAAAAAAAAAAAAAATAAAAATTCAATAAATCTATCCCCTATTTTGTAGACGCTATAACTTTTGCGCAAACCGATCAATATACGCTTATTGCGATTTTTTTTACCAAAAATATGTAGAAGAATACGTATCGGCCTAAACTGAGGAAAAAAATTGTTTTTTTTTTTTAAAAAATGGGATATTTATTATAGCAAAAAGTAAAAAATATTGTGTTTTTTTTCAAAATTGTCGCTCTTCTTTTGTTTATAGCGCAAAAAATAAAAACCGCAGGGGCGATCAAATACCACCAAAAGAAAGCTCTATTTGTGGGAAAAAAAGGACGTCAATTTTGTTTGGGTGTAACGTCGCACGACCGCGCAATTGTTAGTTAAAGCGACGCAGTGCCGAATCGCAAAAAGTGCTCTGGTAAGGAAGGGTGTTTAAAAGCCCTGTATTGAAGTGGTTAAAGCTTTCCATAAAATCTACAGACACTTACTTTATACACTGCACCAAAAATCACAGTAAAAAACGCACCAAGCTCCGCTCTAAAAAATAGTTCTGAAGCTTCGTTTGGGCGATTGTTTGTAGAACGGCCCATTCAGGTGGATAGGCTACCCTATGTGTGATGAGTGATAATGCTCCAAAACACCTCCCCACCTCGCAAAAAAAAAAACGCATGTGGGAATGCAAGTTCCCGATATGCAGATATATGAATGGGGCTTGACAGCTGAGTGTTTCTGTCCACTTCCTCCTTTGTACTTGTATAAATATGGCCATACACTATGCAATCTGATTGTATTTAGTGTATTTAGTGAGAAGGGTGATCACTGATTGATTGCATTTCATTTAAAAAACGTGCACCTGGGAATGGGCGGGTTGGTAGGAGGGTGGATGATGCAGGGTGTGTGCTAATGAGGTCAGCTGGTCAACTCCTCCCTGTGTCATGACCTAAAGTCTGTAAGGACGTAAGACAGAAGCAATAGATACGTTTTGAATTATGGATGGTAGACAGTAAGGTAAGTGTCTGTAGATTTTATGTAAAGCTTTGATATTTTTGCAAAAAAAGTACATGAATGCTATATTGGTGCATAGGGGAGCTAGAATAATAATAAAAAAAAGGTGAATTTAGCCTTTAACTTTACAACACTACAACACATTTAACATTACAATTACTACAAATTTTACAGTGCACATGTAACAAATGCTGCTATGTGTCTACTGACACAATGTTTTTTTATTTGCATATTGGACATTTTTTGTTTGCTGGTTTTAGGCTCCAAGATATTAATTGGTTAAGTGCTTGGCAAATGGTGAGAAAATGTTGTAGACATGTTTTATTTATATGTTTTTGACTGAGAGCTCTTATATTTCTCTGTTCTGGTGCTATAAGGTACAAGTTAATGCACACCTGAGCATAACACACATTCCATACACTAGCACGCTGTGGTGCCATTTATTTTGGCAGCCCAGTGCAGTAACCCAATGCACCTCTGACCCACATTTCCTGCAGTGCACAACAACAATGATAACGCACTATCATGCGCTGCAATGTACTGAATAAGAATGAAATACTGCTTGTCAATTTTTTTGCCCATTCTGGTGTGCTGGCAGCCTATGCCTATTGAATAGGCATTTACAGAGAATATTGCAAGAAATAAAATAAAGCATGTACTCAACTTCAGCAGTCTCCACACTTTATTTTTATTTTCGAGTTTTTCAAAAAGTTAAAGCAATGACAGTAAATATACTGGCTTACCTGCCTGGGTTATGTAGGCCATGTGCATATATCTCTGGCGGCTGATTTGTACTATTAAAATGTGGGTTGCTTTTAGGTATGGAATAAAGAGAGCTGCATCCATCAATATCAACATCCAGTCTCAGTACAGATCCTGTAAAGTCACTAAAAGAGCAAAAGAAAAAAGGTAGACACTAAATGCTTGAAAAACAAAAAAATGTCATATAATTAAGTGGTACGTGTCCAAGAGACTGGTGATGCGCTATAACCAATATAATGTAAGCAAAAAACACATATGCAATTGAGTGCAATCAGAGGCGTAGCTTGAAGTTTGTGGGCCCTGGTGCAAAAGTTGACTTGGGCCCCCCCACTACCACCCACCTCTCCCACCGTGTGTGCAGATACACCCACCGCCTGCCAAGATACTCAAAGTGGCTTAAGAGTTTAGAGTTCCCAGAGTTCCTCCTTACATTAGAGGACAGGGATCACTGCTGGAGAATTGGAGGACAGGGATCACTGCTGGAGAATCAGAGGACAGGGATCACTGCTGGAGAATCAGAGGACAGGGATCACCCCTGGAGAATCAGAGGACAGGGATCACTTCTGGAGAATCAGAGGCCTAGCAGGTCATTTGGCAGAGCTCCTTTCCCATTCCAGCACTGTAAACAGCCCCCCCCCCCCCCCCCCCCCACAATACACAGGTCTGAAATCACATTCCTTTACACAATGTTTTATCAAAAATATGTAGAAGAATACGTATCGGCCTAAACTGAGGGAAAAAAATGTTTTTTTATATTTTGTTTGGGGATATTTAATATAGCAAAAAGTAAAAAATAATGCGTTTTTTTCAAAATTGGCACTATTGTTTTGTTTATAGCGCAAAAAAAAAAAAACGCAGAGGCAATCAAATACCACCAAAAGAAAGCTCTATTTGTGGGAAAACAAGGACATCAATTTTGTTTGGGAGCCACGTCGAACGACCGTGCAATTGTCAGTTAAACCGACGCAGTGCTGAATCGCAAAAAACGCTCTGGTCTTTTGCCAGCGAAATGGTCCGGTCTAAAAGTGGTTAATAGAACCAAATTACAAACTAGTAACATGCTTTATAAACAAAAAACTAAAAGCAGACAGCTTCTTTTTTCAGAGTAGAAAAGATTTAGAATAATGGGTACTTTTTGCTCTTTTCGTATCCAGGTTACAATGCTCTCACTAAAACAGGAAGTGAGGGAGGATCTCCAACAGGAACACAACCACAATAAAATGCCAAGAATGGTTCCAGCCTTGTTAATGCTTCTAAAAGCAGTTTTCATAGCTGTCCTCTCCTTGTTGAGAGATTTTCGACTTTCCTTCTATTCCTGTACCAATGGTAATGGGAACAAAGGCAGTAGAAAGAAACTGGGGTAGGTTCTAACACTTTATCACTCTAAAACAAAACATGTGTTGGCTATAGTCTTGCATTAAATGGAATCTGAACTAAAATATAGGGAACTGCAACTGGCATCTTGTTTTCGATGTGCAGCTCCAGGCTTGCATATGTATCCTGGGACAGTGTCTCATCAAGTTGTAAAGTAAATGCTGGTGACAGGTACAGTGCCCAAATAAAGAGTACCTGTCACAGCCCATCAGAGTACCTGTCACCAGCCCCAGAGTACCTGTCACCAGCCCATCAGAGTACCCGAGTACCTGTCACCAGCCCATCAGAGTACCCAAGTACCTGTCACCAGCCCATCAAAGTACCCAAGTACTTGTCACCAGCCCATCAGAGTAGCCGAGTACCTGTCACAAGCCCATCAGAGTACCAGAGTACATGTCAACAGCCTACCAGAGTACCCAAGTACCTGTCACCAGCCCACCTGAGTACCTGTCACCAGCCCATCAGAATAACTGAGTATCTATCACCAGCACATCAGAGTACCCGAGTACCTGTCCCCAGCCCATGCCTCCTAGAATTTACATTGGTGTGTTTCCATTGTCCTGGTGCTCCAGAACATTCAAACGTTTGATAGGTAGTCAGAAAACTAAATGTGTAATTTATGCTCCTAGAACGCCTGATGGCGCTCCCTGCATGTTGGACCTCTCCATGTGGCCAGGCTGTGTAAAAGTCTCACATATGTGTGGTATCGCCATATTTAGGACGAGTAGCAGAATGTATTTTGAGGTGTACTTTTTGCTATGTACATGCTTTGTGTTGAAAATATCTTATAATCCAAAACTGGGTAATTTTGTGGGTAATTCCATTGTCCTGGTGCTCCAGCACCTTCAAAGGTGTGATAGGTAGGAATGAAATTAGATGTGTAATTTATGCTCCTAGAACACCTGATGGTGCTCCCTGCGTGTTGAACCTCTGTATGTGGACAGGCTGTGAAAAAGTCCTACACATGTGGTATCACCATACTCAGGAGGAGTGGAAGAATGTTTTTTGGGGTGTAATTGGAAGTATGCATATGCCATGTGTGAATAACTTATTTTGACAATTTTGTTGTCAAAAAAAAAAAAAAAGAATTTCTTAATTTTCCCAAGAATTGTGGGAAAAAATTACAACTTAAAGAAACTCACCATGCCTCTTACTAAATACCTTGGACTGTCTACTTTCCAAAAAGGGGTAATTTGGGGGGTATTTGTACAGTCCTGACATTTCAGGGCCTCAAGAAATGAAATGAGATAGGCAATCAGTACATCGGGAGTGATCAATTTTTAATGATTTGCACCATAGCTTGTAGACTCTATAACTTTCACACCGACCAAATAATATACACTAATTTGGGTTATTTTTACCAAAGATATGTAGCAGTATAAATTTTGGCTCAACTTCCCTGTATTGAAGTGGTTAATACATCAATCCATAATTCACTCTCACGAAAACTCTCACCTTCCTACTGCAACTCCCACCTCATTGGCCTACCTCTACATAGACATACAGTTTCATATCACTTCTTCAGTCAGAAATACTGCTTCTAGACTTACCAACCTTTCAACCATTCAGCTCCCTCTACCCCTCTCTACCATTCCCTCCACTAGCTACTGCTTGCCCAACATTTATTTGTTTCAAAATCCTAACAAAAACATACAAAGCAATCCACAGCTCTGCCCCAAACTACATCACATACCTTGTTTCCAAATATCACTCAAAACTGTTTTTTTTCGCCTTTCCAAGACCTCCTGTTCTCCAGCTCCCTCGTCACCTCCTCTAATGCTTGCCTCCAGGACTACTTCAAAACCTCTCCCATACACTGGAGCTCTCTATCTCAAATGGTTCTGCTATCTCCTACTTTACATTATACCTACATCATCTCTTCAGGGATGTCTATCCCTATCAACTCATCCCCAGACAGTTATTATTTTTTATATCACTTGCCTCCCTTTTATTGTAAGCTCTCATGTGCAGAGCTCTCCAAACCTTGTTTTAAATTGTATTGTAACTGTACTGTCTTGCTTTATATTGTAAAGAATTGTGTAAACTGTTGGTGCTATATAAATCCTGAATAATATTAATTTTAATCGGCCAAAACATGGAAAGGGACAATTTGAGGTTTATAGTATAAGAAGTTACTTTTTGAGCTGAAAGAATATTCAGGATGAATTGAAATACATTGCACTTTACAGTAACAGTGAGCATGTTTATAGGTTTCCTTTTCCAGCTCAATATGGTCTAAAACATGTAAGAAAGCACCCTTTATGAAAATGTATATTATTTTTACCTCAAACCATCCATTTCTTCCATATCATCGATAGTTATCATTCCATCTCCAAGGAAAATATACAAGAAGCCATCTGGACCAAACAAAAGCTGTCCTCCCAGGTGTTTTCTGTGTAACTCAGCTACTTCGAGAAACATCCTCTCTGTCCTCACATCAACTTGACTGGGGTTCTTCCTGTTTTCAATGATGAATAAAAAAAACACTGAATGCATACAATTTATTTTTTTTTATTTTTAATTGTTGGCACACTTTTACACATGTGTTTTTTTTAATATCTATTGATCTTTTAACATACATTGAATATACCCACAGTATGATAATAACAATGCAACATAGCTGAAAAAGTGTTTGGAATGTCAATGTGGTTTTCCTTGTCCTCTCCCGAAATCCTGTTTCCAGGCTTCACATCCAGTCCACTTCACCTTTTAAATGTTTCTTGTTTTCTAACTTTAAAGATAAGATGTTTTCCAGCCACCCAAAAACAGAAAGGCTGGCACACAAAGCACATGAGATTGGACCCCATACTACTGTGATCATGTGCTCTCTGCTGTGTGGACAGTAGACTATACACCACTAAACAATGGATTAACACCTTGCATAGTGAAAATACAACCAGTTTTGTATGTTGTTAATGCACAATATGGAAATGTCTTTGTGGGAGTTGATGCTTGTTTTTATATGCATTAATGTACACTCTCATTTTGTTGCCTGAAAAAAATAACCTGCGTCCACTGGTCATATGGTAAAAAGTGCATTATCATTAATATCAATCCGAGTGGCATACTAATTCAATAAAATGCATGCTAGAAGCAATTTCTTTAAAGTACATGTAAACCCAAAAGCAGTGTGTATCATATACAATTGCAAATTAAAAAAAAATACTATTTCAACCTATCTCTTGTTCTTTGTTGCATCTCAATGTTGCAGGTCTCCCGTAGCCCCTTTGCAGACACTTCCTGTTTACACATACTCCAGTGATGCCTACATGCAGATGGTGACAGCAATGGGCCATGCCCGTGCAATGTGTATTTAAATTACTGCTTCTTGTCTCCATGGAAGGCTTGTGTGTCAACGCAGAAGCACAATTGGAAGAAAGGGACAGAGTTGCCTCCCTATAAAAGTAAATGTCTGAACAAGGACATTCATAGCAGGACCACCAGGTATTAATTTAAAGTGGTGTTGCCACCAAAAACAAAAATTAGGCTCAAAAATCATTAAAAAAAAGAAAAAAAAAATAATTGGAAAAAAATAATTTTTTTTACTCACCTCTAAATGCCTGTTGCTAGGGGGTCCCTCGTAGTCTGCCACCTTCATTGCCCAGGCAATGACATCACTTCCCGTAGGCGCCGCACAGTCATCTGGGACCTGTCATGCGCTGCTTGCGCATGCGCAGTGGGTGCCCGGCTGTGAAGCCACAGCCGGGTGCCCACATTAAGAATGCCAGCGCCGCGAGCGGAGCGGGGAACGAGGGGGGGTCTCGTTCCCCCGCATCGCTGGACCCCGGGGCAGGTAAGTGTCCGATTATTAAAAGTCAGCAGCTGCTGTATTTGTAGCTGCTGACTTTAAATTTTTTTTTTTTATGGGCACACCTCTTTAAGGAGTATTGAAAATTGCAATGAAAAATTATTTAGCCGTGTGACAGTGAGTTTTACATATAGGCTACAAGAAAATGGCGCCTGTCCACACTCAGAACCAGCACACTGTAAACTTGTTAGTAAACCTAAATAAATGAAAATGGCTTCAGCTCTCGTTCCCCACCCATGGAGGAATACTCTGACTCGTTTCACTCATGGGGGCTTAATAGAAGAGGCCTCTACTATTAAGCCCCACTGGGGCATAATGCCTTACAAGATTTCTTCATGGATAGGGAGGGAATAAGCGCGGAATCCATTTACATTTATTTAGCTTGACTAACATGTTTACAATGTGCCAGTTCTGAGTGTGGACAGGCTTAATTTTCTTGCAGCCCACACAGAGCTTGACAAGCAAGCATCTATCCCGACCAGCACCAGTCATCAATGTAACCAGTGTGTTGGAGACATTACTCACTTAGGCCTCTATCCGTTTCTTTATTTTTATGGCCACATAGATTTGCATATACTTTAATGCACTGCAGGGATATGAATGGGCCTAATTTGGATAATTGTTATATGACTGCACTGCACTGCACTGCACTTAGATGTGAACAGTTTCCAAATCTACATCATAATGAGAAAGCATGGAGACCAGTGGAGTTACGCAACTTGCATGTATATTCATCACACACAGGACATAGACTCATTGGGGGTTATTTACGAAAGGCAAATCCACTTTGCACTACAAGTGCACTTGGAAGTACAGTCACTGTAAATCTGAGGGGGACATGCAAGGAAAAAAACCCATACTTTTAGCTTGCACGTGATTGGATGATAAAATCAGCAGAGCTTTCCCTCATTTCAGATCTACCCCTCAGACTTACAGCGACTGCACTTCCAAGTGCACTTGTAGTGCAAAGTCGATTTGCCTTTCTTAAATAACCCCCCTTATGACCCAAACAAAACCAGGTAATGTAAGATGGCTTCAGCTCTGCTCTACAGCCGCAGGAAATGTCCCTCAGACACATTCGCCCCAAGTAGGGGTTCCTGCACCATTTTTGTAAAGGACAGTAAGGAAAAAGGAAAAAAAAATAGAAAAAGCAGGAAAACTGGTTAGGTCTCCCTTTTAAAATAAAAGGTCCCATAAGTATACATTAAGGCTTGGTTCACACTTGTGCGATGCGGGAACCCTGCGAATCGCACCCGACTCGCACGGCAGTTCACACTGCCATATGCAAACTGCTGGGAGTGTCAATACGTTGTTAACGACATCCCCATTTCAGCTCGCATATCACACTGCAAACTCACAGTTCGGACATGAATCGGATTGCATGGGTGTGAACATCCATGCGATACGATTCTGGTGCGGAACAAAAAAAGGGTCCTGTGCGAGTTTGTTCCGAATGCGATGCAATATCAGCCATACTATCTGTATGGCTGAAATCGCATCGCACAGCTTATCAGAAGTCATTATGATTGAAATATAGCTGGTATTGTGGGGGGGGGGGGGAGAACATTTTGTGCATATACAGTAGCTGATTTTCTGACTGTTAACTCTGCAGATGCAGACCACCAACTGCCTCTTCTAAAACTTTAGCATGCAATGTCAAAGATTTCATTCACATTTGTGCACAGGTAAGAGCAGTTTGTAGTGGATATTCACTGCCTTCATGAATAAAAAGTGGTAGATGTGGTACCTAGACACCGTATATTCCACAACTCGAAGAATGTGGTCGTGAGGTCCGCTGGCCCAGCGCTCTTGGTTGGTGGTGTACGACACATACAGCTTTCCATTTTTCTTATAATTGGGATGGAATGCAAGGCCTAGCAGTCCCCTTTCATCTCCTCCCTGCAGTCAAACGAGAAACACAAAGAATTGTAAAGTTAATTATGTGCTTTATTGTGTTTCAGTTGGAACCCAAAAAAAAAAGTCTCTTTCTTTCTATCAGTTATTCTGTGCCCAAACCTCTTTCTTTTTTTTTTTCCGTGACTACCGCACATAAACAGATTATAAAACATTTCACTTTGGGGGCTATTTAAGAGTTTGGACAAGACAATTGTCTGGTGTGGTTATCTAGCTCTCTGGCTCGTTTGCTACTTTTGTGCAGTGATTTGTGTGTGTAATCTTTTGGTAGCCATGAAGACAAGTCTAAGTGCTGTGAGGAATTCTTAGCTGTGTTACTAGGTTGCTCATAGTTGCTTGTAGGAAAATCAAGAAAAAAAAAGTTAATAATGTTTAATCCAAATATGCAAAACTGAAGGGAAAAAAAAGCACTTATGGCTGCCAAGTTCCACTGTCTTGGCAAAATGTTTTGAAAACATTCAAATTTCTAGTGTAATATGTAAACCTTTGTTTTACCCTGGGGGCAGCTACATCACTTGTCACTACTTTGGTGGTCTACTCATCATAGCTCACTGTAGGTAATAACCTGCTATCTCTGACTCCTGCATAGTGTTCAGAGCTGGACATGTGGTCAACACTAGCTGAGGCATTTTCTTGACATAAATGAAAGCAAATTAAATATACCGAAAGCTGCTACAAGCCTTTGCCCACTGCCAAAGTATCACATTGACTTTTCTCTACAAACAAAAACATTTAAATAACTGTTGCACCTAAAACAGGCTTATTGGTTTTTAGTAGAGATCATGGAGAGTTTAAAACCCTCACTAAATGTTAAATTAATTGTAAACCCTCGCTTATTTTTAAATAAAAATAACAAACATGCCTATACTTACCTGCTCTGTGCAATGGTTTTGCACAGAGCAGCCCGATCCTCTTCTTCTGGGGTGCCCCGTCTGCGCTCCAAGCCCCTCCTCTTCATTGGGTACCCCCACGAAAAGCTGCTTTACCTCTATAAATTATACAGAGACGAATGACACAAGTAGTTCGACTGAACAAACTGAGCTAAGCAATTTTAAGCTTTGTACGCACGATAAGAATATCAGACGAATGATCCTCCATTTTGTTTTTTGCATGTTAGTCTAATATCGAAAATGAAAAGGTTACCTAAGTTACAAAAATTCTCTCTACACCTTCGGAAGTGATGTATTGTGTTGTATTGTATTGTAATGTATTCTGTCGTTTCTGAGGATGCGTGGTCTTGGTCTTCCGTTTTTTTTTTTGTTGGATAAATACTGTACTGATGAAACTAATATCGTACAAGTGTGTTAGTCCCTTCAGATAAATTTTCATGAACTATCATGATCAATTCTCGAAAAAGCTGTGTACGAACGATCAGATTATTGTACGATCACTTCAAAAGCGGTATTTTTTGTCCAATTTTCTGATTGTGTGGAATAGGCATTAGTGATGTGGCTGGACCTGCCTGCTAGGGTCCCAGAGAGAAATGAAGACTTAACAGGGGATAGAATTCTGTCCACACCACACAAAAATAATAAATAAACCTGATTTAGTTGGCACTACTTTATTACAGATGAAATCATCTGCATCATAGATCATGCACTAGTCGAGTAAAGTCTGTGCTCCCGATCTGCATATTTGATCCTTGGTCAGTAGTACCTCATAAGGGACTTAAGCTACCAGATCAGTATGACATCCAGACAAGTATAATTTTCAGGAGAGGTATACAATGGTAGCCTCTCATCACAGGTGTCTGAAAACGTATACCATACTTAGAAATAAAATTACATTTGCTAAAATAGGTAGAAGAAATAGTGCTATAAAACACAGAGAAATGTTTCATTTCTAAAATGGTCTTCATATCAATTTTTTTTAATTTTCATCATATAAATCTGTGCTTATAATAATTACACAACAACTTTGAGCTGGGAACATTTAATAAATGGACACTCCTGAGTCACAGACCCAGAATACTGACTCATGTAATCTTTGTCTCCCTAGTAACCCTGCAAGTGAAAATATTTCTTTCCTGGCTAAGCATGCCTTGAAAGCATTTCCAGAATGCATGACACTCAATCCCTTGTTAGTGGAGAAGAAAAAACTCCAGCTCACAAATATTAGAGCCACTGGTGCTTTGATAAGAATCTGGCACCATGTCCAGTCGTAGATTAGAATGGCACGTTCTGTCTAATGAATGCAATAACAAACATCCAAAATATCCAAAGACTTACATGAGGAGTCAGATACATTTTAGAATGGGATACCTCAGAAAGTCTTGGAAGAGATGTCGGACATTACCGTCATTTTCAGCATGCAGGAGGAAAGTTATAATTTCAACTATTATATAGTACTTAGGAAATTCTACTCTTATCCAAGACAACAGGCTTTAGGAACCCTATGAAGTGTTCAGCG
Organism: Lithobates sylvaticus; assembly: GCA_028564925.1. NCBI lineage: Eukaryota > Metazoa > Chordata > Amphibia > Anura > Ranidae > Lithobates > Lithobates sylvaticus. Next base: position 586,597,672 of record CM053026.1, on the reverse strand, counting down.
TTTACATTTTTTAAATAGAATACTAAGCCTAAAATACATGTCAAAGGAAACTGAAAAAAATGTAAATTTAAGGATTTATGGCACTTAAAATGCTTCAGACAAACTTGCAACGAGCTTCCTCTAAGCCCACAGAAAAGTGAGATTTCACCTCAGTACAGGTGGGCAGGATTAATATAAAATACAATGAACTGTGGCTTTTAATTATCTCTATATAAACCACAACATTGTGTAAAGGTGCAATATGGACATTAATTTGAGCATTTTATACATGAACACAAGGCCTTAATATTGTTTCAATGACTTCTAATGCTAATCCCCTTATGTAGAAGCAATACCCATATTTTACCCATACATGGCACAGCAACAAGTTCACTTCTTTAATGTTGACTTCCCCGGTGTATTTCATTGGCCAATAACAGTAGGTCTGCGCTCAGACAAAAAATGGGTTTCTTTGAGTATGTACTTGAATTTTGGGAAAATGTAGAAATAGTTTCTGGATCATATGTAAATATCCAATTCTGAATTCAACAAATCTGGTTCATCATCAATGCGTTGCAAAAGATCCAAACACAAGAAGACGGGATTGGGGTTTTTAGAGCACTGGGCTTACTTTTTATTGGGTGAAACCTATATGCTAAAGATGGTTTGCACCTAAATGAAAGGGGGTCTAGTGTTCTGGGGGAGAGGTTTATCAGAAGGCTGGGGGAGTATTTAAATTAGGATTGTGGAGGGAGGGTGAGTAAAATTATATTGGGTCAGACAGGGGTCAGCCCCTATTGGTGGGTGGAATGGGGAAAGATGGGGGGAGGCCTATGGCAGATAATATGAAGGTTCCTATGATACATATAACAATTGAAAATTATATTATTTGTAATAAAATAAAAAATATGCAACATACATTTGCACAATGTGACAATGAATTAAAGTGTTTGTTCACCAATGCCAGAAGTCTGCCAAGCTAAATAGGTGCATGAGGAGAACTATGATCTAATTGGTACATTAGATGTGCGTACTACAAAATGTATCATTGGCGTTTGTTATAGACCTCCCAGTGTTAATGAGGAGGCGAAAACTCAGCTCCTTGCACAGATAGAAAGGGCTGCAAGGGCTGGGACAGTTATAATAATGGGGGATTTTAACTACCCAGAAATTGACTGGAGTAATGACACTGCTGGGACAGTTAAAGGGCAAAAATGCATAAACCTATTACAAGACAATTTTATGGTCCAGTTTATTGAGGCCCCCGACTAGGAATGAAGCTCTGCTGGACCTGGTAATCTCCAACCATGCAGAGCTTATTACCAATATTCATATAAAAGAACACCTGGGTAGCAGTGACCATAACATTATTTCATTTAATGTTAGCTGTAAGCAACCAACAAAAACTGGAAAGATAAAAGCACTTAACTTTAAGAGAGCAAATTTTCCAAGGATGAGGGTTGCTCTCCGGGAGGGAATATTGGCATCAATGGACACAGAACAGAAATGGGAATTCTTCAAAAAGACTGTATGCAAACTCACTGCAAAGTATATTCCCATGGGCAGAATGTTATAAAAAATAAGAAAAGAGCTTTTAAAAAATATAAAAATGAAGGAACACTATCATTGTTTAAATGCTACAAAGAAAATAACAGAATATGTAAAAAGGAAATCAAGGATGCAAAAATTCAAAATGAACGACAGACTGCAAAAGACAGGACAAACCCTCTATATTCAAATATATTAATAGTAAAAAGGTCAGGTTTAAGCATGTGGGCCCTTTACACAATAATCTAGAGTGGGTGACTAGGGACAAAGAGAAGTCAAATTTATGAAATATTTTCTTCAGCTCTGTGTATACAAAGGTGCACGGGGGAGCTCATGTGCATAATGGGGGTGGTAGTGACACAGCCCCAAATGATCCACAATGGCTCAAAAGTGAGATGGTTCAGAAATATTTAGATAGAATAAGGGAGGATAAAGCACCTGGACCAGATGGCATCCACCCAGGGATCCTAAAATGATTAAGCTCTGTCATTTCAAGGCCATTGTTTCTAATATTTAGGGACTAGTTAATGACTGAAATGGTACCACTGGATTGGCGCAGGGCCAATGTGGTGCCCATATTTAAAAAGGGATCAAAATCTTTACTAAGTAACTATAGACCTGTTAGTTTAACCTTTATAGTCTGGAGGATATTGGAGAGTTTAATAAAAGACCACATAGACGAGTTCTTGCTGGAAAAAAAGATTTTAAGCAACAGACAGCATGGATTCATGAAAGACAGAAGTTGTCAAACAAACCTGATTTCCTTTTATTAGGAGGTAAGTAAAACCTAGGACAGAGGGTGGCTGTGGATGTGGTATACTACAAAAGCATTTGACACAGTTCCCCAAACGTGGCTAATGTGTAAAGTAAAATCTACAGGCTTGGAAGCATCAATTTGTAAATGGATAGAAAACTGGCTAAAAGACAGAATTCAGAGAGTAGTGTTTAATGATTCTTACTCTGAATGGTCTAAGGTTATCAGTAGTGTACCCCAAGGTTCAGTGCTGGAACCCTTGCTTTTTAATATCTTTATAAATGATATAGGGTCTGGGATTAAAAGTAACAATCTTTGCAGATGACACCAAGCTATGCAGTGGAATAATGTCCTTACAGGATGTCTCCAATTTACAAGCCGACTTCAATGCACTGTCTAATTCAGCAACTAAGTGGCAAAGGAGGTTTAATGTTGATAAATGTAAAGTTATGCATTTGGGGGCTAAGAATATGCATGCATTATACATACTAGGGGGAGTACAACTGGGGGAATCAATGGTGGAGAAGGATCTGGGGGTTTTGGTAGATCACAAGTTCAATAATAGCATGCAATGCCAAGCTGCGGTTTCCAAAGCGAGCAAAGTCCTTTCTTGTATTAAGAGAGGTATGGACTCCAGAGAGAGATATCATTTTTCCCCTGTACAAATCATTAGTAAGACCTCATCTGGAATATGCAGTTCCGTTTTGGGCACCAGTTCTCAAAAAGAACATCAGAGAACTGGAGAAAATGCAGAGAAGGGCAACCAAACTGATAAGAGGCATGGAGGAACTCAGGTATGAGGAAAGATTAGAAGAAATTAATTTATTCTTTCTTGAGCAGAGGAGATTAAGGGGGATATGATCAACATGTAAAAATGCATAAGTGGTCCATATAGTGAACTTAGTGTTGAGTTATTCACTTTAAGGTCATCACAGAGGACAAGGGGGCAATCTTTGCGTCTAGAGGAAAAAAGATTTAAACTCCAAATACAGAAAGGTTTCTTCACAGTAAGAGCTGTGAAAATGGACTCCCTCCAGAGGTAGTTCTGGCAAGCTCAGTAGATTATTTCCTAACATACATAATATAACTGGGTACTAACATTTATAGGTAAATCCAGGGAAAATCTGATTGCCTCTCGGGGGATCAGGAAGGAATTTTATCCCCATGCTGTAGCAAATTGGATCATGCTTTGCTGGGGTTTTTCACCTTCCTCTGGATCAACTGTGGGTGATGGATTGTGTATGTGGGATTGTATTATTATAGTTATTTTTTTTTTTTTTGTTTGGTTGAACTAGATGGACTTGTTTCTTTTTTAAACCTGACTAACTATGTAACTCTTTGTGACATTCTTTTTGTTCTAGATGTTAACTTCACTGCACTCCAACATTTTCTAACTAAGGGTAAGAAAACGTCAATAGTTGAATATGCGCCCACTCGTACTGAGGGAAGCATGGTTATATATTTACATAGTTAGTCAGGTTGAAAAAAGACACCAGTCTACACCAACATGTGGATCCAGAGGAAGGCAAAAAACCCCAGCAAAGCATGCTCCAATTTGCTACAGCAGGGGAAAAAATTCCTTCCTGATACCCCGAGAGGTACTTATCATTCTTTTTGTTCTAGATATTAACTTCACTGCACTCCAACATTTTCCTAGGACATTCCTAGGATTTGGCAGCCGCCCTCTACTAAAAAAAATCAAAACATGTAGTATCATTGCATCTTAAAGTGTCCAAAAGTAATTAATTATACATACAGTGCCTTGAAAAAGTTTTCATACCCCTTGAAATATTTCCACATTTTGTCAAGTTACAACCAAAAACTTAAATGTATTTTATTGGTATGTTATGTGATAGACCAACAGAAAGTGGCACATATTTGTGAAGTGGAAGGAAAATGATAAATGTTTTTCAAAATTGTATACAAATAATGTCTAAAAAGTGTGGCGTGCATTTGTATTCAGCCCCCTTTACTCTGATACCCATAACTAAAATAGTGGAACCAATTGTCTTCAGAAGTCACCTAATTAGTAAATAAAGTCCACCTATGAGTAATTTAATCTCAGTATAAATACAGCTGTTCTGTTAAGCCCTCAGAGGTTTGATAGAGAACCTTAGTGAACAAACAGCATCATCAAGGCCAAGGAACACACCAGACAGGTCAGGGATAAAAATATGGAGAAGTTTAAAGCAGGGTTAGGTTATAAAAAAATATCCCAAGCTTTGAACATTTCATGGAGCACTGTTTAATCCATCATCCAAATATGGAGTATGGCACAACTGCAAACCTACCAAGACATGGCTGTCCACCTAAACTGATAGGCTGGGCAAGGAGAGCATTAATCACAAAAGTAGCCACGAGACCCATGGTATTTCTGGAGAAGCTGCAGAGATCCACAGCTCAGGTGGGAGAATCTATCAACAGGACAACTATTAGTCAGCACTTCACAAATCTGGCCTTTATGGAAGAGTGGCAAGAAGAAAGCCATTGTTGAAAGAAAGCCATAAGAAGTCCCGTTTGCAGTTTGTGAGAAGCCATGTGGGGAACACAGAAAACATGTGGAAGAAGGTGCTCTGGTCAGATGAGACAGAAATTTTACTTTTTGGCCTAAAAACAAAACACTACGTGTGGCAGAAAGCTAACACTGCACATCACCCTGAACACACCATCCCCACGGTAAAAAATGATGGTGGCAGCATCATGTTGTGGGGATGCTTTTCTTCAGCTGGGACAGAGAAGCTGGGCAGAAGTGATGGGAAGATGGATAGAGCCAAATACAGGGCCATCTTAGAAGAAAAACTGTTCGAGTCTGCAAAAGACTTGAGACTGGGGTGGAGGTTCACCTTCCAGCAGGACAACAACCCTAAACATACAGCCAGAGCTACAATGGAATGGTTTAGATCAAAGCACATCCATGTGTTAGAATGGCCCAGTCAAAGTCCAGACCTAAATCCAATTAAGAATCTGTGGCAAGACTAGAAAATTGCTGTTCACAGACGCTCTGCATCCAATCTGACAAAGCTTGAGCTTTTTTGTAAAGAGGAATGGGGAAAAATGTCACTCTAGATATGCAAAGCTGGTTCGAAACATACCCAAAAATACTTGCAGCTGAATTTGCAGTGAAAGGTGGTTCTACAAAGTATTGACTCAGGGGGGCTGAATACAAATGAATGCTACACTTTTCACATATTTATTTGTAAAAAATTTTGGAAAACACTTATAATTTTTCTTCCACTTCACAATTATGTGCAACTTTGTGTTGGTCTATCACATAAAATCCCCCAAAAATACATATACGTTTTTGGTTGTAACATGACAAAATGTGGAAAATGTTAAGGGGTATGAATACTTTTTCAAGGCACTATATACATATAAATACATAAAGCATCTGTTTCCAAGCCAAACCAGAGAATGTTACTACTACTCCGCTCAAGCTTTCAGCTACAGCTACAGACTCATCAACCAGTTGTGGACACTTTTAAAATACTGAATTTCCTGCTATTTTAACTAGATGAACAATCAGTAAAAATGGCTCATTGCTCTTGCCAAACGGAAGACAAGGATAAACGTGACTTCATTTGTTTTTGTTTTAATTCAAACCTTTATTTGTACAAAGATTTGTTTCTACAAACTGTGACTAATGAAATGGTCATGCAGCTAAAAGAATTATCCTCACGTCATTATAATGAAACATAAATCCAGTAACCCCGACTTGTAACTTGCTAGTCTTTGGATTTGCTACTGACATTCTATATTTGTTACAATAAATCTAAATAAGAACTCAAACTGACCTTCTTCGAGAACAAACATTAAACAGTTTAGAAGGCTAAGTACTCCCTTTCCCAATTGTGTTTTAGACCACCAAGAAACAATCATAAATTTTAAGATATATGAGTTTTCTATCATGTTTCTGCCCCTGCGGAGTTCTGCAACAGATTGTTTTGACTCCTGGGTCAAAAGACAAAAATACTGCACACAACATAGATAATCTGCATTCTTTTTTTTCCTGCAAGCTACAATGTTCAACTGGCCATAAAACAGATACAATAGTAACAGCTTGTTCATAAGTTGAAGTATAGGGTGCAAACTGTAGTGACCCATAGCAACAGAAAAAAATATCTTTCTTTTATCTGTTTCTCTCACAGCTTGTTAAGAACCATTATAGTAGTTGCAGGATGCCAGATTTTACTAGCAGGCACACCCATTTGTGGGGGTTATTTCTCCAAAAATGTCCCATTAAAGTGGACCTGTCAGTTGGTATGAATAAATTCCTGACATACAATACACAATACACAGCAACAGCACAGATATTTCTATAAAAATCTTTTACGGTTTCAAAGCAGTCTTGGACTCCAGCCAAGTGACTGTGCCTGGGCCAAAACTAGGAATATGGCAAAAATGATGTCATCAGTATACCGCAGGCAGGAGGAAGCATTTCCTTATTCTTCCTCTTGCTCTGCAATCACTCTGCCTGTACATTGTAACTTGTTGCAAGTCAGAAGATGGTGGAGACTGTGGTGGGGGGACAGGAGGGAAATAATCTGCCTAAACAGCAGCCAATAAATGCACAGGCACCGGAATTAACATCATTGTGTCATTTCTGGGCTAAGAAGTCTTGTAAGTAGATGCTGACCCTGGATGCCTGAAGAAAGATGGTACAGTCCTTTTGGAGAGAAAAGCATATTAAACAGATGTCGGGGAGTACAGTAATCTCTATGAGAGGTAATAAAATGTTAAACTTATACATTACTTAGAATACATGTACCATACACCTAACATGAACAAAATATAATTGATGCTAGGTCCATTTAAATAGTAACTGTAGCCTATTCAGGTGCATACTGTATATAAAAAAAGGTGCATTTAGATCTACCTTAATAGTACTAAAAGGATTTCCCTAATAAGTTGCTACTGGCAAAAGAAAACTTTGCAGGCACTACAGGGCTGTCTGTGGGGGGAACAGCAGTACTCCTGTACCAGGCCGGGGCCTCATCAAGCCAGCAGGGTGCTGAGGATCAGAAGAGTCTCCCTGTGGGTTTCCTCTCTGATACTTTCTTCTGCACAGACACTAGCAGAGTCAGTCTTAGAGACTCTGTATGACTGATTTTGCTTTTCAGCAATATGAGGGCCTCAAAAGCACAGAAAAGCAGACCAGGGCAATGGTGGCAATAATGTCAGCTTGACATCATCACCCACACTCACACAAATATTGCTTATCTACTCTTCTGTGTTTCCAAGTTCCTGTTCATTGCATCAGCACTTGCACAGAACAGAGGGGTGGAAATGGGGGGGGGGGGGGGGTAGGCGGGTGTTTTTCCCTAGTAGGTAGGCTGTACGGGCCCCATAATTTTTATTGGAGGCCCTGAAGCACTATCCCAATGTGACCCATTGTAGATTTAAATTATCTTGGTGTCAATGGATAAAATATAACATACTTTTGCATGTCTACCCCCAAACCCTATAAATGAAACCAACATGTCAGCCAATTCAAGCAAAATAAAGCTGAGGAAAATAAAATAAAATGCACTAATTTCCTTCTTTTTACAAGCTTAAAATATAAGTATCATCTTTGAACCCAGGATTTCACATTATCTGCAAATTAAAAGCATTTGGTAAATTGCAGTTTAAGTCTGTACTATCGATTTATTAACAAAATTGGTCTAAAAAAGTTAACAGAACATAGACGCAGTTTGCATATCTTGGAACACTGGTTTTAACAGTTCCAGACTTGAGTTTTGAAGAAAAAGCTATTAAAAACTAGTCATAGGTATGATGTCATTCTCATAAGGTCTTAAAAAAAGCCCAAAAGTACAAATAATATTTGTAATGTGCGACTTCATCCATGCAGCTTTCCATGTCTCACTCTTGGATAATATTTAGTGGTCTTTCCTGTTTGTTAAATGAACACCTTCTAGGTTGGAAAAGATTTCTTGAGTGAGATGTCTAAGAAGTTTAGCTATTTTGTGCCTCCATAAAACAGGCCTCACATGTTTGATGGGATGATGAAAAATCCTATGGAGCCGACCTGAATGAAACAACATAAGGGCACTTTTCAGTGGCTCTTGCAGATTACCCCTGTTCATTCTCTCAGTGGCACGTGGATTACATAATCAACCTTGCCTTGATCCCTCCTCCCCGTGCAGGCATCAGCACACACAATCACAAAAATCACATGCCGACTCCTGCAACTAATAAAAACCAGCTACGAAAATAGGGTAATCTTCAGAGAAGCATTACATAGTGCAGTAATAATTTTGTCAATTAAATCATGACTGAGTCACACCTTTTTATTTTTGGTGGCCAAGCAGTTTTATTACACACAGGCTTTACATCTAGAGAATAAGACAGCTCAGAAAATAAAAAAAAATACACATATCATAGTGACATTTCTTCTTAAATTAGAGAAAAGTTTCTTTAAAAAATAAATAAAAATACTCTTAGCATTTAAACTATAGTCTTCAGCTCAAAGTGAACCTGTGTTTTGCTCATACAGGGCAAAGTAACAGGTTCATTTAGTTTCCCCCTTCCCAGCTCCACATAATCACCTTCCCTCCCTCTCCCACGGTTCCAAGTAGTAACTAGGAGTGAGGAGAGAAAGTCCTATGAGTTCAGAGTCATGACTTAAAGCTTAAATTGGGCAGTGGACCCCCCCATTCTGCACCCATGTGACAGTTAGGTACTGCATAGGCAATAGAACAGATTCACATTAAAGTCAAATCATTTTCATTTTGCATAGAGTAAGGAAGGTTTAGCCCTGTTTTTTCACCGACATGTTTACCTTCTTATTGTGTTGCCAGGACTCAAAATGAGAAAGGGTTCAAATTCCCTGTTATTGTTTTCTTTTTTGCTACAGTATTTATGTCACACTGGGGAGACTCCCTATTACTTTCTGTGCTGTAGAGACATCAGGAAGTTAAAGCGGAGTTCCGCCATTTTTTTTTTTAAAAGTCAGCATCTACAAATACTGCAGCTGCTGACTTTTAAAATATGGACACTTACCTGTCCAGGGCGCCCGCGATGTCGGCACCCGAAACTGATCTGTCCCTCGGCTGTCGGGTGCTGCTACCACCAGCCCCGGTAAGGGAATCAGGAAGTGAAGCCTTGCGGCTTCACTTCCGGGTTCCCTACTGTGCATGCGCGACTCGCGCTGCACTATCCCACTGGTCCCTGCTGTTTTCTGCGACCCATGTGTATCCCAGAATACAGCGGGGGGGGGGAGAAGGGAAGTGGCGTAGATACCCGCGGGTGGCATGGGCTTTATTCGAAACAAGTATACATAACAGAAGTTACAAACATGTCAGTTTTTTTGCCATCTGTGTCCCATTATGAAGATTGCGCTCACTTCCTATTCTATAGCCAAAACAGGAAGTGAGAGGAAAGCCGGACAAAATTACAAAATTAGACAAACCTTGGTTGTCACCAGGGACCTAATGATAAACAGGAAAAAAAAGAGGTGACTCTCCCTAAAGGGGACACAGACAGCAATAAAAATTTGACAGAGGTTATATTCCCCTTTCACTATCTAAAATTAAAAAATATATATTTTAGTTATACTTTGTAACAATTGTAACTAGAACAAACCAAGGACATGCGGTGAGGTCAGTGGCTGATGAGGCACTGGCTAGTATCAGAGCCAGATACGCACAGGTTACATACGCCGGGAAAGTTAGAGCGAGAACAATAATTATAGCACTAGACATCCTCTGTAACACTAAACATGTAACCTGTAAAAAAATTTAAAGCGTCTCCTATGGAGATTTTAAAGTACTGAAGTTTGGTGCCATTCCACAAGTGTGAGCAATTTTAAAGTGTGACATGTTAGATACCTATTTACTCAGCGTATCATCATCTTTCACATTATACAAAAAAATCAGGCTACCTTTAGTGGGGGGGGGGGGGGGGTTTATTCTTATTCTTTTTATTAAACTTGTTTGAAAAATTGCTGCGCAAATACTGTGTAAAATAAAAAGTTGCAACGACCACCATTTTATTCCCTAGGGTCTCTGCTAAAAATATATATATATATATATATATATATATATATATATATATATATATATATATAAGAGGGCTGGGCTGGAAGTGAGCATTTGTCTGTACGACACATGCCCCCTTCTATGATACTGCAGTGAGAGGAGAGCCTTTACTGCAGCATTTTTATTGGACAGCTTAGACCAATGGTGTTTTACCATTGGTCCAAGGCTCCAAGCTGCCATTGAATTCTGTGCCAGCTTGTATTTAAATTGGCCGCTCTGTATGTAGCCTCTGACTGGCTGCATAAGGAGTCCCATATCCCTGGAACCATAGGTGGCAGGGGCCCCAGTGGTGGGGTAGGACTTTGGCTACCTACCCCCAAAATTTGGGGTCTATGTGACCCTAGGTCGCTAAGCTACGACCTTCGAAGCTCGATCGTTTATTTTGTTTTTTTTTATGTTCATGGCAGGTGAGGCAAAGCCTTACCTGCCTCCCCTGACTGCACGTCCCTGGAACAAACTGATATTGAATTTACTTTGATCCAACTGACAAAGTTGATAATCCTTCCCTACTATTTCCAAAACTAAAAGAAAAAGAGAATACTTTAAAAAACTTCCCATGGCAAACAATTGCTTGCCTTTACGTATTTTTCTGTTAGTAGAATAATTTATCTGTGTTAGTAGTCTAATTTATCTGTGTTAGTAGAATAACAGCTATGCACTCTCTATTTTAATCTTTACGTTTCACAGACACTTTATTTTGCTGTATTTTTTGAAAACAATTAAATTGTATAATTGTATAATTAATTGTATATCTAATATGGCATTGGTATTTATGCCATTCATTTTTAGAAAGCACTGAAAAGAACAATACTGTATGCAATTACAACATAAAATTGGCATACACCACGGACATACCTAGCACTTGAAACAGTCAATCTCTAGGTTCTAAATGAATGACATTGCAAAAGGTCATGATTTTGAAATGGCACAAGAATAAAGGACATGTGCCTTAACAACTGGTAAGGGCTCCAAAAGCTAAGAGGAAGGTGTTTTGTGCTACTGTTTTTGGCAGTGGGCTTCCAGGTATAATACAATGGCCCAGGTATTGCTGTAAGCTGGGGTGGGACTTATTTTTTTAACCAGGAACACCTCAAAGGAGCCTCCTGAGGGGACAAATGAGAGTGTAATTTACATTTTTTTTCCAGCTTCACAAAAGGGGAATACAGAAACATAGGAAACCATTTATCCTCTCATTTTCATTTATCACATTAGATTGCATTTTTAATGATGGCTATCCCTTATCAAATGGAAAAAATACAGTTTGTGAAACATAAATCAAGTTGTCAAGCAGCTACAAATGGACCATGATACTGCTACAGTTTTATACTTTGTAAGTCAATAATTCAAGTAAGTAATATTCAGTACAACTTCAAATCATGGCATGTTTAGTTCTATAACACCTGCTACAAATGTTGACCTAAAATAAAAGTAAATATATAAGTAGACCCCCTCAGGGTGGTACCGAGGGTGCACACTAAGGTGTATTTTGTGCCATGTCCTAAATAAATAGCTGGGATATTACATAAAAATGATTGAGGAACGCATGGACTTTTCAGGCACTCAGAAAATTCATAAAGAATGTAAATGTATTCAATACAAAATTGATAAAAAAACGTTTTCTATCGATTTTGTATTGAATAAATTTAAATTGTGCCTGAAAAGCCCATGCTTTCCACAATAATTTATTCTGTAGTATCTCCGCAACCTAAAAACAAATTTGGCTCAAAATAAAAGTTTACAAAATCCACAAGTCTAGACTTTTTGAACAGGAAAGGAAAGGATTTTTTATTTTTTTTTGGACATTTTGAAATATATTATAATGTATTACCAGATATTACTTGAAGAGCCCGGTGCAATGGTTTCCTATTGCAAATAACCACAGAATCAGACAGTAAACCTTTGACATTGACACAAGCCATAGGGTTATCATATAGTGCCAGGATTTTCCCCATAAGAGGAGGGGTCTGCCAATTTCTTGTAGGGTAACTATGGGGAAATCCCAGCTCAGGTGATCAAATGCCTTCTCAGCATGAATGGGTAACAGGTATAAGGGCTGACATACTGTACAGTATACCATAACAGATCAGTGCCTCTCCATGCCTGCAGTATCAGTCTACCGGATTTACACTCTGTATTCAGGTGCAAATCTCACTTCAAAATACAATATAGCAAACAAGTATTTTCGCACACTATTAAACTCTGGTGTGAAGAAAATGAAAGAGACAGGCTTCAGCTCAAATCCCTGCCCATCAGTCATGCCCCTCTAAGGTGAGAAGAAGCCTGTCTTTCATTTACTTCACACTGGAGTTGAAAACAGTGCGCAGTGATGCTTGTATTCTATAAGATATAAGGGCTAGTTTTGTTTGATGGTGTGTTCCATGAGGGAAATTATAAGGACCATGTTATTGCAAAACTGTTAAAAAAGGACAAAGCTAACTTATTTGATGGAAATCAAAGAGGGAATATAAGGCTGGAGTCTATTAGCTATGAATTGAGCAAATACCTTAAGGTCTAAATGTATTAGCGATAGTGGGTTGTAGCTAGGATAGAGGGCCTTTAGTATTAAATAATGTGAACTTCTTGAGGTAGCGATGCCACTCCAAGCGTGTTGGTGCCTTTAATAGCCGCCGTCCCCACTCTTCAGGTGCAGGCTCTGCAATATTGTAGAAATTTAAGAAAACAGCTGAACGACCATACTACGAATAACACATTTTATTTGTGGCAAAACTGTGCAGAAGATCCAAAATCTCTTACATTATGGTGATGAAAGGTACAGACAGGCTAACGTGTTTCCTACCAATACAGATGCTTAATCATAGCTATGATTAAGCATCTATATTGATGTGAAATGCGTCCCCTGATTAGCTCAGCCCTGTTTTGCCTCAACCAGTCTGTATACATCCAATTCTACCCATGAACTATTTCTAAGGACTATACCCGAAAGTGGGACTAAGGTAATGCTACAATGATTATAAAGTACACTGGTTTTAAAACAGTGATGTCACTGACTGTTCTGCCAGAAACGCATGCTCTCATCAAACCCAGTGGTGTACATGTTCTCAGGAAAATATTTTGATATCAAGAAACAGTGCACTACTTGAATATATTTAAACCAACCGCCAATGTTTTTCAGATGAAAAGTCAAGCAATAACAATGTGAGTGTCTTATAACATGAGATGTCAAACATGTCCTTGCATATTAGTAGAAGTTGTATACCTCACAGGTTGCCTCGGCTGAGCGCTATATTTATATGACAGGTCTCCGCTAATGTTGTTCAACATGTATAAATTTCACTTGCAAATTATACACATTAGTGGGAATGCCAACTGTAAACTCTGATCCTGTGTTTTTATAGCACCTTAGAGGGAAAAAACTCTTCGCTCATCATGTCAGTAATATTTGCCACATGTTTCTGGTACGGTTCTCCTCAGTTCACTTTGACTACATAAGTTTGCATCAGTTTGAATTTGTCACTTCATTTTGTTACATCTAAATTTAGTAATCATGAACTTATGATTTTAATTGACTAATAGCTCTTCATTATCTGTTTTTGCATGCCATTTGCAGTACATTTGTCCCAACTGAAAGGCATGGGTTTGTCAAGTGTAGGTATGGTAAAATTAGTGTTTGGTTGAAGTGGAGCGCCAGGTTCCTTTAGAAAAAAATTAAAGTCAGCAGCTACAAATACTGTAGCTGCTGACTTTTAATATTAGGACAATTACCTGTCCACAAATCCAGCAGTGTCTTTACCGGAGCCGATTTTTCAATCGGCTCTCGGGTGCTGCCTCTGCCATCTCGGCTAAGGAAAACCGGCAGTGAACCCTTTGCTGCTTTACAGCCGGTTTCCTACTGCAAATGTGCAAAGCTAGCTGCGCTTTGTAAATGGCCTGGCGGTGGGGAAAGGAGCAGGGGGACGATTTTCCTGCTGACCTCGCCGCAGAAAAGTCAGCCGGAAGTGGGAGCGGGTATCTGTCAGAACCAGGTACCCACTCCTCCCTGAAAGGTGCTAAATGTGGCAGCGGAGGGGGGGAGGGGGGCAAACAAGCAGAGCTTCCCCTTTTGGGTGGGGCTCTGCTTTAATAACTTTGCAAGGTATGTATTTATAGCATCTAATAAATGTATGAAAATCATTTGGAGCACAATAGATTTTACATAAAACAGCTATAAACAATTGTTTAAAACATCACGTAATGTCAATTAGAACAGGAAATACTGCCTAAAAGTGAACTGATCATGTGGCATTAAATCCATCTTATTCACTTACAATAAAAATGAGAAATGAATCCATGGGTAATCTGATGAATTCATTATTACCTAGCTGGAAAGAGTTGCATTGTCATTTTTATACAATTTATTTGAACAGCATACCCAAGGTTTAGTCTATGTAGCAGTATGCCTAAACACACAGCCTGTGTGCGTGGTGAAGACTGTCAACTAAGTACAACCACTTCTTCTGCTAGTTATACACAGCTAATTTAACATATTATATATCACATCATAAAACAAATAGACTCATCAGATAATTTCTGTATTGATGTGAGACTCCAGCAAAATTGTTTTTCAAAGCAGTTAAATCCAACGATCACTGCTTACTAGGAAACTTACTAGGGATCAGTAGCCACAAGAACTGTGACAACAATAGGACTATAGAAAATATGGGAACATCACAATTGCTGGATGCTATGAAGATTGCAGTAAACACTCCATGATTCTATGTTATAAGGACTACAGTGACTATTATGCCCAGTCATTAAGACTTTGCATGACTGCTTATGACAGGGAATCAGAGCCACTATAACACCTGTATGACTTTACGATACAATGCTTGTAATAACGATGATCCAACATGCGAGCACAACCAATCCCACAATGTTTTTGTTTAAAAACATATTGCTGCTTCAGCATGCAGTTATACTGAAACTATAATAATTAGCCCCCAAAAAAACTCTCGCAAGGCCAACTGACAAATTGCCTAAGGACAACTGTCTGGTAACACCCATGGCACAATCTGGCCAGTTTCAGCTATCTCTGTCTTCTTATGTCTATGGCTACCTTTGAAGTCGTGTGACCCCTGTGACTTGTTCCAGATCATATATCCTACTGCATAACAAGGCAATGTCATTATGTAATCAGTAAGTCCTGTCAGATATGCATAGATGTCATAAGAAATACAAGTGCCTGGTGCCCTCAACAATGCAAATTAATATGCCATCACGGAACACAACTTTGAAATTTGAATAACATTTTTGAACTATAAAAGCTCATTAACAAAAACATGCTGTTTTATTCGAAATACATAATATCAGAAATATTGTTTTGTGTTCCTATAAGCCAGAAGTATCCTAATTTTTGTAACACTCTATATATAACTTAACAATCTATATATAATTTGCAATGCTTCTAAAGGTGATCATCCACAGGTGTATGAACAGTTGTACAGGGTGTAGAATATTTCAAAAGTAAGACTTTTTACCCAAATGAAGTGTTCATTATCATCATTCACAGCTCATACTTATGAAGCATTTAATGGTTTATATAGGGTTTTACAAAGCTACCCAAATCTTCCTACTGAATAAATACACACAAACTGACATTTAAATTGCTGTATAAAAAAAATACATTATTTTGGTATAACCTGTTTTGGCCATTTTACTCTGTAAAGTAAGTGGAACATGTAGAAACTTTACCTGGGTTAGAGCTGATTCATAATGTAATATATACAGCCACACATAATTTGGTGCTGTGCATTGTAATTCATTTCAACATGAATTGCATTGCAGGGACAGGACGCAGTTCAGTATACCTGAATGGTAACACACAGGGCAAAGCATTAATATAAAGCATGCAGGATTTTTCACTGCAACAAAATACAGTAGTGCCCATGCATTTTACTTTGTTCATGCTTTTTAAAATCCATGGAAATGGGGCTGGTGAGAACAAGCATGGTTTTGGTGGGCCTGGAGCATGTCTCATCCACTCCTCCAATTAACCTCAGAATTTCATGCTGTTAAAACAACTTGCACCTTTAATATCCCTGTTCTGTTGGTCATGTGATATGTTATATCAACTTCCCCTTTGATACTGGCTATGTTAATGCTTGTGTTTTAGAAGCCTAATACAATTTTCACTGGAGGATGAAACAAGGAAGACAATACCTGACAATGCTGTCTGATGCTGGCAGCTCCAAAATATGCTCATCACAGGAAAGAATGCAGATCAGGCTGTTGACCAGACAATTGCATAAATGTGATTTATATGGAGAGGCTGGTTCCTCTCTAATGTGCTAAGGTACTGATTGTCCACTGAAAATTATCAAGAAGTCCTTTTGTGATGAAACTGGTTGGGTTATAAGCTGTTTCCTGCTATCATGTATGTTTGCACAGTGCCTGGATATCTTAAAGCGGAGTTCAACCTAAAAATGGAACTTCCACTTTAAGGTAAGGTGACCCCCTGACATGCCACATTTGGCATGTCATTTTTGGGGGGGTGGCGCATACACTCTTTTTAGAGGGTCCCAGCTCCCACTTCCTCCCGGGGCTCCACAGCGCCGTAAGGAAGATCACCTCTCCCCCCTCCCTCTCGGCAATCATCTGGGACACGTCACAGGTCCAAGATGATTGCCCGGCTCGTGCATGCGCAGTGCGTGCCCTACTGTGAAGCCACAGCCAGGCGCCCACAGTGACAATGTTGGCGCCGCAGAGAGGAGGAGGAGACAAGCGGGGCTTTTTTCCCCTGCATCGCTGGACCCTGGGACAGGTAAGTGTCTGATTATTAAAAGTCAGCAGCTGCAGTATTTGTAGCTGCTGGCTTTTAATTTTTTTTTCGGCGGAACTCCGATTTAAGGTGGCCGCCTATATTGTACACAATGTTGGTTTTACCTGTACTAATGTAAGTGTAATACTTTATATTAAACAAACCTTTTGGGATTTTACACTATCTGGCGTCTCTTTCATTTTATGATCAATCTGATCATTGGGTGGATGGAGCTTGGTTTGAATATGCTGCCTATGCCCTGTTTGATCTGAGAACACATCTCCAGCTGATGACCCCTGCAAAGATTGTTACATCAAGCCTGTTTGACCCTTCATAATAAAGGGTCCAGGCTCTCTGGTAAGAGTCTATATTGCCTGTGGTGAAGGTGCACGCATGAGGTGGAAGTTTCCTTTTTTGGACTATTCAACTATTCAACTTATCTCGGATTTCTGTTTTCTACAGTCGGAATTAATAACCCAATATGAGATTTTTGTTTAGCGCATCATTTTTTTCTACAGGTAAGAAAATCCCATTGTTAGGATTTGCATACACCTAAGTAGCTTATAAACTTCCACATTATACATTACATATGTTAGTTAGCCCAGATTCCAGAACACCAATAACAGGATTATATTTACCGACGTTTGGTGTCTTTGCTTAGGAAAAGAAACTAACTCTGATGTATCTTTAAACAGAAGAAATAGTGAACAAAGTTGGAGTTCAGTGAGAAGAACATATAATACAAGCTCTTTAGCGCCTAAAAGGTCAAATGACCTTGAGTGCACAAAAAAAAAAAAAACCTGAGCCTACGCCTACATAACAACACAATTTCGCTCTGTGTAAAGAATGGCAGGTCTGATGAGCCTGATAGCCATATTGCTTCACCTTCCGGAGGCTAGTGACCTTTGCTCTTTACAGGTCAAGGTTCATAAATGGAACAGACCAGGAAATGTGCCAAAACAGATGTCTATACTTTAATAATGACGTGTGGAAAGCCAAGTTTTTAGGCCAGTACCTTGCACTTAATTAGAAAGAGCCAACAGAATGAATTGACACAGCTGCACTTTACAGATATCAGGCAATGCACATTGAGCAATTTAACTGATTTGTAATAAAGCTGTAAAAATCTAAAATGGTAATTTGCCAGTATTACTGCAGTCCATATGCCAAAAATGCACAGCTAGGGCCAATGCTTTTAAAGTTTCATTATAGCCTGCTTGGGAAACTGATTGAAAAATAATGTATGACGGTGAAGTTAATGTTCTTAGGTCTCCCTAATTTTGGTTTATTAAATCAATCCCTGCTGAGTGTTATATAGACTCTTACAGTAATTTTGGTTGAAAATACTGAGGAGTAAAACGTGCAATTGTCAAAAACTGAAAAAGTCATTTGACTCAGCGCAAACCTGTAATGGAGCTCACTCCAGTTGAATTTTTTATATCCATATCCAATCTCAAGGCTTTACAGTGGTTTAAAAAATAAAGTGCTGATCAGCACTAAAATATATTTTTCATTTTAAAGTTAAGGCCCATATATGCTAAATTGAAATGGAAGCTTCACCTTTTATAATGCCTGTAGAATGTGGTTAAAAACGAATAATTCCATATATATCGTCATTCAAAAATCAAAACTAATCCCCAAAGAAGTAAGAATTATGTGCTTATTCATACACTAGTGCATAATAATCTTTTAAATAATTTTCTCATAATGTATTGGGTAACACGAATTGAGAAGATGTGTGTATATATTTGTGTATGCACACATATGCACATATACATGTTTGTATGTGTATGTATAGAAATGTATACCCTTTTTGGTCTGTCCGAATAACCCTTTTCTTCATTATATATTCCTTCACAGTACCCCTATAGTCTTAGAGAAAACTAAATAATCCACACATAGAATCATCCATAAGTAAGTACAACATATATAGTATAGTATGTGTGTATGTATATATGCATATATATATGTAGGTATACATATGTGCATATGTATGCATATATATATATATTTATATATATATATATCATTTTTCAATTTTTAAATCATTAATTTCTAAAATGTTTCTCCTTTTCTCTTCTCATCATTATTATTGTTATTATTTTTTCCTCGCATTATTCTATTTTATTTTCAGATGATTTTATTCTTAAGAAAATTGATTGGTTAATTGGTTCACTAGGTGAGTGATTCACTGATTAATTAAAAAAAATTTCCCCCATACCTCCATGTATCATTGTCCATCTGCTTTTTTAAATAAAATCTTTTAATTTTAATAGCTTGTTTTTCCTATATTTTAGTTTTTATATATAGTTTTATGTCCAACACATGCTCCTCTAAGTAAGCCACTATCTAGATATATCCTCTCTTATCTGTCCCGCCCCTTGACACCTTTTGTTGTGGTTATTGCAGCCTATGGGCGGGCTTAATGATGCCACTGGCACGCCCCACTTTGTCACCCCTATATAGCCACACTAAAGATGGCCTGAGGAAGGAGCATGCATGCTCCGAACGTGTGCATCACCTTGTAACCACCCATTAGCAACCACCTGACATAGTGACGTCTGGCCGACGATCTCTCTCTGCGCCCTCTACATCAAGCCTGGTACACTGGAAACCACAGACGCCGCCAAGCTCGACAGCGCTGCACCAAGCCACCCTGGACTCCTGTGACATCTTTGGTCGCTACCTAATGATGTGCCCACAATCAACTGCAATTTAGTGAGCGCAACTATTTGTGCATAAAGTGTGCTTTTATAACTACTACACTCAGATTGGCACTGCTCTTTTGTCTTTTATGTTCCTACTACCAGAGTAACTTCTGCTCCTCAGCTAGCTGCCTTTCCAGTGTGAATTTCCATATTTTCACTATTCCTGAGGTTATCACCCAGGAAAAAATGGACTTTTACTTTGGACTATTCACATCTATCAACCATTTGGTAATTTTCTAATGATTTTAATATCCTAATAATTTAACTGGTAAACATCATTCCTGTACCATTTCTCTCACTTCCCATCTATGCAATATATTTATCATTGTGTATAGTTAGAAGGTTGACTTGCTTTTATCATCATCCCCTCTAGCGCCAGGGAGTGCTTTGTTGTCTTACTTGAATTGTTTATATTCACATCCAATCTCAAGGCTTTACAGTGGTTTAAAAAATAAAGTGCAGATCAGCACTAAAATATATTTTTCCTTTTAAAGTTAAGGAGTATATATGCTAAATTGAAATGGAAGCTTCACCTTTTATAATGCCTGTAGAATGTGGTTACTTGCTTCACTAGCAAGAAAACTGCCGGAAATAACAGAAAAGATGTATATGATGCTAAACTGCTGCAGCAGAAAAGGATCACATGCTATTTAAACTCATTTTGGTTGCTAATATGTGTTAACAACAAATCATTCTTAATTGTAACAATTATTATGTGTTTCTTAAACCTGTCTCCTTTAGCCAAGGTATAAATTATTTGAGGTGCACAATAAAAATGTCATCATGGTCATTAATTGGTTAGGGATTTCAACAAATGGTTCAGGTTATTATAATGTTCTTAAACAATTTGGTTCTTAATTTTTCAGTGAAATTAAAGGCTGGGTAATGTGCCTTGGCCAAATCAGATGCACTAATTTCTTACAGGCTTTACAAATACAGCAACCCTAATGTTTTTACTAATCTACCATCATGCTTGATCTAAAAACTGATGATCAATATGAGGCATTCTGTATTTTATTTCTTTATTTGTCATAGTGTGAAATATACCAGGCTGAGACCCCTTTAACACTGATGCGCTTTTCAGGCGCTTTTGCGCTAAAAATGGTGCTAGAAAACTGTTTCCCCTTCATTTCAATGGAAGCTTTCACACTGGGGTGGTGCGCTGGAGATATAAAAAGACCTGCACGCAGCATCTTTGGGGCATGTTTGGTGTGCTTTAAAAAGCGCATCAAAAACTCCCCTGTCCATTGAAATGAATTGGAAGAGCCTCCAAAGCTCTTTTATCCTTTTTTTTTTTTTTAAGGTCAAGTTGTCACGTGACCTTAAAAAAGCACACCACTAGCACTATAAAAGCACCACAGAAATGGCGATAAAGCGATGTAAAAGCACCGAAAAAAATGCCTGACATTTTATGGGCACTTATAACTTATGACTGACAGTCACCAGCTCTCTGCTCAAGGAGATCTGATAACTGAGCGATCGGCGGTGTTTGGTCACTCTGTTCTCAGTGTTAGAACTGGCAGGGACAGATGTCAGTCAAGGAGTTCTGAGTTCTGAGAACTGAACGATCAAAAGAGCTGGTTCACACAGCACCGAATTCAGGCAGAAATTCAGACCTGATTCGCACCTGAAACAGAGAATAGGGACGCACCAAACCCCATGCTGCGAGCCATGGCCACAACTAATGTAAACCCAGCCTAAGAGAAGGTTATGACCCTTGTCAGCTTTTTTATGCAATCTGTGCCCCATTGGGGGAATTTTCCTTCACTTCCTATTCCATAGCCAAAACAGGAAGTGAGAGGAAATCCCTCCAAATTGAGGGAATCCAAGGGTGTCACCAGGGTTTCTAGAACTAGTGTACACATTGAAAGATTTCCCCTCTATTACTATTCTGCTGTCAAACCAAAATATGGGATCTTCTTTTACTTTGTGACTCTCCTAAACAGGGATTCAAACATCAATAAAAATTGACAGGTCTTCTAATTCCTCTCCACTCAAAAAAACGATAAAATCATTCTGTCAGTTATACTTTAAAGACAATTCCCTCAAATACTTATCTTACAGTAGGACTGGCAATCACCATGAGCTATTTGGCAATGCTCCACTAATGTTTCTGTGTCCTAGCTGATTGGGAAGGTAGGGTATGTATGGGGCAGCAACACTGATTGATGTTCTCTTTGTTGAAATGTAGAGCTGACTGCTGGGGAAAATTGGGCTGTGTATATTTATGAGTAAAACCCTCAAAAGCTAACTATAGATAAGTGAAGGTAGATGTTTGAAAACAAGCTCAATACCAAAAATATAAATTTTTTCACCCACAGATATACATGATGCTATCCTTGTAAACATCACTGTTCCTTCCACTGGTTGTCTATAGACTAGATGATCTCTGGCAGAGAATATACGCTGATGGAGGTATGCCCACAAACCTGCAAGATATTGACATTCACCAGGTTTGAAGATGGTATATGCATAGGGAAAAGAATAGCCCATGGTTTTTATGAAGAAGGGTCAGCCAACACAGGCATTTGTTGATATTTTGGAAAAATCTCTTGAAAATACCAAATGCTTCCAATAGCTTAGGTTTAAAAGGCTACAATCCCCATTTTCAAAAGAGACGTTTGGATACTTGTCCCATCACTTTTGAAAAGTAGGCAGTGCATGTTTACCTTATCCATAGAGGTCTGTGGAATACCATAAATGTGTTGATTTTGGCAGAAGCAGACTAAGGCCGGTTTCACACTGGGGCGGCGGTAGTAAAGCAGCGCTATATTTAGCGCTGCTTTACCGTTGTTTTAGCCGCGGTATGCGGCCGCTAGCGGGTGGTTTTAACCCCCGGTAGCGGCCGAAAAAGGGTTAAAACCCCCCGCAAAGCGCCGCTGCAGTGGCACTTTCCCGGCGGTATTACCTGCGTATCCCATTGTTGATTTCAATAGGTAGGAGCGGTATAGGAGCGGTGAATACACCGCTCCAAAGATGCTGCTAGCAGGACTTTTTTTACCGTCCTGCTAGCGCACCGCTCCAGTGTGAAAGCCCTCCAGCTTTCACACTGGAGTTAAAGGACCCGCTTTTTTCAGGCGCATTACAGTCGCTATTTTTAGCGCTGTATCGCCTGAAAAACGCTTAGATGTGAAAGGGGCTTAAACGATTCCAACTGAAATTGCCTAGCAATAATTTTGGTAGTCAGTTGGAATTCTTAACTACATTTTGTGAGACTCAACAAAGACCTTCATCACCTGTCTGATGGAACAATTGCTTCTTCATATACGTATCATAACTATTATGTTACTATTATTATAATAATATAATAATTTTTAAAAAATTTCATGAGAAAAATGCATTTTTTTTTATATTTAATGTAGAGCAATCTTCATGGGTTCCTTAGTACTCAAAAGAAGAAAAAATGCAGTCAAAATTATTCAGCGATATACTGTATCAAACTTTCTTGGGATAAATAAAAATAATGCAAAACAGGAGAGTAGCATTTTTAAAAATCTATAAGCATGCAACATCCATATAAATATACTAACTTTCACGCCTCAAGGGCATTTATTCTCTGATTCAATACAGCTGTATAAAGCCTGGTTTAAATATTTTTGACATCAATACTGTATGCTATGTTCACCAGGTGAAATCATTATCCAGTCTACCGATATTTACAACAAAGGAATTGAATTACACGCATAACGTAAAACAATAATGAAATTTAAAGAGAAAGAACACTCTAAATAACTGTTGAGTAAATAATTCACCTAAAAATAATGACTGACATACCATCTGAAATTCAAACCCTTGGAATGTGGGTCCGTAATGTAAAAATCCACCAAACTTCTCTCTTTAAGTAATTTAAACAGTTTGCAGAGTCTGGGAGGGATATTTACCCTTTCAGTACCTTGAAAGCTCAATTAAGCATCATTTCAGGAATGTACAGATGAAAGATATTTAGTTATGGGTGAAAAACCTTTTGTGGGTTTTCTGGATTTTGATGTCTTGGTAGTGAAAGTAGACTAAAAAAAAAGTAAGCATAAGAACAAATAAACAAAAATATAAAATAATGCATTTTAACCACTTCAGCCCCGGAAGAATTTACCCCCTTCCTGACCAGAGCACTTTTTGCGATACGGCACTGCGTTGCTTTAACTGACAATTGCGCGGTCGTGCGACGTTGCACCCAAACAAAATTAACGCGAATTTTTTCCTACAAATAGAGCTTTCTTTTGGTGGTATTTGATCACCTCTGCGGTTTTTATTTTTTGTGCTATAAACAAAAAAAGAGCGACAATTTTGAAATAAAAAAACAATATATTTTTTACTTTTTGCTATAATAAATATCCCCAAAAAAATATATAAAAAAACTAAATTTCTTTCTCAGTTTAGGCCGATATGTATTGTTCTACATATTTTTGCTTAAATAAAAACAAAACGCAATAAATGTATATGGATTGGTTTGCGCAAAAGTTATAGCATCTACAAAATAGGGGATAGATTTATGGCATTTTTATTATTACTTATTTTTTATTAGTAATGGCGGCGATCTGCGATTTTTATCGGGACTGCGACATTGCAGCGGAGACATCGGACACTTTTGACACTATTTTGGGACCAGTGACATGTATACTGCGATCAGTGCTATAAAAATGCACTGATTACTGTGTAAATTACACTGGCAGGGAAGGGGTTAAACACTAGGGAGCGATCAAGGGGATAAGTGTGTACTAGGGAGTGATTCTAGCTGTGGGGGGGATGGACTCACTACGACATGACAGAGATCACTGCTCCCGATGACAGGGAGCAGTAGATCCCTGTCATGTTGCTAGGAAGAACAGGGAAATGCCTTGTTTACATAGGCATCTCCCCGTTCTGTTGCTCCGTGTCAAGATTGTGGGCTCCTGGTGGACATCGCGGACATCACGCTCACGGAGTACGCGGCGAGCGCTCGCACACCCCGCTGGCGGCACTCGCCCACTAAGCTGCGTCTTAAAGGGGACGTACAGGTACGCCCATTTGCACAGCCGTGACATTGTGCTGACGTACATCGTCGTGCGCTGGTCGACAAGCAGTTAAAGAGTAACTTCACTTTTGTTGAAAAAATTTCTTTGATGTAGATTCCAACCTAGGATGTTCCATTATATCCTACCAATTCCTAAATAGGAGGGTCTGTCAGCTGATGCAGTTTCAGAGTTCTAATGAGGAAAGTTGCAGTGTCTGCATCCCTTTAGAAGTACTTCACCCTTAGGAAGTATCTCACCAAAAATATAATTCCTAATGCAGAGGGTGCCTAAATGTGTCTTGCATCTTAGTGCAGATTTCTGGGAAAATCACTGAGCCAATCACGTAAGCAGGAAATGTCATCTTTGGGGACGTTCTCTGTACACGTGTACAGAATGCCCCCAAGATACCAAATTGCATTGAATTTTACAGAAAATGACAGCAGCTGCGGTTTGAAAAGGAAAGGATATTTTTAATAATATATGGCTTGTGTAGCAATTGTATATGCAATATTATTTTTTAATACTCCCTATATATTATTTTTTTCATGAAAGTGGAGTCAAACTTTAAGGCCACTTGCGCATGATACTCCAGTTTGAGCATCTACTATTTCAGACATAATTTCAGGCAGTTTTTTTGTATGTATTTGCGCGGCTTTTTTTTTTTGGGGCATTTGCATGCAAGTTTATTTTCACGTTATGGTTCTGCACAATATTCAAATGAGCATTAATGCGCATTTATGTGAACTCGCACGCATGAGGTGTAATAACTGCCCAAAATGCAGATTTTTCGATTTTTTTTTATTTTTTTTTTAACTGAAGAATGCACAGCGCACTTGTTTAGACCTGTGTACATAGGCACATTTCAATTATTGGGATGTATTTTAGCTCAGTAAAAAAAAAGGCTGTACTGAGCTTTTTCAAGCTGCAGTATGCAAGAGGCCTAAGGAAAGTGATTATGTATAAAGTGTAGTTACCAATCACCTTTTATTAGTTTACAGCGTTCAGAACAATCTGATGGCTGATTGGTTGGTATTGGCTACTGCACTCTGCAGATTGCCATTTACCCTATAAGATATATCCCACATGATTCACAGCTTTTATAAAATCAGCATTTGTCTCTTACAATGAGTGGAAACAGAAAAGTAATGTTTTGCAGTCTTTTTCATTAACATCAACATGTAAGTTACACACTGTAATGCCGCGTACACACGAGCGGATTTTCCATCAGAAAAATCTTGGATGGTTTTTCCGACGGAATTCCGCTCAAGCTTGGCTTGCATACACATGGTCACACAGTTTTCTGAACTTTCGACCGTCAAGAACGCGGTGATGTACAACACAACGACGAGCCGAGAAAATGAAGTCCAATGCTTCCAAGCATGCGCCAAATTGTTTCCGAGCATGCGTAAGAATTTTGGCCTCAGAAATGGTACAGACGATAAGAATTTCCGATCAAAACTTTTTCCGACTGAAAAATTGAGAACCTGCTCTCAATCTTTTGCTGAATTCGGCCAGCAAAAGACTGATGGAGCATACACACGGTCGCATTTTCCGACCAAAAGCTCTCATCGGTCTTTTGCTGGTCGAATTTACGTTCGTGTGTACAAATTACATTACATTACAGTCATCAAACTTTGCAGACTCTGAAGGTGTAGCAAACGCCAAGAAAAGCAAATCATCACAATAATGTCCCATGCTTCTATAAAAGCAATTATCCAGTCTTGAATTTATAGCATTTAAATGGGCCAGCCCTGCACTAAAAGAAAACATTTTCTGTACGGCATTACACACAAAAAAAAAAATATATAAAAACAGCATTGATTTCTTTATGTAAGAAAAGAAAGAACTCTTAAAACATGTCACACTACTGTTTTAACCAAATAAATCACTAATTAAAACATTTAAATTAGGCAATTTCTGTTTACACATCGTTGTTCTAGATACAGATGGGATTTCTACATTTTTTAAATGACTAAACGTTCAAAAAGGATTTGTATGCCTAACAAAATCAAAACAGGGATTATCTTGCACTGTGTGTGGGATACTGCAATAGTCTATACAGTGCATGAGAACGGAGCTGGCACTCAGCAGAGCAGCGCACACATTTCAGTAATAACAGGGTATGAGGCATACAATTTCAAGGAACACCCACACTGAAAATTATTCTTTCCAAACAGAGAATTGTTTGGGAACACGTTAGGTTAATTGGCTCCTTGGGATTCCTCTCAAGGAAACAGAGAACATTGAAATGTACACATGTGTATGTAAACCAATGAAGTATTATCTGCTTTGCTAGATTCAGCAATGCAAGATAATAGGAACAAAACTAAGAAAGAGAGAATTTCCTGAGTCTTCATGAACAGCATTCTTGGCCCGTGGGGTAGGTGAAAGGTGCTCCCCCACAAAAATGTTGGCCTTTCAGGCTTGTCGTGCCTCTACTCTTGTCATACTCATTAGGACTTCCACAAATAACACTTGAGAGGGATATCCAATTACAAGATGAACTCATGCATGAAGTGTGAACAACTCCTTATAGTACTGACAAAGCAATCCATCAGCTGTACAGTGCTAGGTTTATTGCGCCTTACAGAACACACTGTTTCATACAGAAAAATTTGAATGCTGTTCATATAGGCATTTACACAGAAAATGGTACACTAATGCCACGTACACACGAGCGGACTTTCCGACGGACTAGGTCCGACGGTCTTTCCGACGGAATTTCGAAGGAGTTCCGACAAACTTTTCGAATGAACGGACTTGGCCACACACAATCACACTAAATTCTGATGGATTCGAATGTGATAATGTACGACCGGACTAGAATAAGGAAGTTCGTAGCCAGTAGCCAATAGCTGCCCTAGCGTCGTTGTTTGTCCGTCGGACTAGCACACAGACAAGCGGATTTTTCGATAGGAACTGGGTCCAGCGGAGTTCCGACGGGAAAATTTAAGACATGTTCTATTTCTAAAGTCTGTCGGATTTTTCGACTGCAAAAGTCCGATGGAGCCCACACACGATCGAATTGTCGAAAAGTCTGCTCATGTGTACGCGGCATAAGCATTTTGGGCTTCTAAAAAAATGCCCAAAAGCACATAGCTTGCAATAACTACAAACAACACTGCCATACTGATCATCTTCACCTGCTTAATTATAACACATGACTTCTATAATTTATAACATATATGTTATAATATGATATGCTACCATACATTTGTTATACCATGTACATACATATGAATAAATAGATCAGCAAACCTGGAGGCTCCTACCCTGTAGGTTGTCCGCCAGAGTAAACCTTCTTCTTACATGAATAACATAGTAAGAGAGAAATTGGGACTTTTAAAGCGCACACATATATATTTTTGAAAAATAGAAAATATTTATTGTATTAAAAATACATATGTGAAAAGAGGATAAAACCACAGTACATCAGTAACAAATATCAACAGAAGTAAATTGTCTCTCTACATCCGTTCACGGCTTCTTCAGGAGATTCTGTTACAATAAACTCTTCTTCTTACATGGTTCGAATCTTGGCCAGTTCAGCCGGCACAAGATTGTGAATAATTAATGGGCAGGCTGAATGTACCAAGTTGATCGATCAATCAACTTGGCTGCAACCAGCCTGCCAGATTCCTTTACAGTTATCGCAAGCGGTTGCTGTAACCGCCAGCGATAATCACTGTCTTCTCTTGGTGGGGACGGCTTCCCTTGCCCTCCCCCGTCGGGAGAAGACAAT